>OY755039.1:51734382-52259125 GCA_963576565.1 Aspidapion aeneum
GTTAGGTTGGGTTAGGTTGGGTTAGGTTGGGTTAGGTTGGGTTAGGTTGGGTTAGGTTGGGTTAGGTTGGGTTAGGTTGGGTTAGGTTGGGTTAGGTTGGGTTAGGTTGGGTTAGGTTGGGTTAGGTTGGGTTAGGTTGGGTTAGGTTGGGTTAGGTTGGGTTAGGTTGGGTTAGGTTGGGTTAGGTTGGGTTAGGTTGGGTTAGGTTGGGTTAGGTTGGGTTAGGTTGGGTTAGGTTGGGTTAGGTTGGGTTAGGTTGGGTTAGGTTGGGTTAGGTTGGGTTAGGTTGGGTTAGGTTGGGTTAGGTTGGGTTAGGTTGGTTCAGTTTGATTATGTTCGGTTAGGTTCCGCTAGGATTGTTTAGGTTAGGTTTAGCTACATTCGGTTAGGTTCGGTTTAGTTTAACCAAATCGAACCGAACCAAACCGAATCTAACGGTTCGGTTTGGTTTGGTTTGGTTGGTTCGACTCGGTTCGGTTCGGTTTGGTTTGGGTAGGTTTGGTTCAGTTTGATTATGTTTGGTTAGGTTCGGCTAGGTTTAATTTATTTTGGTTAGGTTCAGCCAGATTCGGTCTGGTTCGGTTCGGTTCGTTTCGAATCGGTTCGGTTAGGTTCAGTTTTCTTCGGCTAGGTTTGGTTTAGTTTGATTATGTTTGGTTAGGTTCCGCTAGGTTCAGTTTGTTTCGGTTAGGTTTAGCTACATTCAGTTAGGTACGGTTTAGTTTAACCAAATCGAACCGAACCAAACCGAACCGTTAGATTCGGTTTGATTTGGTTCATTTCGATACGGATCGGTTCAGTTTGGTTTTTTTCGGCTAGACCTTCGATAAATTTAAAAAAAGTGGATAATTATTAATTTTTAGTGTTTTAAGGAATGAAAATTGATATAATGTTCAATTAAACAAATTTTTTATTGTGAAAATGTAGGAATTATAATTTTCTTGATTTTGTTTTGAATTTCACGCTTGTTTAAAAATTGTGCATTTTCATAAAAGGACCAAAAAAACTGACCCGATTTTGATCAGTGACCTTAGTTATTTCAAATTTTCAACAGCTGATAGACGTCAGGGACCGTTTTGTTTCAGTTTGAAATGAAAAAATGCTTCTTTTGTAGCAATTTGTATGGGTTTTAATGGGGTTTTAAGAATTTCTCAATTTCACTTTTTTTAACAAAATATACGATTTTCCGCAATTTTTTTTTTAGAAATCGCTGTAAAATGGTCTAAAATTTTCATTTTTCAAAAAACTTCGTAGTTTTAAGAAAGGTGGTAAAACGTACCAGACCCCTGAAATGTGTTGCAGTCTAGGACAACTGGGCGCCGCCAACTCGGCGCCAACAACTGGGCGGCGGGCCAACTGGGCGGCAGGCCAACTGGGCGCCGGGCCAACTGGACGCCGAGCCAACTGGGCGCCGGACTAAAATATTTTTTCTTGCAGATGAAAACCTAACTTAAAAAAATTAAAATGGCGGATCCAAAATGGCGGACTTTCTTATTTATGCATCGATATGTATCGAATATGGAACTTGGCGGTGTTTCAAGTCGCAGAAAACGACACCTACCAAATTTCAACACTCGACTTAATAGATGTTGAAATTTTTGTATAAATAACATATTTATTTTGCTTTTTATCTGCACATTTTATCGAAAAAACAATAGTCCGGCGCCCGTTAGGCCCGGCATGGCGCCCTGTTGGCGGCGCCGAGTTGGCCGGCGCCCAGTTGTCCCATTCCGAATTGAAATTTTTAGTTCCGAAATTTCATCTGACTCGAGCATAACTTGTAGTCCACCCAAGAAGAGAAGAGTTGAAGAAGATCCTTGTTCAAAGAAAGAAAATATTTTACCTGGAAGGTACAACATTTGTAAAGTTCTAAGATGAAAACAATAATTTTAATACATCCACTGCACTTAGCATGCTTAGAAATTCTTTTTACTCTTTTTTTTTACTGAAGGGAATTTTGTTAACACAGTATACACAAGTAAGTATTCATGAATTATTTATTATTCAAACAGAAAATTGTTGATAAAAAAATTCTAGTGGAATTCAAAATTTTTATTTTGCACCGCCACTGCCCTTTTTTATCCAAGACAAGCAAATAGAATATTTTTGCGATGTTGCATTTATTCGGACTTACCAAACCGAAATTCTATTTTCATCCCTGTCTTGCTCATTAAATTCTTACTTGTATTTGGTCAATTGCGATAAAAGCTTGATATAATGGCAATTAAGGCCCATGCCGGGTCTACCCGACCAAAATGAGTGAGATTTCGGACCATTACCTGGTCGCATGTAAATTAAAATTTTACAAAGATAAGTTAACTCCAGTCCTGCGCACATACAGAGATTTTTCAAACTTTGCAATTGACTCTTTTTTTAATGATTTACAAATATTATGATGGCAGGATTTATATGAGCTTGATAAAGTTAATGACATGATACGTTTTTTTACCTCAAATTGTAATAATTTGCTCGACAAACATGCCCCATTTAAAACCGCAAGGGTCAAAAAAGCTCCCGGGCCTTGGCTAAATGATAATCTAAATACAAACAAAATAGGACTGATCAAAATTGGGTTGAATTTAGGTATCTTAGAAATATGGTTAATAGGTCAATTAAATTAGATAAAAAAGGATTTCTCATCAAATATTTAAAAATGACCCAAAAAGTTTCTGGGGTGCACATGAATTTACGAAAACAAAACAATATTGTTCCACAGTATGATCCTAATGATATTAACAACTTTTTCATTGATTCTAATCCCGATATCGCAGTTGACAAAGATCTTCAACAGGAATTTTTGAAAAAGTATGATATGGTGCACCCTAGCGTGACTCAAGAGTTCGAATTCAA
Source organism: Aspidapion aeneum (assembly GCA_963576565.1). Taxonomy (NCBI): domain Eukaryota; kingdom Metazoa; phylum Arthropoda; class Insecta; order Coleoptera; family Brentidae; genus Aspidapion; species Aspidapion aeneum. The sequence goes on from OY755039.1 coordinate 51,737,233, forward strand.
AATAATAGGTATAGATAAAGTTAGCAGTTTATTTGATCAATGCGACTGGGGTTGATGGCTTGAATAAAAGCCTGCTCGAATACTTTTTTTCTTTTCTTTTAGAGTCATTTACTTTTATTATTAATCAATGTTTACGCTGTGGTGTCTTTCCTGATATGTGGAAGCATACTAATGTGACTCCAATACCAAAAACGGCAAACCCAACAGATATTTCTAACTTTAGGCCCATTAGCATTCTTCCCACATTACCAAAAGTGTTGGAGAAGGTAGTCCAGGAGCAACTCAGTGAATACTTAGAATCCAATGATTTTATTCCGTCTCAGCAGTCCGGATTTAGGTCAAATCATAGTACTTGTACAGCTTTACTTCAGGTGTCGGATGGCTTGCTTAGAGCCAATGACTGGACTGAACTCAGTCCTTATACTGTTGGATCTGAGCAAGGCATTTGATACTTTGGACCATTCTATCTTGCATCTTAAATTGAAACATTTTGGACTAGGAGACATTCCCATTTCTTTTTTTAAGAGTTTTTTGAGTCCCCGACAACAAAGAACTTTTTGAGCAAATAAATTTTCTGATTTTCGTTATATTAATAGGGGAGTACCTCAGGGTAGCATGTTGGGGCCACTGGTATTTTCGATTTATACTGCTGATTTACCAGACCACCTTAATCATTGTGATAATCACCAATACGCCGATGATAATCAGTTACACCATATCTTTGCTTATAAAAATCTGTGTATCGCTGTCAATCAGATAAATGAAGACTTAAACTCGGTATCTAATTTTTGCATGGCCCATAGGCTTAAACTCAATGAAAAAAAGACAGAGCTTCTTATTTTTGGTCCTCAGATTAATATTTTATTAGAGAATCCAGATTTTCAAATTAAAATTTTTAATGAAATTATTAAGCCAAAAACCGATTGCAGAAATTTGGGTATCTACTTTGATAATGATATGAGATTCAAAAGTCATGTAGATTATCTTGTCAAAAAGTCATATTGTAAATTAAAACTCCTATACATGAATAAAGATACTCTTAGAACTGAGGTAAAATTAAAACTATGCGATTTATTGATTCTCTCACTACTTGGATATTGTGATACCGTGTTCTGGCCTTGCTTGGTCCAGAAAGATAAAAATACCTTACAAAAAATCCAAAATGGTTGTCTCAGATTTTGCTATCAGCTTAGAAAAGTTGATCATATTAGTGAGAAATTCCTTGAAAGTGGGTGGCTTAATCTACAAGAATGCTGGGAGTTGCATATTCTAACTATAGTAGCCAAAATTGCTGTCACAAAAAAACCTTCATATTTATTTAAAAAACTAGTAAAGGGCTCACAGCTGCATAATCGACCAACTCGTGATCGTGATCTGTACACTGTGCCCAAGCACAAGACCGTTAGATTTCAGGGAGCTTTTTCCTATATTGGCCCTCATTTATATAATAAAATTCCAAATGAGATAAAGAAAAGTACAACCATAATTAATTTTTAGGCTAAAATTAAACGGTATATTTTTGATAAAAGAATGGAGTAATTTAATAGCAAAACCTTGGAGCGTGTGATGAGTAGTGTAGTGTTATTTGTAGATGGAAACTAATCTATAAAAAATTAAATTTGTTTTAAATATTATATGATATTTAGTATAACTTATTGTAAATTATACTGTTGTAAATTCTAATCACTTGTACTGTGTTTCGCTATTTTTCTCGTGGTTGCGTGGAAGAGCGACGAAAGTCGAACGTCGCCACATTTCCAAAATTATTTTTGCATTGTAATTTTTATTTCTAAATAAAGGCATTTTTATTTATTTATTTATTTATTTATTTATTTATTTATTTATTTATTTATTTATTTATTTATTTATTTATTTATTTATTTATTTATTTATTTATTTATTTATTTATTTATTTATTTATTTATTTATTTATTTATTTATTTATTTATTTATTTATTTATTTATTTATTTATTTATTTATTTATTTATTTATTTATTTATTTATTTATTTATTTATTTATTTATTTATTTATTTATTTATTTATTTATTTATTTATTTATTTATTTATTTATTTATTTATTTATTTATTTATTTATTTATTTATTTATTTATTTATTTATTTATTTATTTATTTATTTATTTATTTATTTATTTATTTATTTATTTATTTATTTATTTATTTATTTATTTATTTATTTATTTATTTATTTATTTATTTATTTATTTATTTATTTATTTATTTATTTATTTATTTATTTATTTATTTATTTATTTATTTATTTATTTATTTATTTATTTATTTATTTATTTATTTATTTATTTATTTATTTATTTATTTATTTATTTATTTATTTATTTATTCATTCATTCATTGATTTATTTATTTATTTATTTATTTATTTATTTATTTATTTATTTATTTATTTATTTATTTATTTATTTATTTATTTATTTATTTATTTATTTATTTATTTATTTATTTATTTATTTATTTATTTATTTATTTATTTATTTATTTATTTATTTATTTATTTATTTATTTATTTATTTATTTATTTATTTATTTATTTATTTATTTATTTATTTATTTATTTATTTATTTATTTATTTATTTATTTATTTATTTATTTATTTATTTATTTATTTATTTATTTATTTATTTATTTATTTATTTATTTATTTATTTATTTATTTATTTATTTATTTATTTATTTATTTATTTATTTATTTATTTATTTATTTATTTATTTATTTATTTATTTATTTATTTATTTATTTATTTATTTATTTATTTATTTATTTATTTATTTATTTATTTATTTATTTATTTATTTATTTATTTATTTATTTATTTATTTATTTATTTATTTATTTATTTATCTAGTTGGCTAATAATTAAAGATGCTTTTACTGCCCAGTGCTCAATACTATCGAAAGCTTTTTCAAAATCTATAAACGCAATATATAGTGGAATGTTGTACTCGTTGGCTCGCTCTATTAGGATTTTCATGGTTAGTAGGTGGTCAACTGTACTGAAACCTTTTCTGAAGCCTGCTTGTTCTTTTGATTGATATCCGTCAAACTTTGTAGTTACTCTATCTGTTAATATTCTCGTGAAAAGCTTATAAATTTCATTGAGCAGTGTTATAGGTCGATAGTTTTTAGGCCTGCTCTTTCTTGTGTAGAATAATTTATTAATTATTTCCAGTTGTTTGGGATTATTTTTATTTTTATTTTTTTTTTCAGGAGAATATGTAGGGTACTAACTACAGCTTTACCACCGTATTTGAGCATTTCTTTAATGCTCTCTTTATTTCCGCTTTACTTATTTCAGGTTGTAGCTCTGAGCTTATGTTCTTTATTTTTGTTTGAATTTTCTTCGTGGTTTCTCGTGATGGTTGCCTTTTTGTTTGGTATAATTCTGTTTGGAATAGTTGTGTTGAGATAAAATATACTGAAATGAATATGTCTGATAATGGTTGAATAAACTGAAACGTCACAAACAAAAACGAGAGATTTATATTGACCGATTCCAAGGATCTAATAGTTACTTATGTATCTAGGTCGTAAAGTAGGCGTTTACCGCCCACGGCGTGAAAGTTATAGCCTGAGCCGTTAGGCGAGAGCTATAACACGTTGAGGGCGTTAAACGCAATTTAAGACCGAGAGACATACAATATTTTATGCAATAGCGTAGTATTTTTTTAAACTAGGTTTAATTTTTTTTATTTCGGAAATTGGGCTACCTCGGGAACTTTTGGAGTCTTAGTAAGCAAAGTAAGATATGCTGCCATTAAAGGCAAGGTAGATCTATGGAAAGCACTACAAAGAATTTTCTGCATGGCTCATGGAAAAGTCTGTAGCCGTAACTCAACTTAATGAAAAGGTTATGCTAGCTTATTTTAATGAAAAGTCCAAGAATTACAAAGGGTCCTCGTTGTGGAGCTATTATTCCATGCTTATGATTGTTTTCTAAAACGAAAATCGGATGGTTATAAACCCAAGAAATCCAAAATTTTGAGCAAGGAGGAAGTCGAAAAGTTTTTAATTGAGGCACCAGAAGAGGTTTTTTTATTAGTTAAAATGGCCTTGATATTTGGCGTGTCGGAGACTGTCGCCGCGGAGAACTAGCGAAACTTGAAGCTAATGATATTGAGGACTTGGGAGAATCTCTGATGGTAACAATCAAAGAGTCAAAAACTAAAATTCACAGAATGTTTATGATTACTGATGAACGAAAGAAGCTACCTAGTTTCTTGGGAACATTCAGTTCGGTTCGGTTCGGTTCGGTTCGGTTGTGTTGGTAAAAAACGGTACTAGTGCCCCCCCCCTGGATCCGCCCTGTTTCTTTTAATACCTGATTTATGTATTATTTTCTACACCAGGCGAAACATTTTGGAAGTTTAGGCGACAAATTCAGGATAATTTATTATTAATAAAAGGGGTTGTAATTTCCATGATAATAACAATTTCATGTGCTGCAAGCAAAAATTTTGAATTTTTATTAGCAAAAACCTTACTTTTTACTCATTTTTTGCATATTAAAAAAGTTCTCGGGGGGGGGGGGGGCAAGTGCCCCTAGTGCCCTCCCTGGATACGCCACTGTTTCGGCGAACATCAGCCACACTAGGTACTTGCTGAAGCGAATGAAAGCCTTACCAACATCAAATTACATGTCGGTCGGATGGAAGTCTAGCTCAGTGGCGGAGGGGTACATCGAGAAAACCAAAATCAGTAGAGAAAAAAAACAAAAAAAATTGTTGGGAACACAACAACATCTTTTAGCAAGATAATGTCCTGCCTTCAACATCAACATGTTCAAACCAGAGTAAAGACTTAAAAAATAAGATTTAAGCAGTGGCAAACACTCGAGCCACAGCTTCCTCATCAGCTACAGCTTTCTCGCCATTAAGTATTGTTAATTGTTCTAATTGTATATTTAATTTTAAATCAGAATAAAAAATATTGTAGCATTTAAGATTGTTTAATAAAAATAAAATTTTGTTAAATTTTCATTTATTTTTTCTAATAAAAATTAAAAATATAAAAAAAAATTATAAAAAAGGATTAAATTGAAAAAAAAGGGTTAAATTAATTCTGTCAGCCAAACACGTTAAAATCTTACTTTACCGCCCAGGGTCATAAAGTGCCATTTTACCGCCCAAGGGCGATAAAGTGCCACTTTACGTTCGCAAATGTGCACTTTATCGCCCGCTTGTGCATAACATAATTTATTTAAATAATAAAAAAGTTAGCAATGGTGGAAACTTAACTAATGTGGAAAAGCCACCCCAAGTTCTACTTTTAATTTAAGAAGGCTCAGTGGCTTCAAATAAAAAGCGTTAAGCTAAATTTATAAGAATTTATTTAGTCACTTGAGGGAAATTACCACAAATAAATTTTTAATGAAAATTTTTTTAAGGTCAAATTTTTGATACCAAATTTTTGCAAGTCACAAACGAAGCCGCACAAATAACATGGGATATTGGTCGACAAAGGAATGACACCAAAACCGAAAGTACTAGACTAATTTCCCAAACACAGGGGTTTATTTAATAGTATTAATAATAAAGGAAACGTAATGGTTGGGCAGAATTTCCGAAGTTGTGGTGATTTTAATATAAATTGGTACGATTAATAAACTTATGAAGACATTTACAAAAATCATATTTTTTTTTCCGGCGACGTAATATATACGGCGTCGCGACGCTTTAAAATGTGAAGTGACATTGATCCAGATTTTCTGAAATAACTTAATAACTACATTAGATCGGACAGTTCTAATTTCACTTTTAGGCAGACAATGAGTGTGCCTTTCTAACTAGGTATTAGGCTATAGAAGCGTGATTAAGTTCCATTAAATAAAAATTGTTAAATTTAATTTTTATCAAAATTTACATTTTTGTATTTTTCCTTAATTTTAGTTTATCTGAAGCGGTTAAGTGGTTTTAAGGGTGATTTTGGGTTTGGTTGCAAACTAAGGTTCCTTTTGAGTCTGCCTATAAGAATATATTATAGGTTAGATTTTTCACTCGCAGGAAATGACGCAAAAAAATTTTGAATTTGGTTAAGTCAGTTTTTTACATTTTTTTACTACACTTTATTTTCAACTATTATTTTATTAAGTTTTTATTATTATGTTTTAGAATTTAAAGAAAATTTTAAAAAATATATTGCAATTTAAAAAAAATAGTCAGGGAGTTTGGGAATTTAATCCAAACACAAGAAATGATGCTTTAAAAATCCTTAAATTTTGAGTCAATTTTGGCACCTCTTCATTCATGTCCATGGGATTTTTATATTTCCCGGGTGATTTTGTTCCTCCAAAAGAATTTACTTTCCCAAGGAACAAGCTTTCAAAATGTGTGTAAATCTCCAAAAACCATATTGAAGTTTTGATGCCATTTGCCCCCAAAAATGGCTATGAAATCCCATAAAAACAAGTCATTGCTGTAGATCTATGACTTGAAGTTAACAATAGAAATTTTTGTACTTCTATTATATAAAGCATTCATTTTTCTTTAATTAGTGGGAGTGCTGACCACATACTATCATCCAGTTTATTAAAATATCGGGTGAAGCAAAAAATAAACGGAAAAAAACGGAAAATTTTTTTCGTTATAACTCTTGAACTATGCTACCGATTTTATTGAAAAAAGCTGATGTTTGCAGGAAATGAATCAGGATTTTAACAAAAAATAATTTATCCGCAATCTTGAAATTACAAGATGGAGCACAAAATCATGCTATACCCTTTAAATTTGCTTGTTGAAGTGTAAAGTAGTGAATTGAACTGAGCCGTCAGGCTCGGCTATGTAACGCTCATTCGGGTGAAGTCGGCTCGAGGTGACTAACTGCGAGAGGAACATTTAGTGAGCGATATGATGATGCAGATGAAGGCCAGTATTATTAATTTCGCCTTGTTGAAGTTTACACTTCTGCCGTGTGGTCTTAAGCACACACACTTTTTTTTTATTTTTATGTTCCAGATCTTTTTTTAGTTTTTTTTTTTAATTTATAGAAAAATCCTATTTCTGCCACGCACGGACGAGGTACGCATTACTAAAATCAGTTGGATTGTTCCAAAAAAATTAATTTTTGTTTTAACCTTTATTGTATAGATTTCAATTCTGTCTCCATTCATTTCCTAATAAATTAATTATTACTAAACCGATTTTCCTCAAATAAAAAGTATCATGGCAAAAATCAATTGCGCTTTAAAAGTCTCTATCGAAATTTATCACCTTCTTCAAATTCAAGATGGCGGTCAGAATTAAACTTAACCTTTCAAAGAGGTTTGTTTATTCTTATGTTTCAAGAAACTATTCGTTTTTTTTAATTCGTTAAAAAGCTCTTTATCCGCCACACAGAACAAAACTTAAATCATTAAAATTGGCTTGGCAGTTTCGGAAATATTAGTTTTTATTTTAACCATTGATAGAGCAAAGATGTTTCACAAACTATACGATTGCCTAATTATGTCTGCATTTCCTCACAAATTCATTAAAACTAAACCGATTTCAATTAAATGAAAAGTATCATAGTGAGAATCGATTGCTCTTTGAGCATCACCATAGTTACTTTCGTCAATTTTTAAATTAAAGATGGCCGACTAAATAATATTTGTCTCTTTATGAAGGATTGCTATTTTTAGTTGCGAGTTATTTTCACCCCCTATCGATGTTAACCATGATGCTTTTTTGTTCATTAAAAGCAGTTCATTAATAAAGAATTCATAAGCAAAGAAATGCAAGCAGAATTAAAAAACCAAACAAGAAATCCATCCCAAATTTTAAGGCTCATAGATTGTTTGCTAATTTCTAAAGAAAGTGTATTTTTACCATATAATAATATTCTTTTTTACTTCCTGTTACACTTTGATAAATTATTATAATCCAAAAAACTATTTTGTCTGGGGGTAAGGCCATTAACGACGCAGTCACCTAAGGTTTTGTTATATGAGGGCAGCCAAATGCGTACAATAAAACAAAAAAATTATTAAAAAATTAATAAGACCACTTGCAAAGTGCAATTCGCCCTATTAAAATCGATGATATAGTTAAAAAGTTATAATTATAGTTGCTAAAATGTACATCTAGAGTAGCCGGATTAGATGTATTTAGAAGTATGAGTGTAGGCGCACCAATTTACTGTTTCGTCCAGGGCGCCTAAATATCTAGGGAGGGTCCTGTTATGGGCTTTAGTTATTTAAATGTATTGTAGGTTCTAAAGTTCTATATAAATTCAAAGCATTTTGAGACATAAAACATATTAATATTTTGACAGCACATCATTAAAGTTTTTGTAGTCGGCACCCCTTCTAAATATAAAAATTTTGGTTCCGTTTTCGAGAATTAAGGTTCTCTTTAAATTTGGTATGGCTGTATGATTTTAAACATTATAAAATTGTCTTTGTAAAACGATATTTAAGGTAAATATTGTATTTTTGGGAATTTCAATTTTTTTTTTAAAAGTGCTGTTTTTAAGTATGTTTGGCATGGGATTTTTGTAAAATTATACAGTTTTTGAAAGCTTGTTTCTTAATATAACTAATTCCTTTGGAGGATCAAATTCACCTAGAAAATATAGAAATCCGAGGCACACAAATGAAGAGATATCAAATTGAGCCTAAATCCAATGTTTTTTTTACATAGTGTTACTGGTTCACAACGACAAATTAAAACTCGCAAATGTCAAAAACGATTTATCAATTTATTTCGACAAATTAGGTACAAAAACACGCACTTAAACTTACTAATAATTTGCTAATAATTCACTACTTTAATCCGCCTATTAACTTCGCGTTAACATCTAGCGATCACTACCGTTGGTTATCTTTGACTGCCTCGATGCTCGACGTCCGGCCCTATATATAGGGTCTGCCTACTATTCGAGAACCATCCATCCTTCTTCGATTCACGACCATTCTCGTTTCTTCCAGAAGGTACGCGGCCAAGCACGACTGTCACAGATAACGCAACTAAAACCTAGACTAAGAATATAACCATAAGATACGTCAACCTAATACTACACTAAACCTAAATAAATTCTAACTATAAAATTTAAATAACTTAAATTTGTAACACTATCCTCCTCTTCAGGTTTGATCGCCTCGATCAACATTTCCCAGGTAAGGTTTTAGTCTGTCTAGATGAACAACTTTAATCTTGGATTTCGGGCTTCTTTGGATTCGGTAGACTACATCATTAAGTCTCTTAACAACTTTATAAGGTCCTTCCCATTGTGGTGTCAACTTAGGTGATCTTCCTTTCTTTCGTTAAGGATTGTATAGCCAGACTTGATCATTCTCTTTGAACCCTGAAGAGTTTGCTTTCAGGTCATATCTTGCTTTGATGCGGTCACTGGCTATTTCTATTCGCTCTCTAACCACCTCATGGATATCGTGCAGCTTTTGCCTTAAACGTTCGACATAATCATTAACCTCTAAGCGTTCGTCTTCAGGTGAACCAAACATGATATCACATGGTAAACGCAGTTCTCTACCAAACAGGATACTAGATGGAGTAGCTCCTGTCGTATTGTGTATGGCGGTTCTGTAGGCCATCAAAAACAATGGAATATATTGGTCCCAATCTGTTTGGTGCTCATCAACAACTTTGCAAAGATGTTCTTTTATTGTTTTATTAAATCTTTCAACAATACCATCTGACTGCGGATGTAAAGCAGTAGTTCGTGTTTTATGTATTCCTAAAAGCTCACAGAGATTCTGGAAAAGCTTTGATCCAAAGTTCCTCCCTTGATCTGAATGTAGTTCCAAAGGAATGCCAAATCTGCTGAAAACATCATTTACCAGAACTTCTGCAACTGTAGCGGCCTCTTGATTAGGCAAAGCAAAAACTTTTGGCCATTTGCTAAATTAATCCATGACAACAAGGATGTATTTGTTGCCCTTTTTAGTTTCTGGAAATGGTCCGGCCACATCAATAGCAATGGGTTCAAATGGCAGACCTACGTTATATTGTTTCATTTGACCTCTGGACCTTGTTTTGGGACCTTGGCTGGCTGCACAAGTCGAACATCGGCGGCACCAGTTTTTCACATCTTGAAAGAAATTGACCCAATAAAATCGGTTTCGGATTTTGTCCATTGTTTTATTTATGCATAAGTGCGCGCCTGATTTTCCACCATGGCATTCGGCCATTATATGGTCTACCATGCTCCTAGGAACTACTACTTGATTAATCACAGTAAGGCCATCGGCACTTTACCAGGCACGTTTAAGAATGTTTTCTTCTGCTATCAGTGAATCCCATTGTGCCCACAGTGATTTGAATATCATCCCTTGGTTTGCGATATCTTGCCATGATGGTCGTGGCTTGTTCTCTTCTTTCAATCGCAAGATAGGTCCTACATCTTTGTCGCTAAGTTGTGTGGTTCTAATCGAAGCCATTCTTCATCTGGTTCCAACTTTATCTGGCGCACGTAGGTAATTCCTTCTTTCTGGTCAGTTCTCCTGCAATGTTTACAATCTTCAGGGCAAGGTCTTCTGTACAATGTATCTGCATTACTATGCACCCTTCCCGCTCGGTGCTTAATCCATCTCGCGACTTGCCCCTCAGGTTGTTTCATTTTCATGAGCCACTGTAACGCAGCATGATCCATTCTAATCAGAAACTCTTGCCCATAGAGATATTTGTAAAAGTGATCTACGGATTTAATGATGGCTAGGAGCTCCTTTCTGGTAACACAATAATTTCTCGCTGAAAAATTCGATGACCCGTTCTTCTCCATCTTGTACTTAAGAGAGTACTGCTCCTATGCCATCGGTGCTCGCATCAGTATCTAATATGAATTTACCTTTGGGAATAGGATATGCGAGAATCGGACTAGAACATAATGCTGCGTTTAGTCTTTTAAATGCTTGGTCACATTCGAATTCCATCCACTGTAAGACGCTTTATCTTCTGTAAGTCTATATAATGGAGACGCTATTTTGGCGAATCCTTCTACAAATCGTCTGTAGAAACAGACCCAAAAAGCTTCTTAATTTATGTTTGTCACGAGGTTGAGGCTATTCTTTTATTGCTTGTAACTTCTATTTGTCAGTGTGGATGCCTTCTTGGGAAACGACGTGACCCAGGAACTCAACTTTTTCTTGGAATAGAAAAAAAAAATTTGGGTTTAATTTAAGATTGGCATTTTTGATTCTTGAAAATATTTCTTGTAAATTGTCTAGATGATCTTGAAATGATTTGCCCATTATTATGACATCATCCAAGTAAACTAGGCAGGTTTTCCAAGTAAGGCCTCGTAGAACAACTTCCATTAGTCTTTCAAATGTTCCTGGGGCATTACATAGGCCAAATGGCATCACATTAAACTGGTAAAGTCCACTGCCAGCAGAGAATGCTGTCTTCTCTCTATCTCTTTCAAAGATTCCTACTTGCCAATAGCCACTTTTCAAGTCAAGAGTAGAAAACCAATACGATCCTGCCAACGTTGTTAATGTGTCGTCTATTCTTGGCAGTGGGTAACTATCTTTCTTGGTCACATCGTTAAGTTTCCTGTAGTCGACACAAAATCTAGTACTTTCATCCTTTTTAGTGACCAACAACACAGGAGATGACCAAGGACTTGATGACTCTTCAATAACACCGTCACTGAGCATTTTATTAATGAGATTGTGAACTTCTTCTTGTTTGGCCATTGGTAGTCTTCTTGGGGGCTGTCTTATCGGTTGGGCATCGCCAGTGTTGATAGCATGTTGAATAAGGTTTGTGCGTCCCGAACTACTTTTAGTTTCGAAGATATTACTTTGTTCTTCTATAAACTCTCTCGCTTTACAAAATTCTTCTGGAGTGAGATGTTGCCAAGTTGACTGAAATTGCTGAAGTACCTCCATTGGCAACTTGCTTTTATCCTCGGAAGTTGGCTCTTCACATCTTGTTACTTTCTGTACTGGTTCAAATAATGCTACCACCTCGCCCTTATTAATTTTGACACTATTTGGGAAAATATTGGCGACTCTAATCGGGATGTCTTTATCGGTTTTAACTAGTGACTTTGCAACGAGGTAGGTGTTGGGTGTATTCTGTTGGCTTATGAGTCCGACGCAGCTTGATGTTTTACTTTCTAGCCTCCCAAAAATTATGGTCTCACTATCACCGACCAGTCTTGTTGTGCATACTGCCACCACCTTTATTGGTTCTTTATTGAAGTGAGTATTTGACAAAATGAACTCTTCATTCCCAAATCTTAGGGTATTAAGTTCATTATCAAACGCAAATCCATGCTTACTTATCAAGTCCATTCCCAAAATAAATTCGTCTTCTATTTCGGCAACCAATACCGTGTGGCGAATCTTCAATCTTCCCAGCTGTAGGTCTATGTCTGTCTGCCCCAACACTTCGGCGGATTCTCCAGTCACAGTCTTAAGTGTTATTTTCTTTTCTGTTGGTCGAATTTTATATCTCGTTGCAATTTTGAACTTAAGCAATGATATGGCAGCACCAGTGTCTACTGTTATATTAACTCTTCTTCCATTAATAAGTCCGTCGATGCTAAGACTGTCAGCAGTATGTTTTAAGCTCTTAATAGAGTAAATTTTGGGGGCTAAATTCCCATTAGCCAACACCCGCTCCTCTGCGTTTACTAGTTTTAGTTTTCCTGATCTCTTCTTCGATACTCTGTCCCACTAGATGGTGAGCGAGACCTCATTTGGACACCACAATCGCGTTGAATATGCCCTGTGCGTCCGCATCTGAAACACTTTACATTTGGAGGGGATCGTCTGCTTTCTTTCAAAGAGTCAATCTTCTCTATCAGTGGTTGAAACATTTGGTTTAGCGTTTTGAATTGACCTCATGTTCATTGCTTATTTCTTTTCCCTCCTGAATTGAAACAGCTCTTACTTTTGGCCTGGACATATTATTTGATGAATCAATTTTAAGGGCTCGGATCAACACTGCTGTTATGGAAGCGTTCTCGACGAAGTAACTTTGCTAAGTCCGTGTCTCGTAAGCCGTTAATAAAGTGATCTACCGTGAAGGGATCTCTGTAATTTTCTGGCATTTCTGGGTAAGCTAAATATATCAGCCTCCTGATATCTGCTTCATACTCTTGCAATGATTCTCCTGGTCTTTGCTTACGAATATTTAATTCTGACCAATGTAAATTTCGCAAGTGTTCGTCTCCATACCTTCTTTCTAACGCTGCCACTAAAGCGTTATAATTCTGTTTTTGTTCGACTGGAATGGACCGTAAAAGTCCCAGAGCAGGTTCCCGTAGAGCTACTAACAACGTTCTAGCTTTTTCGTTCTAGTCCCAACCATTTGCAGTGGCGGCAGCTTCAAATTGTTGTTTGTAGGTGGACCAGCAAGACGTTCCATCAAAATTTGGAGGCTTAATGTTTTGGTTGGAATTCACAACACATCCCTGGGCTTTTATTTTGTTGTGTTCTTTCTGAAGCTGTAAAAGCTATTTTAACACGTTCTGGAGCTTTTCTTTCACTGTTTGAAAAACTTCTTCTCTTACATTCTGTAGCTTGGTCTCCACTTTTTCTTCAACATTCTGCAATTTGTTTTGTCCGTTTCTTCTACATCCTGCAATTTTTTTGTAAAGTTTCTTCTACATTCTGCAATTTGTTTTGTACCTTTTCTTCTACATTCTGCATTCTCTGAGTTATTTCTTTTTTTAGATCTTCGGTTGCTGCCTTGAACTCTTCTCTTAGCTGTTCGGAGTTGCTCTTTATCTGATCGAAGTTTTCTTGCATATGGTTCTGATTTTGTTCGATGGTCTGTTTTATATCGTTCTGGTTTTAGGACATTTGAGCTGCTAGAGCCTGCATCATTTTAGTTAGATCTTCCATCTTTGCCGATCCTTGTCTAGTAAGCATCAACTTCCTGATAGATCACTTAAAACGTTTATTTTGGGCTATAAAGCGAACGTCGAAGTCAGTTTTTCAATATCTCTTCGGATTCTTAAATAGAACCTAATGGAATGTTCTGGAGTTTTCTAGTAAATGCAGTAATTTCTCACTCTATCAATTACTAGGAAAATGTAGGAGTCGCTTTTTTTTTATTATCTCGTTTAGTTCTAGAATATTCTAGAAAATATTTCTAATTCTTGCTTTTTAAATAATCAAGGTAATGACGAAGTCGGTTTTTTATATCTCTTCTGGTTCTCGAATAGAACGTCGTCGAATGTTATGGCATATTCTAGAAATTCTTTCTAATTCTTTCTAATTCTTTCTTTTCAAATAGCTAAGCTAATGTCAAAGTCGCTTTTTGGATATCTCTTTTGGTTCTCGAATAGAACGTCGTAGAATGTTATGGAATCTTCTAGAAATTCTTTCTAATTCTTACTTTTTAAATAACTAAGCAAATGTCGAAGTCGGTTTTTGTATATCTCTTCTGGTTCTCGAATAGAACGTCGTAGAAAGTAATGGAATATTCTAGAAAATCTCTCTAATTATCAATTTTTGGGTTGTAAGGTTAGTGTCGAAATCGGTTCTCAAATATCTCTTTTCGTTTTTTTTGTTAATAGAACACTATCGAACTTCCTCGAATATTCTGGAAAAATCACTTACTGTCCTTTTGTCCAATTGTCCTAGCCGGTGGTACTATTTAAGGTTAGTCTTTGCACTATTCAGTTCTGAATATTCTGGCAAAATCACTTACTGTTCTTCTTTTAAATTGTCCTAGCCGGTGGTACTGTGTAAGGATAGTCTATGCACTATTTATTTCTTTTAGTCTCACTTCTGACACCATATGTTACGGGTTCACAACGACAAATTAAAACTCGCTGTCATATAATTAAGATAATCACATTTTGTAGTTTGTATTTTGGTAGTTTATGAACTTTTGATGGTCACTGACTTTATGTTCTTGCTTGGGTTTTGTTTGAGAACCGCAGAAATGAAATGTCATAAGGTATAATGTTTACGTTAAGACACAGTGCAAATTTTGATTAAAAAATGTAATTAAACTTATTCAAGATTAATAAAAAGCTAAAAACTAAAACCTATGTGCCTTAATCAATAATACAACATGGCGCAGTCCAGTGGAAATTAAAAATAAGAAGCTCTTGTGCCCAAAAATTAAAAAATAAGAAAAAGGTCAGTGCCCCTTCCAAAAGTGGGTTGGAATTTGCGAGTAAAAATAAATTAAAAGTTCTTGAAATCCATAAAAATCGTCGAAAAGTGCGTAAAAAATTACAAAATGACCCAAAAGAGTCTGCTAAAAGTGCATATTACAGAAAAATTGCCCAAAAGTGCTTGTAACCGCCTAAAAGTGCGTAAAAACAAATAAAAATACAAGGATAAGAAATTAGTAAAAATGGATGTTCGACTACCAAATCCAATGAGCGTTGATGGTAATGTTGCGGAAAATTTTCGAAAATTTAAGCAAAATTTGGAAATTTATTTAGTGGCATCAGACAAAGCTGTGGTTAGTAATCTGTGAGACAAAGATTCGAAACCAGACAAAACAAAGGTAGCCATATTACTTCATTTGATAGGAGAAGAAGGGGTTGAAGTAATAAACACCTTAATGTTAACAGATGCACAAAAAGGTAACTACCAAACCGTTTTGAATGAACTTGAAGCATTTTGCATACCAGAGAAAAATGAAATGTTTGAGAGGTTTGTTTTTTATACAAGAAATCAAGAGGAAGGTGAGCCCTTTGATCATTTTTACACTGACATAAAAAAGTTATCCCAAACGTGTGGCTTTGGTACAGAATTAGAGAAAGCATTACGAGATAGAATTGTGATGGGAATAAATAGTAAAGAATTAAGAGAGAAACTGTTTATACCAAAAAAACTGACATTTGAAGAGGCTTTAAAAATATGTCGAGCTGATGAGCTGTCCAAGAAGCAGTTAAAGAATGTTGAGGAGCAGTTGACAAGCAAGGTTGAGGCAGTAAAAACAAAAAATCAATACCATAGAAAATTTGACAATACCAGGGTACGTAATCAGAGCAAAAATGATAATGAAAGGTAAGAAGTGAAACAAGAAATCTTTGACTGTAGGAGTTGTGGTACGAAACATGGTTACAGACAGTGTCCAGCTTATGGTAGGCGCTGTAGACGTTGTTCTCGCTATGGTCACTTTGATTCTATGTGTCGTAATATGACAAATGGGCCAACAAGCAGTAAATCAAGGCCGGTAAGAGAGCTACAAGAAACTGATAATGGAAATGAGTCTGATGGTGAGACTGTTAATTATGTTGTTTCAACAATCTGTGCAAATGAGATAAAAAATGGTAAAGAGTGGATGGAAAATATTAAGGTAGGAGGTGAAAATATTAACTTTACCTAAAATTTTAGCTGACAAAATAAAAAATATTAAATTAGAGAATACAAAAGTTGTATTAGAAGCTTATGGAGGTTTAGCTTTGGAAAAAGAATTTTGTGTAATTCCAACTTTGGATGAGATAAGAACAAATCTTAAAGGACAGTCATACTTTACAGTATTAGATTTTAAAGATGGGTTTTACCAGGTAGAGCTTGAGGAAGAATCAAGAAATTTATGTGCTTTTGGTACAATTTTTGGAGCTTTTAAATTTAATAGATTACCAATGGACTTAAATTGTGCTCCAGAATTTTTCCAAAAGTTGAACCAAGAGATTTTTGGTGATTTGCCTGACTGTGTGATTTATTTTGACGATTTATTGGTATTTGGGGATTCACTAGAACAGCACGACATTAATTTAAATCGTGTTCTTGATAGAGCTAGACATCTGGGGGTAAAATTTAATGCAAATAAAATTCAATACAGGGTTAGCGAGGTAAAATATTGTGGAAATATTTTTGGCTTGGAAGGAATGAAAGCTGACAAAGAAAAGGTTTCAGCTATTCAAAATTTAAAAGAGTCAACAAACAAAAAATAGCTCCTGAGTGTCCTTAGAATGATAAACTATTTACGTAGCTACATTCCTAACTTGTCAGATATATCAGCTCCACTAAGACAACTTTTAAAAAACGATGTTGTTTTCGCCTGGTCTAAACAACAAAGTGACGCATTTATTAAAATTAAAGATGTGATAAGTTCGCAACCAGTTTTCGCCAACTTTGACGAAAATCGTGAGATAGTTATTCAAACTGATGCTAGCCAATTTGGTTTAGGATGTTGTTTATTGCAAAACAAAAAACCTGTTGCTTTTGCATCGAGATCTTTAACAGACTCTGAGACCAAATTTAGTCAAATTGAAAAGAAATATCTTGCTATTTTATGGGCGTGTCAAAAGTTTCATCATTATGTTTATGGTCGTCACATTAAAATTGATTCAGATCATCGTCCTTTGGAGGCCTTAATGAGAAAAGGTGTTTCAGAAGTACATTCACCAAGGTTACAAAGAATTAAAGTAAAACTTTTAAAGTATGACATAGACGTAAGATATAAACCAGGTAAGGAAATGCATATAGCTGATCTTTTATCCAGAAATTTTCAGAATATTAAGCCAGATAATGACAAATTTATTACAGAAATCGTTCTCACGATCAATATGACAGATCAGAAAAGACAAGAATTTATTGAAGAGACATTAAAAGATCCTGAGCTACAAAGAGTGACAACCTACTGTTTAACTGGTTGGCCTAATGACGCTAGCAAAATTTCAAATTCTTTAAAAAGGTATTATTTATTGAAACATGACATTCACCTATTTGACAATTTGATTTTTTATAATGATAGAGTAATAGTTCCCCAAACATTACGTAATGACATGTTGACATCACTACATGAAAATCACTTTGGTATTACAAAAACTCAACTTCGCGCTAAACAAATTTTATATTGGCCACAAATCAATTCCGATATCGAAAATTTCATAAAAAAATGTAAAGTTTGTGAAAAATTTTCAAACAGCAACAAAAAGGAACCTATGATCTTAAGAGATTTGCTAAATTTGCCTTTTGAAATTGTCGCCAGCAATTTTATGGACTATGGTGGAAAATCGTACCTAATTTTAATAGATTATTATTCCAAATGGCTGGAGATAATGCCAGTTAAGGACAAAACGGCTGATACTGTAATATCTTGTCTAAAAAGCAGATTTTCCAGATTTGGAATATCATCTGAAGTAGTTTCAGATAATATGCCATATAATTCACAAAAATGTAGAGAATTTGCAAAGGCATGGAACTTTAAATTCTGCACTTTTAGCCCAAGATATCCCCGCTCAAACTGGTTTGCGGAAAGAGCAGTACAAATATCAAAAAACATTTTAAGAAAATGCGAAGATTTGCAAGTGGCATTACTTGAATATAGAAATACACCTGTATCAGGCACTGACAAATCTCCAGCTCAGCTATTACAGTGCAGAAGATTGAGAACAAAACAACCGATTTCGACACTTTTGACTCCAGAAAAAGTTGATTATGAAAGTGAGAAACTTAAGTTAGAAAATAAAAGAAACTTGTACAAGGAATACTACGATAGGTCAACAACACCTAGAAAAGATTTCCAAAATAATGAACATGTTACAATTCAAGAAGGGAAAACTTGGACTCCTGCTAGAATAGTAAAAAAAATTGAAAATGCACCTAGTTCGTATCTGGTGGAAAAGGAAAATGGCCAAATTGTGCGTAGAAACACGGTACATTTAAAACATTCTCAAAACGATTTTCAACTTAAGGGAGTTATTCCTGATTTTGTCAACTCAGAGTTCAGTGACGATCAGAAACAAAGTGTTGAAATAAAGCAAAATTTTCCTTTAGACGAGTCAAATAATATGGCATCTCCATGTAAAAGTCGCATAGGTAGAACGATTAAAAAGCCAGTTAAGTTTAATGATTATGTCACTTGTTAGATAAATTATTTACTTAATTTTAAAAGGAGAAGATGTCATATAATTAAGATAATCACATTTTGTAGTTTGTATTTTGGTAGTTTATGAACTTTTGATGGTCACTGACTTTTTGTTCTTGCTTGGGTTTTGTTTGAGAACCGCAGAAATGTCATTAGGTATAATATTTACGTTAAGACACAGTGCAAATTTTGATTAAAAAATGTATTTAAGCTTATTCAAGATTAATAAATAGCTAAAAACTAAAACCTATATGCCTTAATCAATAATACAACACTCGCAAATGTCAAAAACGATTTATCAATTTATTTCGACAAATTATGTACAAAAACACGCACTTAAACTTACTACCAACTTGCTAATAATTCACTACATTAATCCGCCTATTAACTTCGCGTTAACATCTAGCGATCACTACCGTTGGTTATCTTTGACTGCCTCGATGCTCGTCGTCCGGCCCTATATATAGGGTCTGCCTACTATTCAAGGACCATCCATCCTTCTTCGATTCACGAGCATTCTCGTTTCTTCCAGAAGGTACGCGGCCAAGCACGAGTGTCATAGACAACGCAACTAAAACCTAGACTAAGAATACAACCATAAGATACGTCAACCTAATACTACACTAAACCTAAATAAATTCTAACTATAAAATTTAAATAACTTAAATTTGTAACAATAGCATCACTTAAGTTTGAATTTTTTTATTAGACACCCGATCTATTTTACATTTACCGCATAATTTTTTTAAATAATTTTGTTAAGTTTTAATAATATTTAGATAAGAAATAAGAATAAAAAAATTAGTAGTAGTACTTAAAAAATATTATTTAATCTTAAAAGCATTTTTAAAAATTTTTTTACAACACGCGATATTGCTAATTTTGGTATTTTTTTGCGCTGTTCCGTGAAAAGATAATATATAAATTTAAGCACATTGTGATAGGCTAACTCAAAAACTACAATAATTATTATTCGAGATCAAAATCACCACTAAACTGTGTTCGAGGGAAGCAAATAATCCAAAAATTTTAAAAATTACAAATTTAAATTTTGGTGGAAATTTCACTTCTAAAATTTTTAATAAAAAAACTCAAAATATTTGTTGAGATTGTTATAGAGCGGTAGATAGATACATCTACTGGCTGCATAAAACTGAAAACAATATTTTCCCAGAAATTACCGTTGAGATATTTGACAAAAAGTAGGTTACCTACCTATAATGCGACGCCGAGCAAATCACTGTTTTTTCCTAACTTTGTAGGGAGTTCTTAAACAGCATGCCAAGTTATATCAAAATCACCCAAAAATTGAATATTTCCAATTTGACTACCCGACCATAAGAAGAAGGCACTGCAACAATTTTTGTTTATTTTTTCGTAGTGTACAAAATACCTTAATTATTTTGTACTTTTTGTCGTCTTAAGAATAAGACTTGTTTCTACGGTGACATAGATTTCAGGAAAATCAAGTAATGGTTCACACTCTCAAAACGATTTTTATATAACCTGTAAACCTATGAACAGTAAAAAACCCAAAAAAAAAAAAGTTAACATCCAGATAATAAAACCAGAACAATGGACAGAACACTACAAGGGACTACTGCAGGAGATGAGACCGGAATATCTGGCAGCCTCTCCGAGAAGAGACATAGAAGTACATGGAGAGGAAGTAATCATCGAAAAAGAAATGATAAAGAATAATATTAAAAAGCTTAAATCCGGAGAAGCTAGCGGACCTGGGGGAATATATGCGGAAATGCTCAAATATGGATCAGACAAACTACTCGAAAATCTCACATATATTATTAACCAATGCATAAACGGACATCCAGTACCTAATGATTGGAAAATTGCATTCATATCCTCAATACATAAAAAAGAAAACAAGCTGGATTGCAACAATTACAGAGGAATTTCAGTAACCAGTACTCTGTACTACTAGATTGTACGGTAGGATTCTTAGAGATCTAATAGAGAATGATTTTCATGAACAAGAAGAAGAAAAGCAAAGTGGGTTTTGCGCAGGCAGATCTTGTAGTGATAATGTTTTTTGTCTTAAACTCAGAGTAATAACATATAAAGAGAAGTAGTAGCCCCGGTTTCACCGGTCATTCATTCATTTGTTGGTAAACAATGTAGCTTTTCCGCTGTTGTCGCCTCCTCTGCCTCTGTAAAATTTTATAAATAATAAGTAAGGTTCAACTTCTTACCTTACCAAAATATATAGTGCTTTGAGTTGGTTAGGCTATTCAAACCGTGCGATAATTTGTTATGCCCTTATTAGCCCGCGTCGCGTCGTTTTATGATGTGTAATTCTTATTACAATCTGCGATAAAAACCCATTTAGACAACATAATTTATGAACGGCCCCTTTTCCCACAATTTTCAGGACGTGGCAACAGGTGTATGACATCATATTACGGATTTCGTGTTAGCAGGGCCGGGTTTCGTTTTGAGCTACTTGGACTATATCCCCAGCTAAAAAGGGAATCCTTTTTCCTATTGTAGACGACGATTAACTATTAGTCATTGTTCCAACAGTTTTAACAGGTATTAAGGATATTCTATTTGTTGAAGCACTATTAACCATTCTAACGAAAATTTCATAGGATTGTTTTAATTTTCTCTAAGTATTTAGTAGTTTTGTAGTTTTAGTACTATTAACCATTCAAACGAAAATTTCATAGGATTGTTTTAATTTTCTCTAAGTATTTAGTAGTTTTGTAGTTTTTCTGTGTGAAACCACACCTTAAGGAAAACAAGCGTCTTGGAATTAAATAAATGGATCCATGACGGATCTGATACCTTCCTAGCCCATTAGCACACTCCACGAACTACGAACGTTTCGGTTATAACATAATTTTTTTTAAAAAACGCGCGCTACTTTATTCCGAAAACCGCATATTGATGCGATGTTCCATTAAAAAGTAAGCATTTTTTTAAATTTTTTAACTGTCAAAAAACTGTCATTAGCATTCACGAATTTTGACTAAAATCTAATCAGCTCGTTGCAGTATCGAGTACTATTTTACCTGAAAATTTCATGTAAATCGGTTAAGCGGTTTAGGAGCTATCGCGTTACGGACAGATATACATACACACACACAAAACACAGACAGATATCACGACGATATTGCTAGGGTAGGTCAAAATACACCCAAATAAAACATTTTCGGTGTTATCTCAAAAAAATTTTTTTGTCGAAAACAATACCTTCCCTAGCCGTTACTGCGCGGGCTAGGAAGGTAAAAGGGGGGCGGGCCGACTGCACACCAAGTAGTATAAGTAGTAGCCTTTAGACTGGATTGTTTAGTTTACACTTGAAAACGGTTAGATATACTTACTTACTGAAACGTCCTGTTCCGTCAACACAAAAACATTTCATGTAAAAAAGAGCCAGGTATGCGAAAATGGCATTCCGTAAAAAGAATTGAGATAAAAGTAAGGCCAAGTTTTCCAATACAAATTTCATAATGAAAAATTTTTACTAGTTAGGAAATATTTTTTTAAACTTTGCTATTACAGCCAAACTTCTTTATGTTCAATTTAGCACTGTGCCTGAGTCATTTACAGCCGTAATAGCCAAGTTTAGAAAAATATTTCCAAACTAGTTTCTTACTTTCATTTTGAAATTTGTATTGGAGAACTTGACTTTACTTTTATCTCAATTCTTTTTACGGAATGCCGCGTACTTGGTTAATTTTACATGAAATGTTTTTGTTATGATTTCATTTCTTTTTTAAAGGAATTGGATAATATTTAATTTTTAAAGTAGTAAAATATGCGGAATATTGTTCAAAACTTTTGCAATGCCTTACTTAAAGGTTTTTTAATTTTTTTCCATGGTTTTATCGTAGTTCCTATCAGCCTTCCAAAGCTCAGCTCTCTAGCGTTTCTGAAAGTGGACAATGTTATTTTTGCATAACTTTACATATATAGGGGAGGGAAGTAAATTAAAATTTTCGTGTTTTTAAATTTTTTCCTATAGTTTTATCATAGTTCCTATCAGTCTTCCAATGCTCAGCTCTCTAGCGTTTTTGGAAGTGGGTAATGTTACTTTTACATAACTTGACATTTATAGGGGAGGAGAGTAAATGAACATTTTTGTGGTTTTAAAATTTTTTCCCATGGTTTTATCATAGTTTCTATCAGCCTTCCAAAGCTCAGCTCTCTAGCGTTTCTGGAAGTGGGCAATGTTACTTTTATATAAATTTACATTTATAGGAGAGGGAAGTTAATTAAAATATTGGTGTTTTAAAATTTTTTCCTATAGTTTTATCATAGTGTCTTTCAGTCTTAAAAAGCTCAGCTCTCTAGCGTTTCTGGAAGTGGGCAGTGTTACTTTTACATAACTTTACATTTATATGGGAGGGAAGTAAATTAGAATTTTGCTCAGCTCAGCTCAGCTCTCTAGCATTTCTAGAAGTGGGTAATGTTACTTTTAAATAATTACATTACATGTTTAGGGGAGGGGAGTATATTAGAATTTTGGGGCTTTTTGATTTTTTCCAGGAGTTTGGTCATAATTTCTATCAGTCTGCCAAATTTTAGCTCTGTAGCATGGAAGTACAGTAGAATTTTGATGATCTATACATGAGTGAGTGAGTCAGTGAGTGAGTGGCAATTTCGACGTTTTTTTAAATTTCGTAACTACTTTACTACTTTATAGAAGTCCATGAAACTTGGAGGGGTTGTTAACTCTATGAAGGTCTACGACTGTGCAAAGATTCGTAGCTCTTTCCGAAGTATAGTTTTAGATAGGTCAAATATGGGCTGAAATTTTTCAAGAAAAGATGCTACGGCAGCGCGAACTTGGCGAGGCACTGCCGTGCCCTCAGATAAAGACAATGGAAGTCCAAAGTTTTATTTTTACTTAATCATTGTCTACGAGTTTCAAACAAAAGATTATTTTTTCACTTATATAATGGCAACAAGTTTAATTAGGTGGGTCCTCAAGTCGTGAACGATTAGCCCAGATATTCCTAAGCTCTAAGGTCGACACTGACAGTAACATGTGTTTGTATTAAATGCAGTGTTGTCTTGGCCGGCGGACTCGGTATATTGAATTTTTGGTGTTTTTTTCTATGTGCTGAGTTTTATTTTTGTAAAAAAGAACTTAGTTGGACGTAAAAATAAACAAGAAGTGCTATGTTTTTGAAAATATTGTGAAAATTCAGCGCAGTGTGGTTTTTTCGAAATGATTCCAGTGACGTAGCTATGTTGCCATCGCCGGGGTCTGCAAATTCTAAGTTTTCAGGAATGACCGCCACGAATAGGGAAAATTTACACGGGGCCGCGGTTGACTTCTTCTCTTTATATTATTATTACTCTTTGGTCTTAAACAAGTAATTGAGAAAAGGAGCGCCAGAAATATAGAGACTCATGTTATCTTTGTGGACCTACAAAAAGCATATGATACCGTTCCAGTAGAAAAATTATGGACAGTGTTAGAGCAAACTAATATCAATCATACATACATAAAAGCGATATATGATATATGATTAAAACTGGAAATCGACTTTCAAAAGAATTCCTGGTAACAAAAGGCTTAAGACAGGGATGTTGTATCTCTTCAACTCTTTTTAAAATATATATCGCAGTAGCTCTAAAAAACTGGAAACGTAAAGTGCACGGCATGGGAATACAACTTAACGACCGATTTACCATATACACACTACAGTTTGCTGACGACCAAGTAATTGTGGCTAATAATAAAGAAGGCATGGAGTATATGATGAGAAAGTTAACAGAAGAATACCAAAAGTGGGGATTAACAGTGAACGTGGACAAGACACAGTACTTATGTATTGGAAACGAATCCAGTGAGTTAGTACTAGAAAATGGACAAACAATATCTCCATGCAATGAGTATGTATACCTGGGTCTCACATTTGATAAGACACGTATAGACTGTAAAGAATTGGAAAAAAGAATAGTAAAAGCAAAAAAAGTTATTGGATGTCTTAACAGTATTTTATGGAGCAGAAAGATAAAAAAGAATGTAAAATTTAACATATATGAAACAATGGTCAAAAGCACGCTGTTGTATGAAATAGAGACTTGTCGCGTAACAGAAAAATACAAAACAAAAATGGAAAGTGTCGAAATGGATGCAATAAGAAGATCAATGAGAATATCTAGAATAGATCACATGAGAAATGAGATCATAAAAGAAAGAATGGGAATCGAGGGAGGCCTAACGGATGAAATCACTAGAAGGCAACTGATATTGTACGGCCATGTACAACGGATGAACGACGAAAGATTACCAAAGCAGGTCCTAGAATGGCAACCAATAGGGCGCAGAAAAAGAGGGCGTCCTAAACTAGAATGGCAATCCAAAGATCAATGAGTCAAAAAAAATCTGGGAGAGGATGATTGTCAGGATCGAAGGAGGTGGAGAATAGGCGTCGGACAACGTAGAAAAACGTTCTAAACCGACATAGTAGTGGTACCTATGAACAAATATTGTAAACCATAAATCATTTTAAGAAAATTTAAATAATGAGTAAACTGCACTGTAAACAGCGAGTCAATTAATGCGTAAAATAAAAGTATAGTTTTTGCAAAGTCAGTTGAACAAAGGTTAAAGCCGACGAGATATACTCATGAAAATTATTTCATTTAATTATGGCGTAAACTAAAGAAATAAAAATAGATAATAAAACTTTCTATTCCTACACCTACAGAAACGACACTGATTTATTTTCTAACTCTGCATACTGCCGACTAAAGGAGTCCCGAAAATTATCACCCGAAAGCAATTAAAAGCGCATCTCACAAAAATCTGCCAATCAGGTGCCGTCGATCCACCTGTGCTGGGTCGGTCAGAAAACAAATACTTTGTACTCGGACCGCAAAGAGCCGCGCCTTTTCTCTGTCGGTAGGGTTGAAATTATACCAGGAAGATTTTATATGAATTTGAAGGGCAGATTGAAGCAAAATTTTATGAAATCGATAGAACCTTGTATAGGAGCATTTCAGGTGACTTTGCAAAAACTATACCAAAAATAGTTTTTTTGCTCTAGAGCCCAAACGGCTCATTGCGGACATAATTATGTTTACGGTATATTTTTGGGACACCCATATTTTTAAAATAATTGATTTTAATGACGAAAAAAACTTTTTTGTTTTATAAAACCAACAGAAACCACTACTCCGAGAGAGGATATGCCTGCCGACATTTAATTATACTGATGGTTTCATGCTTTAGTTAAGAACTTGTTAAAACTATGTGGTTTTCATTTTCTCCAACGTCGATTACAAGGATATGAAACATTGCGCAGCCCACGAGAAAGACCGGCCCGGGCGCGGAAATATCACGTGACCATAGGAGGGTCACAAAAAAACGCCTCCCGGCCAGCTGCCATTATAAAACGTGTGTGTTTTCAGTTTTGGTATGTTTGTTTACGTTGATTTCGTTTTAATTCGGGCACGAATTTTATGTGAGTATTATTAAAGTTATTAAAATAACGCAGCCCACGAAAAAGACTGTCATGATCTGCGTTAATAGTACATTATACACCTAGGGACTAAAGTGGTATTTTAAATCCTGAGACAAAAAGTTTATAGCCCGACCAACGGGAGGAGGGAGTTAAGTGAAAAATATGTTTAATTGTTATTTCTTATTGAACAATTAGGTCTCTTGAAAAGGTCACCTGAGAATCGAAGATATTGTGGATATACTTTAATGTTGGCTTCATCTTTGTTTATCCAGTCATCCAGTGCATACATGTCAATTTACAAAACGAAGGTAATATGTCTTCTGCACCCTCGCAATATTAAAAAACTGATTTGTAAAATATCGTACTCTCCGGTAGTGTGCAATATTTAAAAAGTAAGATACAGCTTATAAAAGAACATGAGTTGCTAGTTAACTTACACATTGATGAAATATATATTAAACTTTGTGACAAGACAAAGAAGAATTTAAAAACTTAAAGCTTAGGTTCGTTATGTCCAATTTTAAAAGACTTGTATAGATTTGAAGTAACTTATTACTAAATATATGTAGCTATTAGAGTGCAAATTTTATATAATTTTTTATTTTATAGATTCAGTTCTTTTATCTATAATAAACACATACATCAGCAAAATATTTTTTTCAATTTTTGCCTATACGAGAACAAAAAAATTTGATCAATTTATGTAAAAACAGATAATATATTAAGCACTACAATAAGAAACCTGGAACTTCGAAGATCACATGACCGCCGACTTGCTTATAACGCGCCATGGCCGGTCTTTATCGTTGGCTGCGGAATCATTGGTACTTGAAGTACATTTGAAAAGAAAATGTATTTATTACTTCAAGTACTTTTAAAGTACTTTTATAATGTACTTGTGACAGCTCTGATTACAAGGATATGAACCATCCTTGTTTAAAATGCGTCCTGACAATCTGCAGGTACAGTGATCCATGCAAATCCACGACCGGCTTCGGCCTTCTTGGGCCATCGTCAGGTGAATGCAGGCACAGAAACAACCACTCCAATAGAAAATACCCCTAGGTATTAAATTATACTGATGGTTTCATACTTTCGTTGGGAACTTGTTAAAACTATGTGGTTTTCACTACATGGTTTTAACATGGCCGAGTTACTGATCCTGCAACTTGTCAGGACGTGTACCAAACAAGGATGATTGATATCCTTGTAATCTACGTTGGAGAAAATGAAAACCCTAAAGTTTTAAACATATGTACATCATCTTACATGTAGATAATAAGATAGGAAGGTCACAGCCGTCTTGAGTCTGTTTAATTATTTTATGCTTCATATAATCCAAAAATAATAACGTAGATAAACTGATCAAAAGCAAAAGTTTTATGGTTATTAAAGTTTAAAATTGAGTTAGTTTGTATTTGTTATAAAATCTGCATACTTTTTTTTAAATTTTTATTTGCTTATTTCGTGGATATAGGGAATACAACAGGTTAACACCCAAAAAGTATTTACAGCATTATTTAACTAATGATTTCACTAATAAGAAATAATTACATACTAAAAAAAAATTGAGTATTATATGTAACTACCTTAATGTAAATTAGCTTGAAAAGCTCTATTGCAAAAAATAATCAATTAATAATTAGTAATTTAACAAACTGATTTTTATTTTCTTTTTAAAAGTGGTTGGTGACAAGTGGAAAAAGTCAACTAAGTTATAAAAGGTATTAGCAGTCTTTGCTATTCTACATAGTGGCGAGTTTTGAGAACAGTTCTTTCTCGTGAAGGGAACTAAAAATGCTTCGTTCGACCTGAGATTAACTTGGGGAACATTCAGCATAATTAAAGAAATGATTTGAGGGGCGCTGTAGCAAGAATTGATTATTTTATACAAAAACATTATATCGGCCATTTGCCTTCTATTTGATAAAGATAAAATATTAAAGTGTTTTCGAGCCAGCTCGAGATTATCTGCCTGAATCGCATAGCCGTTCTTAAAAGAGAAAAATTTTATAAATTTATTTTGTGTATGTTCTATTCGAGCGGTGTAGACCTCATATTGAGGATTCCAGACCAAGCTACCAAAGGAAAGTCTGCCGAGAACAAAAGCATTATATAGGCACGTTATTACCTTTATATTTTTAAATTTAGCACACTTTCTGAACACATACCCCAATAGTCTTGAAGCATGTGAGGCAATCAGGTCTATGTGAATGTCAAAAGTTAGTTTTGAATCGAATGTAATGCCTAAATCTCTTAAGTGATCGACCTTTGGAAGAGAAGTGTTGCATATTTTATATTCAAAATTTATTTTTTGTTTATTTCGAGTGAACGTAATTGATTGACATTATTTAATGTTCGAGAAAATACTATTTTCGTCACAAAAGTGTTTCAGGTGGTTGAATTTTTTGACAATCCTCAATACTTTCGACCATTTTGTAGAGTTTTAGGTCGTCCGCAAACTTTCCAAACTCACTGTATTGGAAACAGGTTTTAATTTTATTAATATAGATGACAAACAACAGAGGTCCGAGATGGGATCCCGAAGAACACCGGAAGAAGGGGTAAAAGACTCAGATCGAAATCCCTGCAGTAAAACATAAACTTTCCAATCTTTAATGTAGGATGCAATCCATCTCAAGAAGACGCCACCAACACCGACCTCCGCTACTCTATTAGGAAGGATATTATGACTTATCTTATCGAAGGCTTTGCTGAAATCTGTGTAGATGGCATCGACCTTAATCTGTTTGTCCATGTACTTATGTAGGTAATGCGTAAATGTGAAAAGATTTGTGTCAATTGAGCGACCCTTAAAAAATCCATGTTGCTCAACAACAATTACACTTTTTACCAAATTAAATAGGATATTGATAAACTATCCTTTCGAATAACTTAGCAACTGCTTATTGGTCTATAATTAGTAACATCTCTTTTAGGGCCACTTTTAAATATAAGAACGATCATGGCGGTTTTCCAACTGGTTGGAAACTCGCCTGTTATTAGGGATTGGTTATAAATTAACACATGAGGTTCACAGATCACATCGGCGGTTTTTTATAGAAATATTTGAGGGATTTCGTCTGGGCCCGCCCCCTTATTGGTATCCAGTGCTAAAAGCGTCTCCCTTACTTGTGACTTAGTTAAAATTATATTTTGAAGGTTGATGTTATTTTGAGATGTAGGTACTGATGAATGATCGAAAGTATGCCTCTCTGTCTCGAAAACACTAGAGAAGTAAGATTTAAACAAGTTGCTTATATCTTTACCCGTGTTAGCTGTGTTTCTATCCCAACGGACTTCATTAGGTATTTTACTAACCTTTTGTTTCATTATTGAGGCATAATTCCAGAAGCGATTGGGGTATTAATGAGGTCCTTTTCCACAGATCCAACATATGTTTTATGATCTAGGTCAATTAATTTTTTTGATTGCGTTCTTTTGTGTGCCTTATTTTTTTCTTTTAGTAATTTTATCTAAGAGTAATAAAATATAATGAGAAGTAGTAGCCCCGTTTTCAGCGGTCATTCATTCATTTATTGGTAAACAATATAGCTTTTCCGCTGTTGCCGCCTCCTCTGCCTCTGTAAAATTTTATAAATAATAAGTAAGGTTCAACTTCTTACCTTACCAAAATATAGTGCTTTGAGTTAGTTAGGCTATTCAAACCGTGCGATAATTTGTCATGCGCTTATTAGCCCGCGTCGCGTCGTTTTATGCTGTGTATTTCTTATTACATCCGGCGATAAAAACTCATTTAGACAACATAATTTAATTTTTTTTCTTTCAGGACGTGGCAACAGCTGTATGACGGATTTCGTGTTAGCAGGGCCGGGTTTCGTTTTGAGCTACTTGGACTATATCCCCAGGTAAAAAGGGAATCCTTTTTCCTATTGTAGAGGACGATTAACTATTAGTCATTGTTCCAACAGTTTTAACTAGTATTAAGGATATTCTATTTTATTATTTTAAAATGCGGCTTTTCTGTTTGGAGAGTTAAAGCACTATTAACCATGCAAACGAAAATTTCATAGGATTGTTTTAATTTTCTCTAAGTATTTAGTAGTTTTGTAGTTTTTTTGTGAGAAACCACACCTTAAGGAAAACAAGCGTCTTGAAATTAAATAAATGGATCCATGACGGATCTGATACCTTCCTAGCCCATTAGCACACTCCATGTTATATCAACCTTGAAAACAGTTTTTTGTAAATATCTTTGAAATGAAACCTCCTACGGACTTTTCGGTATAACATAATTTTTGACTAAAATCTAATCAGCTCGTTGCAGTATCGAGTGCTATCAACACAAAAACATTTCATGTAAAAAAGAGCCAAGCACGCGAAAATGGCATTCCGCAAAAATAGCCGAGACAAAAGCAAGGCCAAGCTCTCCAATACAAATTTCACAATGAAAGATTTTTATTAGTTGGAAATGTTTTTCTAAACTTTGCTATTACAAATGTTTTGTGTTCAATTTAGCACTGTGCCTAACTAAGAGTCATTTACAGCCGTAATAGCCAAGTTTAGAAAAACATTTCCAAACTAGTTTCTTACTTTCATTCCGAAACCTGTACTGGAGAACTTGACCCCACCCCCATCTCAACTCCTTCCACGGAATGCCGCGTACTTGGCTTTTTTTTTACATGAAATGTTTTCACTTCTTTTTTAAAGGAATTGGATAATATTTAAATTTTAAAATAGTAAAATATGCGGAATATTGTTCAAAACTTTTGCAATGCCTTACTTAAAATTTTGAGGTTTTTTAATTTTTTCCCATGGTTTTATCATAGTTGCTATCAGCCTTCCAAAGCATACAAAATAAAGTTAACATCATAACGCAATTAAAACTTTCACCCCATTCTTCTTCTTGAAAATTATTTTCTATAAAAAGAAGTGTTTTAAAGGTGGCGGAATTTTTATGATGGAAAGTACTCACTAAGCACAAACTCATAAAAAACGTAAAATAAATGCCGGTTTTTAGTTGGATTTCTCTGCGAGTTAATACGAGTCGATAATAGAGACGCTTTGGTTATTTTGGATGAAATATTTGCCTTGTAAGAACTAGAGGCCCTCGATACATTTGACAATTGTTTTAACAATTGTCAAATGTATCGAGGGCCTCTAGTAAGAACAAACGTGGCAAAGTAAAAGCCCAAGATTTAGTAATAAAACTGAATAATTATTTGGGTCGAAATCATTGAGTTGTATAAAGCCCTGAAAGGGCTTTAGAGACGGAAAGACAAGGCATTTTTTATTGACCCTATCCAATTAGGTTTCTAGGGGCGGGTATTTCTTTTACAATAAAAATAGAGATAGACATTATTGAACATGTGAAACGGACAAAGATAGGCTGATTTTGCATGCTAATAATACCCTAGATAATATATGGGTACGTTTATCTCTTACACACTGACGGCATAAGTGCGACAGAAAAGCAGCTGGCTACTTTTAATCCACCTGTTGTATTTTGAGTGATTCAACCTGCTAGTCGTTTTATACAGGGAAAACTGATAGACAATGTTGTCTAAGTACGGAAATAATTTTTTTTTAATTTCGTGCGGGAATATTACAAAAAGAAATCTTAAAAACGTTTAAAAACAAGTTTAGAAGTAACTATTTGAGTTCAAACATGGTGCGAAATTTTTTTTGTGCAAAGGAAGAAAAAAATCGATTAAAAAACAACATTTCATGGGTAAGTCGTCTTGACGGATAGTTTTTGCAAAAACACGAGAAAGTTCAGTAGCGTCACGATAGATAGTTTTTTCTGCGACCGTGCGATTTTACCCTCACACATTTTGATTCAGAAAGTGTCACTTCCCCGCACTTATAAGATTAATTTTTGATAATAATTTGTCCTGAAATGTGTTGCAGTCTAGGACAACTGGGCGGCGCCAACTCGGCGACACCAACTGAGCGGCGGGCCAACTGGGCGGCAGGCCAACTGGGCGCCGGGCCAAAAGGACGCCGGGCCAACTGGGCGCCGGACTAAAATATTTTTTCTTGATAAAATGTGCAGATGAAAAACAAAATAGATATATTATTATTTATGCAAAAACATCTTTAAAAAATCCTTTATGTAATATTCTTGAAAGGATCAGGCACACCTCTTATGGGATTTCTGCAATCCGTCAAACTTCATGAAATTTTGGTATGTTATAGACTGAACCTTTCTTATCAAAAGCTCTTATGGGCTCAACTGAAATTAATGACCAGTTTTTGAAATACAGGGTGTTGAAAGTGATAATGTCCAAGAAGCATAATAGCTCTTTAGACGGGTTTTCCAAACAAATACGCACCGTTAGTATTACGTATATTACCGATTTATTTATTATTTTTAATCTGTTCCTTCAAAACCTTATCTAC
Organism: Aspidapion aeneum; assembly: GCA_963576565.1. NCBI lineage: Eukaryota > Metazoa > Arthropoda > Insecta > Coleoptera > Brentidae > Aspidapion > Aspidapion aeneum. Next base: position 51,769,812 of record OY755039.1, read on the forward strand.
AGGGTGTTTAAGTAAATATTAGTCGAATTTTTTTATGAGAAACAAGCTTTAATATGTTGTAGATTAAACCTTGCTCATCAAAAGTTCTTATGGGCCCAACTTAAATGAGTGACCAGTTTTTAAAATACAGGGTGTTGAAAGTGATAATGTCCAAGAAGCACAATAGCTCTTTAGACGGGCTTTCCAAACATATACGCACGTATATTACCGATTATTTATTATTTTTAATCTGTACCTTTAAGGCATTATCTACAGGGTGTTTAAGTAAATATTAGCCCAAAGTGTTAATGAGAAGCAAGCGTTAGTGTGTTTTAGATTGAACCTTTCTTATCAAAAGTTCTTAGGGGCCCAATTTAAATAAATGACCAGTTTTTGAAATACAGGGTGTTGAAAGTGATAATGTCCAAGAAGTATTATAGCGGGTTATCCAAACAAGAAATGATTAAAAAGTAATTTTATTACGTTATTTAATATTTTTCATCCGTTATTTTGGTTGAGAATTTTAAAAAAAGTTCCGTTTTCTTTACAATTAGTCCCTTTTCACTATTTTTGCAGCACAATTTCGCTCAAAGCCCTGTGTTAATATAAGATGCTCAAGTATATATACAATACATAGACCTTTAATTAGTACATAAAAAATTATATTTGTCGAAACACCTTGTATTAATTACTTAATAATTTCAGCTGTATCATTAAAAGAATCATTAGAAAACTAATAAATACTCTATATATAATAGTAACATTTCGTATGTGTCGTCTAAATAGCTATTATGCTTCTTGAACATTATCACCTTCAACACTCTGTATTTCAAAAACTGGAAATTAATTTAAGTTGCGCCCATGAGAACTTCTGATGAGCAAGGTTTATTCTGCAGCACACTGAGCTTGATTCTCATTAAAACATTCGACTGACATTTACTTAAACACCCTGTAGATAATGTTTTAAAGGTACAGATTTAAAAAAATAAATAAATCGTAAATATATGTAATAAAAAAATTGCGTTTATGTTTGGAAAGCCCGTCTAGAGAGCTATTATGCTTCTTAGACATTATCACTTTCAACACCCTGTATTTCAAAAACTGGTCATTAATTTGAGTTGAGCCCATGAGAACTTTTGATAAGAAAGGTTCAGTCTACAACATACCAAAATTTCATGAAGTTTGGCGGATTACAGAAATCCCATAAGAGGTGTGCCTGATCATTTGGTTTTGTTAGAGTTAAATCCATTAAGTCGAGTGTTGAAATTTTGGTAGGTCTAGAGTTCTGGTAACTTGATAACATAAAATTTACGTTTTTGATTACAAGAATGGCGAATCCAAAATGGCGGATTTCTTTATTTATAAACCGATTTGTCTCAAACTGCAAACTCTCAAGTTTGAGACAAATCCGTTTAAAAATAAAGAAATCCACCATTTTGGATCCGCCATTTTGAAATTTTTATGAGTTTGAGTCAAAAATTATAATCAGCGACTTGAAACACGGCCAAGTTCCATATTCGATACATATCGATGCATAAATAAGAAAATCTGCCATTTTGGATCCGCCATTTTAATTTTTTTAAGTTTGAGGATAAAACTGTATTAAGTGATCTCAAACACTGCCAACTTTCAAGTTTAAGACAAAACGGTTTAAAAATAAAGAAATTCTCCATTTTGGATCCGCTATTCTTGAAATAAAAACGTAAATGGTATTTTTACCAGGTTACCAGAACACTACACCTACCAAATTTCAACACTCGACTTAATAGATGTTGAAATTTTTGTATAAATAATATATTTATTTTGTTTTTTATCTGCACATTTTATCGAAAAAGAAAATAGTCCGGTGCTGAGTTGTCCCGGCGCCCATTAGGCCCGGCATGGCGCCCTGTTGGCGGCGCCGAGTTGGCCCGGCGCCCAGTTATCTCATTCCGAATTGAAATTTTTAGTTCCGAAATTTCATCTGACTCGAGCATAACTTGTAGTCCACCCAAGAAGAGAAGAGTTGAATAAGACCCTTGTTCAAAGAAGGAAAATATTTTACCTGGAAGGTACAACATTTGTAAAGTTCTAATAATTTTAATACAGCCACTGCACTTAGCATGCTAACAAATTCTTTTTACTCTTTTTTTTACTAAAGAAAATTATTAATAATAGATGTCTTAGGGCCGGATTCTCAATTGCAAGTAACTCTGGGGGATGAACCAACCGGGTGTAAATTGTAACCTAGGGTTAACTAGTGGTTCTGTTTCTCCAACAGCCACTGTGGGTGTGGTTAACAGACCCTACGTTGCCAGCACTGATTATTGATTGGTCGAAAACAGTCACATAATGGCAAAGGTTTCATAACCACAAAGTTTTTAATGTTTTTTTCCGGTTTTAATTTTAATTCATTACACCATTTTCAGCCTGTTATGTGTGCAAAATCTAGTGTTTTAAATTAGTTTAAAAAATCAGGCAACATCTCAGAATCTTTTTTCATCTTACCCATCAGGAGAGAATGTAAAGGACAGTCTATTTGCCTAATCCAAATCTTGTAAAAAACTGTTTTTATCACACATTTGAAAAGGACTAAATCTTGCCCGAATTGTTTGGGGCCTTCTCAATTATTCAACAAAGTAATAAAAGTTTTCTTTATAGGAGAAAAAAATTTGAAACAATAAAAAATTATTAAAAAGTATATCTACCTTCTTTTTATAGGTTATACCAAATGTCAAATTGCTAAACCCGCCCTCTCAACGGTGGATCAATTTAACACAAGGTTACACCAAGAGTAAGAGCTAACCCGAGGTGGTGAAACGTTTAAACTCGAGTTATAAGTAACCGCTAAGTGACTCGCTAATGAGAAACCGGCAGTGGCGGCTGCTATAGGAAGGGCAACGAGGCAGTGCTCTCCCAAAACTAGACAACAAACAGTATTTTTAATTGATTTATTTAAAAAAAGTTAAGAGTTCTCTTACGACATAATTGTCTAGTTCTTTTTATTATCTGTGGTTCAAGCGATTAATTGGGTGAACTTTTTTAGCGTAAATAATTACAAGCCAACAGCGCCGCGCGGGGCAAGACTTCAATTTCACACGTTTTTCAGCGGGGTATGTGTGGATGTTCTTGAGCGGGGGCGCAACGAATGTTTATTTTAGTTAACGTCGGACATCATCATCGTGCGGAAACGTCCGTTGCTCTTCTACGCATTGCCGATTTTATTTTTAGTGAAAAGCCTTGCCGGTCGCGTGTCATTGTTTGTTTTTCTTATCGTTTGTGTATGAAATAGAAATAAATACCGTCAATTAAATAAATAACTGTGCAAATTTAAATACGTTGACATATGAACTTCGATTACAAATAAAATCTTTAGGGCTACATAGACCGGACCAAAAATTAGCCAAAATTTTAGTGCAAATAATAAAAAATAATATGATGCTGAAAACTGGTTGTGCGGTTGTGAAAATCGAAATGCTTTTTTTTTGCTTTATTTATCTTATTATGAACAATTCTCGAAGTTATCCTGCGTGGGTGGCAAAGGTGGTAAAATAAGTGGTATTCATTTAAATATCCACATAGAATTTTCTATGCTAGGCAAGACTGATATTCGATAATTCAATAATGCCTATAGGCAAAACATTTTTTTTTTATTTAGTCGGTTTAGAACGTTTTTTTACGTTGTCCGACGCCTATTCTCCACCTCCTTTGATCCTGACAATCATCTTCTGTCAGATTTTTTTGACTCATTGATCTTTGGATTGACTGTTGCCATTCTAGTTTAGGACGCCCTCTTTTTCTGCGCCCTATTGGTTGCTATTCTAGGACCTTTCGTCGTTCATCCGTTGTACATGGCCGTACCATATCAGTTGTATTTTAGTGATGTCATCCGTTATGCTCCCTTCGATTCCCATTCTTTCTTTTATGATCTCATTTCTTATGTGATCTGTTCTAGATGTTCTCATTGATCTTCTTATTGCATCCATTTCGACATTTTCCATTTTTGTTTTGTATTTTTCTGTTACGCGACAAGTCTCTATTCCATACAACAGCGTGCTTTTCACCACTGTTTCATATATGTTAAATTTTACATTCTTTTTTATCTCTCTGCTCCATAAAATACTGTTAAGACATCCAATAACCTTTTTTGCTTTTACTATTATTTTTCCAGTTCTTTACAGTCTGTTCCTGTCTTATCAAATGTGACACCCAAGTATACATGCTCATTGCATGGAGATATTACTTGTCCATTGTCTAGTTCTAACTAACTGGATTCGTTTCCAATACATAAGTACTGTGTCTTGTCCACGTTCACTGTTAATCCCCACTTTTGGTATTCTTCCATTAACTTTCTCATCATATACTCCATGTCCTCTTTATCATTAGCTACAATTACTTGGTCGTCAGCAAACTGTAGTGTGTATATGGTAAATCGGTCGCTAAGTTGTATTCCCATGCCATGCACTTTCCGTTTCCAGTTTTTTAGAGCTACTGCGATATATATTTTAAAAAGAGTTGGAGAAATACAACATCCCTGTCTTAAGCCTTTTGTTACCAGGAATTCTTTTGAAAGTCGATTTCCAATTTTAATTTTAGATTTTGACCCTTTGTATAGTTCTTTTATCGCTTTTATGTATGTATGATTGATATTAGTCTGCTTTAGCACTGTCCATAGTTTTTCTACTGGAACGGTATCATATGCTTTTTGTAGGTCCACAAAGGTAACATGAGTCTCTATATTTCTGGCGCTCCTTTTCTCAATTACTTGTTTAAGACAAAAAACATTATCACTACAAGATCTGCCTGCACGAAACCCACTTTGCTCTTCTTCTTCTTGTTCATGAAAATCCTTCTCTATTAGATCTCTAAGAATCCTACTGTACAATCTACTGAGAGTACTAGTTACTGAAATTCCTCTGTAATTGTTGCAATCCAGCTTGTTTCCTTTTTTATGTATTGAGGATATGAATGCAATTTTCCAATCATCAGGTACTGAATGTCCGTTTATGCATTGATTGATAATATATGTGAGATTTTCGATTAGTTTCTCTGATCCATATCAGCTTTTCCGGATTTAAGCTTTTTAATACTATTTTTTATCATTTCTTTTTCGATGATTACTTCCTCTCCGTGTACTTCTATGTCTCTCCTCGGAGAGGCTGCCAGATATTCGGGTCTCGTTTCCTGCAGCAGTCCCTTGTAGTGTTCTGTTCATTGTTCTGGTTTGATGATCTGGATGTTTACTTTTTCTTTTGTTGGGTTTTTTACTGTAGAAATGAATTTCCATACTTCAGAACTCTGCCTACCTCCTACGTGTGTATTGATATCGTGGCATTTGCGCTCGAACAGTTCATTTTTTTCTGTGCGTATCAAATTTCTCAGCTGTCTTTTGGTTTTCCTGTAAATTTCTAGGTCTCTTTGTTCTTTAGTACTGAGCCATTTAAGTATGTGCGTTTTTTCTCTTTGACCATTTCCTGTATTTTTTCCGTCCACCACATCTTCCTGCTATTTCTATTATCTTAGTATCCAACAGCTTCGATGCTTGCTGCCTTCAAGCTTTTTATTATGTTTGTATATATCTCTTCAAATGAGTGTTCTGTGTTTATTAATTTTTTATCTAATCGGTTCTGATACAATCTTTGAGTACTTTCGATTTCTAGACTTCTAAAGTTGTATTTTTGATTGTCTTCGATGCATTCTAGGTTTTCATTTTCTTCAATACTTTTGTCTTTATGTGTTTTTCTGAAAGGCAATAATATTTTTGCTTTTACCAGATGGTGGTCAGACCCACAGGTAATACCACGAAGTGCTCGCACATCATACCACTTTAATTGCGAGTGTTGTCCACCTATAGCATAGTCAGATTGATTTAAGATTTCTTGTTGGCTGAATCCAGCTATATCGATGAATATCCTTATGCCTAAAAAAACCATTATTTATTTTTAGGTTGTGGGTTTCACACAATTGCATCAGTCTCAAGCCATTATCATTTGTTACTTCTTCTCCAAATGGTCCTATCACTTTGCTCTGGGTTTGTCTACCAGTTCGGCTATTAAAATCGCCAAGCATAATTACTTCTCTGGTATTACCGATTTTGGTGATAGTCTCATCAAGTTGGTCAAAGAACAGTTGTTTTGTAGCTACTTTTTCGTCATCTGATGGTGCGTAGACTGCTATTATGCTTATATTAAGACCAAGCATCTTAATGTTCACTCGAAGTATGTTTTCACTAATGCAATCGTAGTCGGTAATCTTATTTTTTAGGTTTTTCTTTATTAATAAGGATACCCCTCTGGCTGCTCTTCTTTCTTTTGGGACTCCAGTGAATATATGGACGAAATTGCCGACACTATTCGTACCTGTTCCTTTCTTTTTTGTCTCTGTAAGTGCAATGATATCGATCTTACAATTCTGAACTTCGGTTGCAATAAGGTCCAACTTTTGATTCACTCCCTGTACGTTCCATGTAGCTATATTCATAGTCCTTTATCTTTGCTTTTTTCGTCTTTGAGAATTTCCATCTATTGCTCCGAGGCTTTGTTTAGGCTTTTTGGTAATTGCTTTGTTTTACAAGTATTAGAGAACCAGTCTAATGCCTCAACCCCCTACTTGAAGGGCCAGGATTTTTAAACGAGGTTTTTCTCCTCTAGCCTTTGACGAGCCAACGCCATACTGTAAGGCAACAGCTGTCTTTTATACAATCCCTAAAAGAAAGGGTTGCCACCTACGCTATGATCACCGTACCGAGGTCCATTCTCTCCGCCTTTCATATCGATGTGGTCTTCTCCCGTAACCCTGGGAAAGGGACCCTAGACAGGTGCTAACTCTCCGGGTCGGAGAGTACCTTTACCAAAACATTACCCAACATAATAAAAATGTGGCAAAAAATAGACATATACTTAGTAGGTTAATAGACTGTTTAAAATTCTGTGGGAATTTTGAGGTTGCTCTACGGTGCCATGATGAGTCTGAAACTGGTGCTAATCCGAGCACTTTGCGCATGTAAAAGAGGGGCGAATTAGACTTTATCTATAAACAAATAAACTAAAAACTACACCAAGTAGCTGCTTGTTTGAAAAATCCTAAAATAAAATTGTTTAGGTAAGTTTTTTTATCTCCTTTTCCATGCAATATAAATTTCTGCTTCCCCCCCAATTTATAACGTCGCCAGCCGCTACTAGAAACTGGCTCTTAAAATATTGCACTGTCAGCCAGTGGCGGATCCACATGCACTAAGGGCACTTGCCCCCCCCGAGAATTTTTTGAATATACAAAAAATTAGTAAAAAGTAATGTTTTTGCTAATAAAAATTCAAAATTTTTGCCTGCGGCGCATGAAAGTGTCTATTGTTATTATCATCGAAATTACAACCACTGACTAATTCAATAAAATGCTGCTTAAAAAAATATATGCCGATTTTTACCAACAGAGAAGCACCTCTGGATCCGCCCTTGCTGTCAGCACTCTAATTCTCAAAAGGTATTAAAGAATTGACCCATATTGACATTAAGGCGTAATTTTTTTGCTCGTTATGCATATTTTTTTACCGCAAAATCTTATGAATTATGAAAATAGGCGAATAAAAAATGCATTTTCACGACCTTTTATTTTTATGTTATTCACTTGTAGAACATCCGAATCAATACCTAATATAAATCTTTAATCGACATAAAAATCAATTATCTTGAACTTCATAAAATAAATTGTCTAATTACAAGACCGGAAAATGTTCGCTATCATATGTCACCTAAAAGTGGTAAATTATATTAGTAGAAGAACCTTGTTTGAAGAGGACAGGAAAATTTACATTAGTTGATGAACCGACATAAGATTATTCAATGTGATTAGGTGGCCGATAGCTAGCCAGAGTAGGTATCAAGTTGAGTTTTATGAAATCGGACCAACTTTCATAAATAAATAATTTGTGTTATAACCAAAAACTTCATAAGAGCCTTAGTTTCTGAGATATCTTCAAAAAACTGTTTTCAAGGCTGATATTATCATGGCTTCAATTGAAATCTGCTAATAAACTAGCTAGGAAGGTATCTGATCCGTCATGGATCCATTAATTTTATTCATATATTTGACACGATCACAATGTCTCACACTGCTAGACTGCCCTCCTTATGAAGAATGCAGTAACTCCAAATTTGACGATTTTGGGATTTTTATTTATTATGGTGTAGAATGATGTTCCTCACCGATTGGCAAATACAAATTTTGAAAAAAAAAATTATGAGAAAAACGCATAACAAATATGCAGTTACTGCAAAACGTCACGGTCTTCTAGTCGAGAATGCAGCAACTACATAATGCGCTGCGTTCATGTCTAGCAAAAAGGGTAAAACTAGTCAAGAATGCAGTATTTGCGAGTAGGTCAACAAATACTGCGCTCTTAATAGAAAGCTTGCACAAGTATTTTTCTAGTTTTTTAGCGATAAATGCAGCAAATACCGCGTTTACCACTAGTAAATGAGGCACGCTGCATTTCTGCCTAGATATGTTGATTCAAAGCTTATCAAGAACGCAGTCTCTTCGATAAAATGTATTTTTTTTTTCAAAATTTATTGAAACCTAGGCAAATCATACTCTTTTATGATTTGAATTGTTTTTTGCAGGCTGATGTTGCAAAAAACAATTCAAAAATATGCATTTGGATAGAAATAGAGCAAGAAACCGTTTTTTGCGTTTTTCTCAAAACTAGGGTTTTGTAAGCTACTGTGTTCTTCATGAGGAGGGCAGTATTATGCATAGTTACCAGGAGGTGTCTTCGGTGTGTCAAATATAGTTTGAGAATTTGGGGGGGGGGGAAATTTCCCCTTTTTTGCCTCGCGTAGATCGGCGCCTGCTCTTGTTCAACATAACTAAACTTCTCTGGCCGAATTCTTTAGCAGACCTTTATTTCTATAGACAAAAAATGTAGTTTTTTTTATAGTCTTTACTAAATTTTAAACACAGAAAAACAATTACAAAGCCAAAATAAAATCAAAATGTAAAAAAATTGCTGATTTCCAAGATATCTGTGACGTACAAATAACGTAACGGTCGCCATGACACCCGAGTTACCGGCAACCGTTTCTTTACGGACCATGACAATGTTGCCACTCTGCACAAGAAACACGATCCGAAATGAAGCTTTACTTTTTGCTAATTTGGTGGCAGCATGACATACCCTGTGGAAAATAGTCTACGTGTCTATCCATGAAAGGCTTTTGAATTGTCCAGAATTAACCTATTATTGGAAAATTACTGGCTTACAGTTCTCGATTTCGCTTTTAAAACAGCTCACTATTTCCTTTCATTACTATTTTCAGAAAGAAATCCACATTCAAGTAATAATCCCTATCATTTTAGTTTTAATTTATTGATGTTTGACAAGGGCGTAGATAAGAGGGGACAGCGGGATAATGTGCCCCCAACCCGTTACTCTCACGCATGAAAAATGCCTAGTTTTTACAGTTTCTATAAGTTTACATTTTTTTTATACTGTCCCCCCCAAGTAAAAATCATATCTACGCCATTAATATAAGAAAGAAAAAAATTACGGAAGAAATGTTTTGGCCACGGTGGATAGAATAGACCGATGTTCGGATCTTATAAATATATGTCGAATTTTCACGACACTGGTTGTCCAGCTGATTTTTGTAAACAAAAGTTAGATATGATATGAACAACTAACATTTTTTGAATTTTTTAAAACCTAAGGCAATTTTGCTACTATTTTTTAGTATATTCTAATAAAATAATATTTTTCAGACATACAAATACTGCGCTCTTAATAGAAAGCTTGCACAAGTATTTTTCTAGTTTTCTAGCGATAAATGCAGCAAATACCGCGTTTACCACTAGTAAATGAGGCACGCTGCATTTCTGCCTAGATATGTTGATTCAAAGCTTCATGAAATACTTATCAAGAACGCAGTCTCTTCGATAAAATGTATTTTTTTTTTTCAAAATTTATTGAAACCTAGGCAAATCATACTCTTTTATGATTTGAATTGTTTTTTGCAGGCTGATGTTGCAAAAAACATTCAAAAATATGCATTTGGATAGAAATAGAGCAAGAAACCGTTTTTTGCGTTTTTCTCAAAACTAGGGTTTTGTAAGCTACTGTGTTCTTCATGAGGAGGGCAGTATTATGCATAGTTACCAGGAGGTGTCTTCGGTGTGTCAAATATAGTTTGAGAATTTGGGGGGGGGGGGGGAAATTTCCCCTTTTTTGCCTCGCGTAGATCGGCGCCTGCTCTTGTTCAACATAACTAAACTTCTCTGGCCGAATTCTTTAGCAGACCTTTATTTCTATAGACAAAAAATGTAGTTTTTTTTATAGTCTTTACTAAATTTTAAACACAGAAAAACAATTACAAAGCCAAAATAAAATCAAAATGTAAAAAAATTGCTGATTTCCAAGATATCTGTGACGTACAAATAACGTAACGGTCGCCATGACACCCGAGTTACCGGCAACCGTTTCTTTACGGACCATGACAATGTTGCCACTCTGCACAAGAAACACGATCCGAAATGAAGCTTTACTTTTTGCTAATTTGGTGGCAGCATGACATACCCTGTGGAAAATAGTCTACGTGTCTATCCATGAAAGGCTTTTGAATTATCCAGAATTAACCTATTATTGGAAAATTACTGGCTTACAGTTCTCGATTTCGCTTTTAAAACAGCTCACTATTTCCTTTCATTACTATTTTCAGAAAGAAATCCACATTCAAGTAATAATCCCTATCATTTTAGTTTTAATTTATTGATGTTTGACAAGGGCGTAGATAAGAGGGACAGCGGGATAATGTGCCCCCAACCCGTTACTCTCACGCATGAAAAATGCCTAGTTTTTACAGTTTCTATAAGTTTACATTTTTTTTATACTGTCCCCCCCAAGTAAAAATCATATCTACGCCATTAATATAAGAAAGAAAAAAATTACGGAAGAAATGTTTTGGCCACGGTGGATAGAATAGACCGGTGTTCGGATCTTATAAATATATGTCGAATTTTCACGACACTGGTTGTCCAGCTGATTTTTGTAAACAAAAGTTAGATATGATATGAACAACTAACATTTTTTGAATTTTTTAAAACCTAAGGCAATTTTGCTACTATTTTTTAGTATATTCTAATAAAATAATATTTTTCAGACATACCAGTTGTTATTTTTTTTTAGCCCGCTTCATTTCTCTTTACACAAAAATTAAAATTCGAAGAAAATAATGTGTTCGTTTCAGCTTCAAAAATAATTCGCTGACCTACATCTTTGTTTACTTCTCAAGTCCTCGGTTCAGCTTTGATACTAAACGATCACATTCAGTTTGACTTGTAGTTTAAGTTTTGTGTAATAAAAAATAAAGCGGGCTAAAAAAAAAATAACGACAATAAGTGTGGAAAATTATATTTTATAAGGATCTATCAGAAAACAGTGAAAAAATTGCCATAGTTTTCAAAAAAATTCAAAAAATATTATTAGTTCCGTTGTTCATATCATATCTAACTTTTGTTTATATAAAATCAGCTGGACCACCAGTGACGTGCAAATTAGACATATATTTATAAGATCCGAACACCGGTCTGTTCTATCCACCGTGGCCAAAACATTTCATATTTTTCGTTATATATATATATATATATATATATATATATATATATATATATATATAAGATCCGAACACCGGTCTATTCTATCCACCGTGGGTTTTGCAGACCTATAATAAGAATGGACTGAGCACGTCACATAAGCGCAATGCTGGAGAAGTGACTCCAGAGTGAGGTGGGGCTAGTGAGGGCAAAATATGGAAAAAAACGCATTATACTGTATGGGAAAAACCTCTTTTTTAATTATTTCGAAATATTGAGTTAGAAAAACGACGTTATTGACAGTAAAGAAGTTTTTGCAAGTGCTCTTGAATCTAGAAAGGTAAAGTTTATTACGAATTTTCATTTAAGAACATACTTAAACTTAATTTAAACTACTAGGTACGGGTAGACCTCGTCAGATGTCTATCAGGGGAAATGAATCGACCCCTGCCCTCCGTAGATTCCAGGTACTCTCCGACCCGGAGAGTTAGCACCTGTATAGGGTCCCTTTCCCAGGGTTACGGAAGAAGACCACATCGATATGAAAGGCGGAGAGAATGGACCTCGGTACGGTGATCATAGCGTAGGTGGCAACCCTTTCTTTTAGGGATAGTTTAAAAGACCACAGCTGTTGCCTTACAGTATGGCGTTGGCTCGTCAAAGGCTAGAGTAGAAAAACCTTGATTAAAAATCCTGGCCCTCCAAGTAGGGGGTTGAGGCATTAGACTGGTTCTCTAATACTTGTAAAACAAAGCAATTACCAAAAAGCCTAAACAAAGCCTCGGAGCAATGGATGGAAACTCTCGAAGACGAAAAAAGCAAAGACAAAGGACTATGAATATAGCTTCATGGAACGTACAGGGAGTGAATCAAAAGTTGGACATTATTGCAACTGAAGTGCAGAATTGTAAGATTGATATTATTGCACTCGCAGAGACCAAAAAGAAAGGAACAGGTACGAATAGTGTCGGCAATTTTGTCCATATATTCACTGGAGTCCCAAAAGAAAGCAGAGCAGCCAGAGGGGTATCCTTGTTAATAAAGAAAAATCTAAAGAATAAAATTACAGTCTACGATTGCATTAGTAAAAACATACTTCGAGTGAACATGAAGATGCTTGGACATAATATAAGCATAATAGCAGTCTACGCACCATCAGATGACGAAAGAGTAGCTACAAAACAAATGTTCTTTGACCAACTGGATGAGACTATCACAAAAATCGGTAATACCAGAGAAATAATTATGCTTGGCGATTTTAATAGCCGAACTGGTAGACAAACCCAGAGCAAAGTGATAGGACCATTTGGAGAGGAAGTAACATATGATAATGGCTTAAGACTGATGCAATTGTGTGAAACCCACAACCTAAAAATTAATAACGGTTTTTTAAACATAAGGATATTCATCGATATACCTGGATTCAGCCAACAAGAAATCTTAAATCAATCATTGATTATGCTATAGGTGGACAACACTCCCAATTAAAGTGGTATGATGTGCGAGCACTTCGTGGTGTTACCTGTGGATCTGACCACCATCTGGTAAAAGCAAAAATATTATTCCCTTTAAGAAAAACAAATAAGGACGAAAGTATTAGAGAAAACGAAAACCTAGAGTGCATCGAAGACAATCAAAAATACAACTTTGAAGTCTAGAAATCGAAAGTACTCTAAGATTGTATCAGAACCGATTAGATCAAAAATTAATTAACACAAATCACCCATTTGAAGAGATATATACAAACATAAAAAGCTTGAAGGAAGCAAGCAACGAAGCTGTTGGATACCAAGATAATAGAAATAACAGGAGGATGTGGTGGACGGAGAAAATACAGGAAATGGTCAAAGAGAAAAAACGCACTTACTTGAAATGGCTCAGTACTAAAGAGCAAAGAGACCTAGAAATATACAGGGAAACCAAAAGACAGCTAAGAAGTTTGATACGCACAGAAAAAAATGAAATGTTCGAGCGCAAATGCCACGATATAAATACACACGTAGGAGGTCGGCAGAGCTCTGAAGTATGGAAATTCATTTCTACAGTAAAAAACCCAACAAAAGAAAAAGTAAACATCCAGATCATCAAACCAGAACAATGGACAGAACACTACAAGGGACTGCTGCAGGAGACGAGAACCGAATATCTGACAGCCTCCCCGAGGAGAGACATAGAAGTACATGGAGAGGAAGTAATCATCGAAAAAGAAATGATAAAGAATAGTATAAAAAAGCTTAAATCCGGAAAAGCTAGCGGACCTGGGGGAATATATGCTGAAATGCTCAAATATGGATCAGAGAAACTACTCGAAAATCTCACAGATATTATCAATCAATGCATAAACGGACATCCAGTACCTAATGATTGGAAAATTGCATTCATATCCTCAATACATAAAAAAGGAAACAAGCTGGATTGTAACAATTACAGAGGAATTTCAGTCACCAGCACTCTAAGTAGATTGTACGGTAGGATTCATAGAAATTTAATAGAGAATGATTTTCATGAACAAGAAGAAGAGCAAAGTGGGTTTCGTGCAGGCAGATCTTGTAGTGATAATGTTTTTTGTCAAAATCAAAAATTAAAATTGGAAATCGACTTTCAAAAGAATTCCTGGTAACAAAAGGCTTAAGACAGGGATGTTGTATCTCTCCAACTCTTTTTAAAATACATATCGCAGTGGCTCTAAAAAACTGGAAACGTAAAGTGCACGGCATGGGAATACAACTTAACGACCGATTTACTATATACACACTACAGTTTTCTGACGACCAAGTAATTGTAGCTAAGGATAAAGAAGACATGGAGTATATGATGAGAAAGTTAACGGAAGAATACCAAAAGTGGGGACTAACAGTGAACGTGGACAAGACACAGTACTTATGTATTGGAAACGAATCCAGTGAGTTAGAACTAGACAATGGACAAACAATATCTCCATGCAATGAGTATGTATACTTGGGTGTCACATTTGATAAGACAGGAACAGACTGTAAAGAATTTTAAAAAAGAATAGTAAAAACAAAAAAGGTTATTGGATGTCTTAACAGTATTTTATGGAGCAGAGAGATAAGAAAGAATGTCAAATTTAACATATATGAAACAATGGTAAAAAGCACGCTGTTGTATGGAATAGAGACTTGTTTCGTAACAGAAAAATACAAAACAAAAATGGAAAGTGTCGAAATGGATGCAATAAGAAGATCAATGAGAATATCTAGATTAAATCACATAAGAAATGAGATCATAAAAGAAAGAATGGGAATCGAGGGAAGCATAACGGATGACATCACTAAAAGGCAATTGATATGGTACGGCCATGTACAACGGATGAACGACGAAAGATTACCAAAACAGGCCCTAGAGTGGCAACCAGTAGGGCGCAGAAAAAGAGGACGTCCTAAACTAGAATGGCAACAGTCAATCCAAAGATCAATGAGTCAAAAGAATCTGACAGAAGATGATTGTCAGGATCGAAGGAGGTGGAGAATAGGCGTCGGACAACGTAGAAAAACGTTCTAAACCGACATAGTAGTAGTAGTAAACTAGTCTTTTTAATTTAATAAAATATAACCAGGACATTAAGTTTACAGGTCTGAAACGCGTACCTTGAGATCTTTATTTAGGTCACCTGTAAACTTAATGTTTTGGTTATATTTTATTAAATTTAAAAAAATAGACTAGTTTAAACTAAGTTTAGTATGTTTAAAAAAAACTTTACCTTTCTAGATTCTAGAGCAATTGCAAAAACTTCTTTACTTTCAATAAAATCATTTTTTCTAACTCAAAGTTTCGAATTAATTAAAAAAACAAGTCTTTCCTATACAATATAATGCGTTCTTGTCCATGTTTTGCCTTCACTAGCTCCAGTGGCGGCGCGTGATAAAAAGCTTTGGGGGTGCATACCAACAAAAAAATAAAAATTGCGGCGCAGGCAAAAATCTTTTTTGAGTGCCACGCTAACTTTTTGGGCCGTCGAGTGGGCCGTCATATCATATAATTTAGAGCAAATAATTAAAAAATTAGATATTTAGTTAGATATTAGTTACCTACCTATTATTATTGTTTTTATAAATAAATAATAAATTATTACTAGTTTATTTTCTCTTCTAATAGCAAAGATGAAAATTTAATTGTCTTAAAATATTGCACGCTAATGCTATCAAAATTAGAAACTTACGCCATTGTCGTAAATCGTCGAAATCAAAACAAACCGCCCGCGCCCGACCGGTAATGCCAAGTTATCTAAGCGCTGGTGTGCAAATACTATCTACTCGATAAGTAATCGAATCCTTCGACGCCAAATATCCGTTACTCGAATCCCGAATGGGACCGAAGCCGAAGTGTTACTTTTGTATCAATTATATCGGCAACGGCCGTATGAGTTACGAGTTTGGAGATATTTCTTTACTTAAATATTTGATTATTTGATTTAATAGCTGTTGATGTGTTATGTCTAGCGGGCGGCTTTTCTGGCGCAGTGTTGCCAGGCTCAGAAATGCATTTTCCACAGGATGTATTTGAAAAGTTGCCAGATTTTGAACAAAATTCTCCATAATATATCTACATTTTCGTAATAAAAAAAATATTGTGTGTGCTTAAGACCACACGGCAGAAGTGTAAACTTCATTAAGGCGAAATTAATAATACTAGCCCATAACATATTCTGCAAAGCGGACCGAACCGAACTCTTCTATGTACTGGCCTTCATCTGCATCATCATATCGCTCGCTGAATGTTTCTCACAGTTAGTTGACTCGAGCCGATTTCACCCGAATGAGCGTTACATCGCTGAGCCTGACGGCTCAGTTGAATTCACTACCCACAAAAACTGCTAAACGCGCCTAGAGAAGTTTACACTTTAAAAACTACAAACATGTAAAACATCACTATTTTTATTTTTTGCATACGTAGTACTTAAAATTTCAACTCTACTCAGTATTTTTTGGATTTACCGATAATATAATGATTACTTAGTACCGAATACAAAATATCTGATACTAGAATAGGAAGTATCAGTATCTAATCGATACTTGGAAAAGTAATCGTTGCACACATAACTACTAGCGCACGAATTAAAAGTGCCCATGATCTGCTCTAACATGCAACGCGAACCGATGACGAAGGGGTCATCACGGGGTGCGGGCGGCATCGAGGCTGGTTTTTGTATACGCGCTGTGCCGAAGGAAGGTTCAGATTCTATTTACTGTAACCTTCTATATTTCGTAATTAGCATGCGACATAACATCTAGGGTGCATAGAATTTGGTTCCAGTAAATAAAAGCGTTGTTAGATGGAAAGTTTACATATACATACCTGGTGTTAATTCCTAGATTATATTCCAGTCTCAAGTGAATTTCTTTTGGGGTAATTATGAATTAAATTAAGGAGTGATCAAAATTTTATATTTTTTTAAATAAAATTTGGGAGTGCCCGTGCACATGTGCACTTATGGATAAACCGCCACTGACTAGCCCCATCTCACGCTGGAATCAATTTTCGAGAATGAGACTCAGTCCATTCGTATTATAGGTCTATGGTAGCCCCTGATTATAAAGCCGCATCCCCACACGGACAATTAATAGGCGCAATGATCGAAAGCGAATTTACTAATTTTAATTATTATAAATGCATTTTTTATTACAACTTTTTATTTTAATCTTGTCATACAAAAATATTGATTCTAAATTACACAACCGATCCGCCCTTTTTGCCACATATAGGTGCCCCATTTTAACCCGTATGCAGGGCAAAATGGAGCAAAGTCAACTTATTACAAAAATAAGAGTATGATGGAGTTATAAAACGCTTAAACTGAAAATTAAAACATAAGGATAACATATCTAGACAACTTAATTCCAAATGACGAACGCAATGGATATCATTTAATAGGAGAAATAAGGCTATAAAATAAAGTACCCCATATTGACACCCTTTCCCCAATATGATTATTTTCCATCTTGCCAGCGGAGGGTTAACTATAGGGTTGCCAAATTTGAATTTAGGTTTGTCAGGACATTTGCTTTAAATTGTCAGAACATGGGTAAAACTTCCAAAACTATAATAGAGTTCAACCACGACGGTACTCAAATAAAGGACCCTTTAGCCATTTGCAAAACATTTAATAAATACTTTGCAAATTTTGCGAATAGCTGCGACCTACCTCGGGATCCAGACCTATCGCACTTTAACATAGAAGAAAAATCTATGTTTTTACGCCACACCCGGGAAATTCAAAAAATCATAAAAAAAGTATGTCGAAAAAATTCGTCCGGTGTAGACGAAATTCCCGGTAAAGTAATTATATCAATCCAAGATCTAATAGCTTCTCCATTAGCACACATAATAAACTAAAGTTTTACACAGGGCATTTTCCCGAAAGCCCTTAAAATCTCAAAACTTGGCCCAATCTTCAAAAAGAAAGGAACTAGACTTGATATTAAGAACTACAGGCCAGTCGCCTTGCAATGCCACCTAGCAAAAGTTTTCGAAGCATGTTTTAACGAAAGGCTAACCAATTTTTTGGAAACTAATAACATTTTCTCCAAATGTCAAAATGGTTTCCGAGCCAGACGTTCGACGGACACCGCACTCGAATGTGCTCTCCAACACATTTATGACAGTCTTACCAACAAAGACCATGTTATGGGTCTATTCTTTGATATGAGCCGTGCCTTCGACAACATTGAACATGATCTTCTCTTCCAAAAATTAGATCATATGGGAGTAAGAGGTGCTTGCAATACTTTCATTGGATCGTACTTATCTGAAAGATATCAACAAAAAATGTTTGATAGTGCCAGGTCTACGGCTCAAGAAGTTCGAAGGGGAACGCCAAAAGGCTCCATAATATCCCCGACTCTCTACCTTTGCTATGCCAACGACCTACCAACAAATTCCTTGGCCGACACAGCGTTTACAAACTATGCAGTCGACACGGAAAGCTCAGTCTCAGCAAAGAACGAAGAGCAGCTTAAGAATAAATCTCAGGCATGCCTAAACCACGTTGCAGACTGGAGCACCTCTAATGGCATTAAACTAAACAACTCAAAAACGGTGGTCATGAAATTTCTTCCATCACGTGTTGGCAAAACTTAGTTCTTGTTCATTTCTAATTTTAATTTTAAACATAAGAGATACCGTGTCGCTGGACGGTCTAGGACAACTGGGCGCCGCCAACTCGGCGCCGCCAACTCGGCGCCGCCAACTCGGCGCCGCCAACTGGGCGCCGGGCCAACTCGGCGCCGCCAACTGGGCGCCGGCCAACTCGGCGCCGGACTAAAAATTTTTTTTTTGATAAAATGTGTAGATGAAAAATAAAACATATTATTTATATAAAACATTCTTTAAAAAATCCTTTACTAACTAACTATCTATCAAATCTTGTGAAGCGTTTTTAACACACTTCCCATTATCCGATTTGGATGATATTTGGTACACACGTAGTGGTCCCATGACAATACAACATTAAGAAAAAATATCCTGCCACCCCTACCCCCACCCCTTCCATAGAAAAATGTGTTTTTGACACACATCCCGTTATCCGATTTGGATAAAATTTGGTATACACATAGTGGTGCGATGATAATACAACAATAAGAAAAAAATATCCTCCCACCCCTACCCCCACCCCGTTCCAAAGAAAAATTTGTTTTTGACACACATCCCGTTATCCGATTTGGATGAAATTTGGTATACATATAGTGATCCGATGACAATACAATATTAAGAAAATACTCTGCCAATATATGGGCCCCTAAGCTCACACTAGGTACTATAGTTATAGTGTACGTGTGAGCTAATATAACTAAAAACTAAAATATATTTTATTTAACTCCAGACTAAATTACCTTTTGTTTGATACCACACAAGCCATGTTTTGACTTAAACTCACATTTGTGAAATCTACCCCCACCCTTAAAAAAAACAAAAAACTAAAATGTATTTTGTTAAACTCCGGACTCAATTACCTTTCGTTTGATATCACACACGCCATATTTTCACTTAAACTCTAATTTTTAAAATATACCCCCACCCTTTTTTTTTAAATAAATTGAAATGTATTTTGTTTAACTGCAAACTCAATTACCTTTCGTTTGATATTACACACGCCATATTTTCACATAAACTCTAATTTTTTAAATCAACCCCCACCCTTTTATTTGGTTTCTGTTCGATGGATTTTGTTCATTTTTAAATGGGACCATCTCGACCCAAGACCCAGCCCAGGTACCGAATTTCATTAAAATCGGCCAAGCGGTTTTTGAGTTATGCGCATTGGTCGTTACAGACATACAGACAGACAGACAGACAGACAGACAGACATACAGACAGACAGACAGACGGCGCAACAAAAAAGTTTCAAAATCATCTAAAACGCAAAGATATATAAAAAATTTTGAAATCGGAGCAACTTTTTTTTTCTCGAAAAAATTAGGATCACCATAGCTCACACTACTATAGTATAGTATATGTGTGAGCTAAAAATATCCTCCCACCTCTACTCCCACCCCCTTTAATAGAAAAATCAGTTTTTGACACACTTCCCATTATTCGAATTGGATGAAATTTGGTATTCACATAGTGGTCCGATGACAATACAACATTAAAAAAAATATACTTCCACCCCTACCCCCACCCCCTTCCATAGAAAATGCGTTTTTGACACCCTTCCCATTATCCGATTTGGATGAAATTTGGTATATATATAGTGGTCCGATGACAATACAACATTGAAAAAAAAATCCTACCACTCCTACCCCCACCCTCATCTATAGAAAAATGCGTTTTTGACACACTTCCCATTATCCGATTTGGATGAAATTTGGTATACATATAGTGATCCGATGACAATACAATATTAAGAAAAAAATATCCTCCCACCTCTATCCCCACCTCCTTTCATAGATAAATGAGTTTTTGACACACTTCCCATTATCCGATTTGGATGAAATTTGGTATTCACATAGTGGTCCGATGACAATACAACATTAAAAAAATATATATCCTCCCACCCATACCCCCACCCCCTTCCATAGAAAATGCGTTTTTGACACCCTTCCCATTATCCGATTTGGATGAAATCTGGTATACATATAGTGGTCCGATGACAATACAACATTGAAAAAAAAAATCCTACCACTCCTACCCTCACCCTCATCTATAGAAAAATGCGTTTTTGACACACTTCCCATTATCCGATTTGGATGAAATTTGGTATACATATAGTAATCCGATGACAAAACAAGATTAAGAAAAAAATATCCTCCCACCTCTACCCCCACCCCCTTTCATAGAAAAATGAGTTTTTGACACACTTCCCATTATCCGATTAAGATGATTTTTTTAAAAAGAGTAAAAAATCATGTTTAGCGACGTTAAACCCTACAAAGTTCTAAATTTATTATAAATCGATCCCTAAGCACTGCAATCTTTCAAGTTTGAGACAAGTTGGTTAGTAAATAAAAAATCTGCCATTTTTGATCCGCCATTTTGATTTTTTAAGTTTGAGTGAAAAATTTTGTTAAATGACCTCAAGCAATGTAATATTTCAAATTTGAGACAAATCGGTTAGTAAATAAAAAATCCGCCATCTTGGATCCGCCATTTTGATTTTTTTAAGTTTGAGTAAAAAATTTTGTTAAAGGACCTCAAGCAATGTAATATTTCAAGTTTGAGGCAAATCGGTTGGTAAATAAGAAAATCCGCCATTTTGGATCCGCCATTTTGATTTTTTTAAGTTTGAGTAAAAATTTTTGTTAAATGACCTCAAGCAATGTAATATTTTGTTTGAGACAAATCGGTTAGTAAATAAGAAAATCCGCCATTTTGGATCCGCCATTTTGATTTTTTTAAGTGTGAGTAAAAAATTTTGTTAAATGACCTCAAGCAATGTAATATTTCAAGTTTGAGACAAATCGGTTAGTAAATAAGAAAATCCGCCATTTTGGATCCGCCATTTTGATTTTTTTAAGTTTGAGTAAAAAAATTTCGTAAATGACCTCAAGCATTTTGATTTTTGGATCCCCCATTGTTGTAATAAAAAACGTAAATTGTAGTATTACCAGGTTACCAAACACTACAACTACCAAGATTCAACAGTCGACTTAATGGATTTAACTTTACTTAACAAAAACAAATTTCAAATAAATTGGTAAAAAATTTTTTTTAAGTCACAAGCTTTTATAAAATGCACTAAAAATTAAAAAATAATTTTCTAACATTCTAATATTATCATAATAATAAAAGCGATGGCCGACTGATGGAAATTTTGAGGATGTTAGCACGATAAGATATCCCTATCAATTAAATATCACTATTTGCAAGAATCAATCTAGCCGAAAAATGCAGAGGTAAATAAATAAAGAAGAGTTTATTCTAGATTATAATGAAATCGCTGATCGTGAGTTGTTTGGAAACTCATTTTTCCAATGGGGGAAGGAGAGGGTGGGAGTAGAGGTAGAAATATATTTTTTGTTTGGGCTGTATTGCCATCGGACCTTTATGCATATACCAAATTTTATAAAAGTCATTTGAAGTGAAGTGTGTCAAAAACGCATTTTTATGGAAGGGGGTGGGGGGTAGGGGTGGGAGGACATTTTTTCATTATTGTTGTATTGTTATCGGACCACTATATGTATACCAAATTTCATCCAAATCGGATAATGGGAAGTGTGTCAAAAACTCATTTTTCTATAGACGAGGGTGGGGGTAGGAGTGGTAGGATTTTTTTTTTCAATGTTGTACTGTCATCGGACCACTATATGTATACCAAATTTCATCCAAATCAGATAATGGGAAGGGTGTCAAAAACGCATTTTCCATGAGGGGGTGGGGGTAGGGGTGGGAGGATATTTTTTTTTAATGTTGTATTGTCATCGTACCACTATATGTATACCAAATTTCATCCAAATCGGATAACGGGATGTGTGTCAAAAAATTTTTTTTCTATGGAAGGGGGTGGGGGTAGGGGTGGGAGGATATTTTTTTCTTATTGTTGTATTATCATCGGAGCACTATGTGTATACCAAATTTTATCCAAATCGGATAACGGGAAGTGTGTCAAATACACATTTTTCTATAGAAGGGGTGGGGGTAGGGGTTGTTTGGATATTTTTTTCTTAATGTTATATTGTCATGGGACCACTACGTGTGTACCAAATTTCATCCAAATCGGATAATGGGAAGTGTGTCAAAAACGCTTCACAAGATTTGATAGATAGTTAGACAGAACATCTGAAGCTAAATAAAAGCTTGTAAAAAATTGCGTAGGATTTTTTAAAGATGTTTTTATATAAATAATATATTTTATTTTCATCTACACATTTTCTCAAAAAAAAATTTTTTAGTCCGGCGCCGAGTTGGCCGGCGCCCAATTGGCGGCGCCGAGTTGGCCCGGCGCCCAGTTGGCCCGGCGCCCAGTTGGCGGCGCCGAGTTGGCGGCGCCCAGTTGGCGGCGCCGAGTTGATGGCGCCCAGTTGTCCCATTCCGGTCGCCGGTCGTTCTTAAGCTGGTATACTTTGGACTATTTCAATCTGCTATGGCCTACGGAATCATTCATTGTTGAAATGCAGCGCGAGTCTTCTAATACAAATCGCGCAGAAACGGGCGATAAGATATATGACTAAATCAAGCAAACGAACATCTTGCAAAGATCTTTTTAATTCTCTCAAAATAATGACTTTTCCATCCCTATTTATTTATTCACTTCTTATCTACGCAAGAAAAAGTATAAATGAATGGCCAAAAACATCCGAAAAACCTGACTACGAAACTAGAAATCGGAATCAACTAAGTACAAATTCCATTCTCTAGACTTGCTATAGGCCAGCAGAGTCCCCAAATTCTCGGGCTTAAAATTTACAATCAAGCACTAAAAATGCAATGTTTTACAGAGACAGATAACTTTAAAACTTTTAAAAATAAAGTAAAGGGTTTTGCAATAGAAAAGAGTTATTACTCTCTCAAAGATTTTTTTTCAACTTAATGTTAAGTGTGTGTTTTTCTATGTATAAAACTTTGTTTGTTATTAATTAAAAAAAAAATTAAGTCTTCTAAAAATGTATTTTAAACTTTTAACTTTTTTTTGTGACGTGCTAATAAGATACTTTTGTTGCATAAATATTAGTATATTAAGGCAATATTGTATTTTCAAAAGCAAAATATATATCTATCTATCTATCTACATGTGATCCAAAATCAGAATAGCCACAAATTTGTTATCAAAAACTAAAACATCAAATATCTTTAATTTTTTTAAATTATCAATTTTAAAAAAACATCATTTTGTTAAGAGATTACATATTTAGTAGGTACTTATTTACTTATAACTACCTATCTAATAAAAATTATAACAATATAGTACATGGATTTTTTGACAAATACCATAAAAATATTTCACTTCCGATTATCAGAAATTTTCACGATGCTTGTCAATATACTAATACAAGAAAGCGTAGGGAGACACTCGATCATACTTATTTTCCCCACCACCCTAATTACATCATATAGGTATGTTTAAAAAAATTTAAATATTTGCATTACATGTAGCATAAATTGATGTTGTAATATGGAAAGCTCTTAAGCTCTGTTCACAAACGGTATGTATTTTGAAAAATTGAACTATTCGTCTCCATTGGGGGTGCCAATATTGAAAAATATGATAACGTTAAATATAATAACGTTTAATATTTTTACACTAACTCAACGAACAAAGAAATGTAAATTATATGAACAAATCAAGTTACACTTTTTCTTTTAAAATCAGATTTGATTGAATACTACAGATTTGAGAAACATTTAATTTTTCTATGCTCGAAAAATCAGGACATTTGCTGTCCTGATAAGGTTGTTGTCAGCACGCAGGACCTTTTACTGAAAATCAGGACAGTCCTGAGAAATCAAAACGGGTTGGCGACGAAGGGTGGCTTGATCGCTGATTTTTGCACACCAAAAGGAAATACCTACGGTATTATACCTACGGTATTTCCCAGTATTTCCTCTAATTTCAATGGTATTTCCTAGTATTTCCCAAGCAATGGTATTTCCTAGTATTTCCCCCCTTAGTATTTTCAATTGTATTTCCTAGTATATTTCCCAGTACTTCCCAAGTATTTCCTGGTATTTCCCCTGACCTGTACACCAAAAGGCAATACCGAACCACCCCTCGGTTGGCAACCCTAGTTAACTAAATTAAACGACTTTTGGATTATGTTTACTTTTCCAAAGCGACCAAATATCCAAGGTGATTAAACATACAAAGTCGAGTTACCTAGCTGCAGGCTCTTCTTATTTGTTTTTAAATAATTTAGTAAGTCTAAACTTAAACTAGGAAATAAATCAACGACATACTTTGACATTAAATTTTTTTATCATAATATTAACAAATTTCCACAAAGCCAAGGTATGAATCAGGGATCCTAAGAATATACACGGACAACTAGAAAGAAATCTTGCACGTTACAAAGTTACCTACTGTACTAAGACCTAAAAAAATATTTAATAAAAAAACACCCAACTGCTAAATTGGCTTGTAACTACTAGTTAGTCGCAGTTGAGTACAAAATTGATAGATATTTAATGTACGACATGCTTCAACTTTTAGTTTTGATGCCCAAAGCGCAGTTACGAAATTACACAGTTTTGTTTTTTTATGAATCAGGTTATTGGGTAAAAATACCCAACTACGACTAGTAGTTACAAGTAAATTAGGCAGTTGGGTGTTTTTTTTATAATTTTTTTTTTATTTCCAACTTTTAGGTTTAATTCTTATTCAGCCTTATAAAAAGCACTATGCATATAAAATTGATTTAGCTTTACCCAAAAAATACGTGTAGATTTTCTACGGACGCGAACAGTGTTACCCTCCATTGAAAGAAGGTGGGAGAAAAGATAGGGAGGAGGGAACTAGTCAAATGGTGTCAAAAAAAATCTTAAAGCGTGTGCCGAAAGAATTTTTGAAATCGCTCCAAATTTGTGAAAGGTATAGCTACAACTACTACTAATAAGGAGGCTGGAGAGAAGAGAGGTAGAGGAAGGGGAAACTAGTAAAATGATGGTAAAAAAAGTCTTAAAGCGTGTGCAGAAAGAATTTTTTAAATCGCTCTATATCTGTAAATGGTATAGCTACAACTATTACTAATAAGGAGGGAGGGGAGAAGAGAGGGAGAGAGAAACTAGTAAAATGATATTGGGAAAAAGTCTTTCAGCGTGTGCAAAAAGAACTTTTGAAATCGCTTTATATTTGTCAAAGTCTATAGCACCTTCGGGATCAGTAGCAATTCAACGACACCTTTTTTGTCAAAATCGGTTTAGCCGTTTAGCCTCTAGCGTGACACAAACATACATATTTACTTACATACAACAATCGAAAAACATCACCCTTCTTTTCGCCGTGCCGCAGTTGGGTAAAAAAAAGATATTTAGGTGAATAGAATAATTCTAGGCGCGTAAACTTGACAATTTTTAAGAGAAACACACAAAATCTAGTTACCAAGATCTTAAGACCTACTACTTTAGAAAAACATTTCCAAACTAGTAAGAACCTTTCATTTTGAAATTTCTATTGGAGAACTTGGCTTTACTTTTATCTTAATTCTTTTTACGTTTTTGTCATGATTTCACTCTTTTTTAAAAGGATTTGGATAAAATTTAAGTAGTAAAATATACGGAATGTTGTTCAAAACAAAATTTATTCCTATCCCACATAGCACAAAAATCACATCAACATTAAATTAACGTCAACAAAAATAACAAAGTTTTTTTTTTACTTAAAAACAACCTCATACTATGTAATATTTATTTTGTTAAATCTACATGCTTAAAGATAACTCAAAATCAAGCTATAGAAATCCACTTTTTGCTAAAGTTTCTGGTGCTGTGTATATAACGTGTTTTTTACCCTCGTTATTTTCATGTGCCAAATTCACACTTGAAAAGTCCTCCACAACATGTTCTAAAACGCCACTAGATTAAAACTTCTAAAACCTACTAACTTTCTGCGTCTTTTTTGGTCACGTTTTTTTAACAATATTTTTTTAACTTAAAAGAGACGCGAAATGAAGTTATAAAAGTTCACTAGTTTAGGACTACAATACTTCAAGAAAATTTTAACGATGGCGCTCAAAGCAAGACAAAATATCTGTGTATCTATCTATATACATTATGTTTTTTTTAAAAGCTAAACAAGATTTTTTAACAGTAAACACTTTCACAGAGTATTAATCTGTCTTTATCAGGTTAAATGACTGAGGCGGCGTGATCGTAAAGGATCAGGGATCAGTTTCTTAACAGGTTTTTGGAGTTTAGACGCCAAAGCACTGCCTGATAGATTTCGTCAAAGTGAAAAATGCCGACAATAGGTGGCGCGGCTGCTAGTAAAATCTCAAAATTATTCGGTAGAAAAGCCATGCAAGTCGCGTTTAAAATTCGTGTAGAAAAGGCGTGAATCTAATGTGATTTTAACATTGATAAAAATCACTTAAAACTAACGTAAAAACAGTGCTGTTTTAATTTGATAATGGCGTTATTACAACGCAGTTTTTAGCAACGTTATTTTTTATAACGTTAATTAATGACCTATTAAGCTTGTTTTCATATATGAAATAAACGTTTTTTTCTATCAGCTTTTAAAATCAACGTTTTTTTTTCTCACGCCTTTTTTACGTGTTAAACACGTGATTGTGCTATGTGGGATGGTTTTTTCATAGTTTCTACCAGCCTTCCAAAGCTCATCTCGTTAGCGTTTTTGAAGGAGGACAATGTTACTTTTACTTAACTATAACTTTATAGAGGAAGGAAGTAGATTAAAACTTTAAGGTTGTTTAATTTTTTCTATAGTTTTATCATGGTTCCTTTCGGCCTTCGAAAGTTCAGCTCTCTAGCGTTTCTGGAAGAGGGCAATGTTACTTTTACATAACTTTACTTTTATAGGGGAGGGAATTAAATTACAATTTTGGGGATTTTTAATTTTTTTCTATTGTGTTCAGGGTTCATCTGGGCCTTCCAAAGTTCAGCTCTCTAGGGTTTCTGAAAGTGGGCAATGTTACTTTTACATAATTTTACATTTATAGGGGAGGGAAGTAAATTAAAATTTTGGGGTTGTTTAATTTTTTTTAATACTTTTATCAAGGTTCCTTACAGCCTTCCAAAGTTCAGCTCTCTAGCGTTTCTGGAAGTGGGCAATGTTACTTTTACATAACTTTAAATTTATAGAGGAGGGAAGTAAATTAAAATTTTGGGGTTTTTAAATTTTTTCCTATGGTCTTATCATAGTTCT
This sequence comes from Aspidapion aeneum, assembly GCA_963576565.1. NCBI lineage: Eukaryota > Metazoa > Arthropoda > Insecta > Coleoptera > Brentidae > Aspidapion > Aspidapion aeneum. The sequence goes on from OY755039.1 coordinate 51,797,629, forward strand.
CACCAGTCTGCCAAGGCTCAGCTCTCTAGCGTTTCTGGAAGGTGTTACTTTTACATAATTTTATATATATAGGGGAGGGGAGTAAATTAGAATTTAGGGGTTTTTTGAGTTTTTCCAAGGGTTTGGTCATAATTTTTATCAGTCTGCCAAATTTTAGCTTTCTAGCGTGATTGGAAGTACACTAGAATATTGATGATCTAAACGTGAGTGAGTAAGTGACAAATTTGACGTTTTCGAAATTTCAAAAACTACTTTACTACTTTATGGAAGTCCATAAAACTTGAAGGGTTAACTCTATGAAGATCTACGACTGTGCAAAGTTTGAGTTTTGCAGCTGATTCCGAAGTAGAATTTTAGATAGGTCAAATATGGGCTGAAATGTTTCAAGAAAAGATGGTACAGCTTGTAGTACTAACTTGGCAGGAGACTGCCGATGACGTGCCTCCAGATCCATTCCAATAGATAGACTAAAGATAGGTTTTAGCTTCGTTTGTCAAGAATTTTTGTTGTATCTTTAGACAATAAAGCTTGTATACTACACGGTAAAAAATACAATGAAAATACGTTTTTTTCTTGATTAAATTGTTTTAGCTTAAAACAATTTGTTTTGAATTAAAACATTTTTAGTTCCACACAGCGTTTAATCTTGAAGCAAATTGTTTTCATATAAGTAATATTTTGCTTCCAGAGAAAAGGGTGCCTTAGATTTATTCAGTTCCAATTTAAAATAAAACAAATTCTGTTTCACATTAAAATAAAGAGGCAAGACATTTTTTGTGCTATATCAAGAAAATATTCTCTTGGTGAATAGGAAAGCACAAATTATTTTACTTCAACCCATAAAGCACAATCACGTGTTTAACACGTAAAAAAGGCGTGAGAAAAAAAAAAACGTTGATTTTAAAAGCTGCTAGAAAAAAACGTTTATTTCATATATGAAAACAAGCTTAATAGGTCATTCATTAACGTTATAAAAAATAACGTTGCTAAAAACTGCGTTGTAATAACGCCATTATCAAATTAAAACAGCAATGTTTTTACGTTAGTTTCACGTGATTTTTATCAACGTTAAAATCACATTAGATTCACGCCTTTTCTACACGAATTTTAAAACGCGACTTGCATGGCTTTTCTACCGAATATTTTTGAGATTTTACTAGCAGCAGCGCCACCTATTGTCGGCATTTTTCACTTTTAGGAAATCTATCAGGCAGTGCTTTGGCCTCTAAACTCCAAAAACCTGTTAAGGAACTAATCCCTGATCCTTCACGATTACGACGCATCTGTTATTAACTTGATAAAGACACTTTAATATTCTGTGAAAGTGTTGAATGTCTTGTTTAGCTTTAAAAAAAAACATAATGTATATAGATAGATATATAGATATTTTGTCTTGCCTTGAGCGCCATCTTTAAAATTGTCTTGAAGTGTTGTAATCTTAACCTAGTGAACCTTTATAACATCCTTTCGCATCTCCTTTAAGTTAAAAAAATGTTATTAAAAAAACGTGACCAAAAAAAACGCAGAAAGTTAGTAGGTTTTAGAAGTTTTAATCTAGAGGCGTTTTAAAACATGTTGTGGAGGACTTTTCAAATGTGAATTTGGTATATGAAAATAACGAGGGTAAAAAACACGTTATATACACAGCACCAGAAACTTCAACAAAAAGTACATTTTTATAACTTGATCTCTCCTTATTTTTAAGTTATCTTTAAGCATGTAGATTTAACAAAATAAATATTACATGGTATGAGGTTGTTTTCAAGTAAAAAAATCTTTGGTATTTTTGTTCACGTTAATTTAACGTTGATGTGATTTTTGTTCCATGTGAGAAAGCAATTTGCTTTGATCTAAGACAATTTTTTTTACAGTGCACTAGTACTACTATACCTACTACTCCTATTATTATTCTGTGTTATATTAGGTAAAGTTAAACAATCGCCGAAGCGTGCAAAAATGAAAGTTTCGTTTTGATGGTTATTTTGGTTCTACCAACGACGACCTTTATTTTTATACTTTGTTCGTGTACCTATCTATGCGTTGGTAAAAGTTTCAAGTTAAATTGGGTAAGTTTTTTAAAAACTTTTTGCAAAAAAATATTAAAAAGTGTAGAAAATAGAAAGTTTTAGATACCAATAGGTAAGTAAGCAAGATATAGGCATAGTCACCTCCGAAAGCTTCAAATATTTCCCGTTTGTTTATTTAGTATTCTTCTGAAGGTCACCGCCATTGTTTAAAATTGAAATATAAAAAGTCGACTGTTTTCGAAAAATGCTATAAGAGAATTTAATTTTTTTTGAGATCCGAGATTTTTAAAAAGTAACCTTGATCGATTGGTAATAGATCACACAATTTTAATTCACAGGGTCTTTTCCTCCAATTTGAGTTGGAGGGCGTATGTTACGTCATAAATTCAAGATGGTAGTTTTTTGTGTTTTTTGACAAATTTTGGCTTATAACTTTCGCTAAAATAGCTCTACAGAAAACCTACTAATACGTTTTTTGTTTGCAAGAGAACACCAATCTATATTAATTGGTGAAGGAACTAGCTTTAGATCCCAAAAAAATACAAAAAATTGTCAATTTTTTTACCCAAAAAGAATGAAGTTTTAGACTACCCCCCATCGATTGGTTATACCACTAAATTGTAAGTCGCAAGGTGTTTGCCTCAAATTAGAGTAAGAGGGCCTGTGAGACGTCATAAATTCAAAATTGCGATTCTTTTCCATGTTTTGAAACTTTTGCAACTTTTGCCACATCAACCTTACAGAAAAATTGTATAGATTATGATTTGTTCACAATATAACAGTAATTTAATTGCCAGTACAATAGGCTTTATATCTCAAAAACTAAAAAAGATATTGTTATTTTTTAAATACTAAAAAAATTATAAAAATTCAAGATTAGGCAAGAAAGCTTTAGACAAAGAAATTTAATGATTGTTTTTGGTTTTAGACTACGATGGATCACTTAATGCTAAGTCGCTGGGTGTTTGCCTCGAATTTGAGTGGGAGGCCCTGTGTGACGTCATAAATCCGAGATTTTTTATGTTTTAGCAAAATCTTATTATAATTTTCGCTTAGTTAGCCAGGGCTATCAAAACGGACGGGCCACGATCCTCCACTTTGCTGACGTCACATCCGGGGCTGATTTTTTTTTGATGGTCACGTTACGACACAGCTGATTGTCTTTAAAATATTGAAGTTGGAATGACGGTTTATAAATATTTGATTTTTTTTTAAATAAAGCTGGTTTTTAGATTGTTTTTACTATATTCTTTCAGAATTTTTTTTTTAAATCCATAGTAATCCTTAATTTTTCAGAGCCGCTTCATTAGCTCACACAAAAATTAAGTTTAAAGCAGAAGCGAATGCGACAAACACAGATGACAAAGTCAGAGACATGTCAAATATAACAGTTGGCATGTGGTACATGGCGGGTAATTTGAATTCAAAATAAGGAATGCTAAATCTTAAAGATTTTAACTTTTTAATCATGTGGATTCCTTACAAAACTTTGGTGGAATATCGGGATGGTGCCTGAGAATATTTCACTGAAATTGTGCGGAAATCTGTAGTGCCATTTTGAAAATATCATAAAAAAACTTCTGCCCTCCCATAAGACCCAATGTAAAATTCAGCCCCCGGAGAACAGCTGATTTTTTCAGGGTCGTGGCCTCTATTTTTGTGTTGGCCTTGAGTTAGCTTTACAGAAATATTGTGAATAAGTTTTTTGTTTGCAAGAGATCACCAATTATTATGGCGAAGAAAATGGCTTTATTTCTTTGTAAACTAACAACGATATAAAAAAAATTGAGTAAAAACCTGTTACTATTTTTTTTGTATTTTGACAAAAAATAATATCTTTGCCGCTATATAGGATTTATGGCGTCATATAGGCCCTCCTACTCAAATTTGAGGCAAACACCCGGCGTCTTGAAATTCAGTAATCCATCATCAATCAACCGAGGGTAGTTTCCTTGAATAATTTTGAATTTTTAAATATTTTTTTATTTCCAAAAGTAACAACATTTCTTTTTTATTATTGGGATACAAAACTCATTTAATAGACAACTAAATTGTTCTTCCATTGCAAACAAATCATAATCCATACAATTTTTCTGTAAAGTTGATGTGGTAAAAATTAAAATTAGAAGTTTGTAAAAAAATGTGGAAAAAAATTGCCATCTTAGATTTATGACGTTCCACAGACACTCTTAGTCAAGTTTGAGGCAAACACCTAGCGACTTAAAATTGAGTAATCCAAAGCCAATCGATTTGCGGTGTGTTTATTTATGCTTAAAAATTTCTCTCCTAATTTTTTTTCAGATATCTTAAACGTATAGTGTTTAAACCCGGTTTGAAAGGCATTTAAACTAACTTTTGATTAAGGTGTCACATGACGTTAAGTTAAATTACCAGATTTTTAATTTCAAAAAATAATTTAAAAGAAATAACTAATTAAAAAATATAAAAGTCGGGATTTCTCATCTCCATGACCGTTATATAAATGTAATAAAAGATATTAAACTCTGATAGATGGCTCCGCATCCCGCGTCGAAAAATACATAGGAATATCATTAGGGGTCTGCAGTGCTAATGAAAACAGGGTAGGCGAAAATTGGCATTGTTTTGCCCATTATCGTACTAATACGTTAATGGGTTTGCCATTTACACGCTTACTGCACACACATTGGTATTTCCGAAAAAAAATCGCTCACAAACTCTATTATCAAATATTAAAATAAAATAACACAAAACATAAAAACAAGCAGGCTTTAGAAAAGGTTTGAAAACTTTGAAAAAGCTTTCGATAGCATTGAGCACTGGGCAGTAAAAGCATCTTTAATTAATGGTCGAAGAGATCACAGATACACAGATTTAATACACAATATATATAGCGAGGCAACAACATAAATCAAAATCCACGAAGGAACCAAGCCAATCCGCATAAGAAGAGGTGTCAGCCAGGGTGACACAATATCCACAATATTGTTTTTAAAAACTTAGATTGGGAAAAAATAGGCATCAAGGTAAACGGACAATACTTGAACCACCTAAGATATGCTGATGTTATCGCCTTAATAACAAATAAGAAAAAAGAACTGATAAAAAAAGCTGAAAGAGCTGAATATAGCAACTTTAAATATAGGCTTGAGTATCTAACTACACTAAAACTAAAATCATAATAAACATAGATGAAGATATCACGATCAGATAAAACAAGATAAAATAGAACCAGTAGAGGAATATATATCCTGGGACAAATTATTAAACTAAAAAAAGAAAACCAAACAGCTGAAATCAAGAGACGAGTAAGATTGGCCTGAGCAGCATTCGGTAATATTAAAAAATAAAAAATGTTCTCAGTACCTCAAAACGAAAGTGTTTAACCAATGTATCCTAGCTGTACTTATATATGGATCCCAGACTTGGACACTTACAAAATCAAACATATATAAGGTAACAAAAGCCAAAATATCATTGGAAAGACAAATTTTACATGCAAAATTAACATATAGAAAAAGGAAGGAATGGATAAGAAATAAAACAAAAGTAGGGGATGTCAGAAGAGAAGGAGCAAAATTAACATGAAAAAACAAGCCCATTCCATTAGTTAGCCCCGGTCTTCCCTACTACATGGGCTATGGGTCGAAGACCCTGATCAAAGTGTATCTAAAGAATAGGTATAGTTTTTGCAAAGTCACCTGAAATGCTCCTAATACGGGGTTCTATCGATTTCATGAAAATTTGCTTCGATCTGCCCTTCAAAAGTTATCCAAATTAATATAAAATTTTCCTGGTATAATTTCAACCCTACCGACAGAGAAAAGGCGGGACTCTTTGCGGGACGACGACAAAGTATTTGTTTTCTGACCGACCCAGCACAGGTGGCTAGACGGCATTTGATTGGCAGATTTTTTTGAGATGCGCTTTTAATTGCTTTCAGGTGTTCTTTGCGGGACTCCTTTAGTCGGCAGTATGCAGAGTTAGAAAATAAATCAGTGTCCTTTCTGTAGGTATAGGAATAGAAAGTTTTATTATCTATTTTTATTTATTTAGTTTACGCCATAATTAAATTAAATAATTTTCATAAGTATATCTACCGCCGCCCATGTCACTTTCTTTAAAGGATATGCCGATGGTCGGCTTTAACCTTTGTTCAACTAACTTTGCAAAAACTATACCTACCTACTTTTCTTTACCAATTTTTATATTTCCATGAAGAAAAACAGACAATTGCAAGAAACTACCTACTCATATCAATAGATATGTTAGTGGAGTACGCAAGAATACATCCTTGGCTGGGGGTAGGGGTTTTAAGCATGAATCGAAACAATTTTATCTTGATTTATAGAATAAATTTAAGTTTTAGAATAATAGCCAATGTTTCCTATTGTAAAATATTTTTATTTTTAAATAAATTACAAATAAACATAAAAAACACTAATTTAAAGAGCAATCAAAATAATAAAGAGAGGTTTTATTTAAAAAATGCACACAATTTTAATTAAAATATTTTAGAAGTTGGGACATATTCTTGAATGCAAAAATAATTTTTTCTAAAATAACAAATATTCGATTGTACGTAAAATTAATCATTCCTACATTCATTTTCTATCAATGAGTGAAAAGCAATGACTCATTGAACATAATTATATATTTTTTTAAAAGTTCAATATATTTATGTTTGTGTACATTAAATTAATGAACTTCGGTTTCTTGGCAAAAAATTATTTTACACTTTTTTTGTTCCATCTGGGTACCTATAAAATAAAAAGTACTAAAAAAGTAATACCATAAGTATCTTAAGCTTAAAATTTGTTTAATTTGATTTAACATGAGTGAAATACTGGGGACGCCGTTCCCGCCCCCCCCCCAATCCTAAGATCTTTGTAGATATTTTCCACATATTACATGAATAAAAATTAAAAATAGCATGAAATACGACATCATCTTTAGGATCTTTAGGCCCCCTTCAAGACATATTCCTGGATGCGCCACTGGATTAAAAATATATTTAAATATTCACTAATCGTTTTTTTAAACATCTAATAAATACTGAACTTTTGAAAATGCCAAATTACAAAAGCGTAGATATTTTTGGAATCCTAATTACGTTAATCTAGCAAAGTTATTAAATACGTTAGCTTAGCTACTAGTGCAATAAGTACACAGATACATGTGTATTCACTAGAGGTGTTGATTTTATATATTCGTTACTATCGTTACTTCGATTACTGTAACTGTACTCCATTCAATCATATACAATTAGTGCAAAATACTCGGACTGTCCTTAATTTGAAGATCATTTATACTTGTAGGTATATTTTTGTTGTTGATATTATTGAAATATTCAATTAAAATTTTTTAAATACGCGCTAAAATTAAAAAAATAAAGGTGGGAATTACGTAGGAACTGTTCTGTGTACAACTTTGTTTTAAAAATCTATTGCCTTACATACAGAGAAATACATACTTAAAATCTAAAAGTAAATAAAAATAGAGACAAAATTAACAATCTTATACCCCGTTTCCACCTATGTGTGCCCACCCTGATTTAAAAAATTCATCAGGTGACGCTGCATTTGAAACCGGTGCAAATCCATGTCCCGTCACGTGATGCGTTTTTTGAATCGGGGTGGGTACGCATTGGTGGAAACTAGGCTTTAGACGACTCGAAAAATATACAAAAAGTTTGGACAAAAACAAAAAAAATACTCTGCCAATCTATGGGCACCTAAGCTCACACTGGGTACTATAGTTATAGTGTATCTACGTGAAAGCTAATATAACTAAAAACTGAAGTATGTTTTATTGAACTCCAGACTCAATTACCTTTCGTTTGATACCACACAAGCCATGTTTTGACTTAAACTCATTTTTTCAAATCTACCCCCACCCTTTTTTTTTTAACTAAAATGTATTTTGTTTAACTCCAGACTCAATTACCTTTCGTTTGATATCACACACGCCATATTTCCACTTAAACACTAATTTTTGAAATTTACCCCCCCCCCTTTTTTTTAAATAAACTAAAATGTATTGTGTTTAACTCCAGACTCAATTACCTTTCGTTTGATATCACACACGCCATATTTTTTCATAAACTTTAATTTTTGAAATCTACCCCCAACCTTTTATTTGGCTTGTGTTCGGTGGATTTTGTTCATTTTTAAATGGGACCATCTCGACCCAAAACCCAGCCTGGGTACCAAATTTCATTAAAATCGGGCAAGCGGTTTTTGAGTTATGCGCGTTGGTCGTTACAGACAGACATACAGACACACAGACAGACAGACAGACAGACAGACAGACATACAGACAGACAGAGAGACAGACAGACAGACAGACAGACGGCGCAACAAAAAAGTTTCAAAATCATCTGAAACGCAAAGATATATAAAAAATTTTGAAATCGGAGTAACTTTTTTTTTCTCGAAAAAATTAGGATCACCATAGCTCACACTACTATAGTATAGTATATGTGTGAGCTAAAACGAATTACCGACTATCGAGTGATTAATGAATACTAAAATAATCGAAGGAATCAAAGTAATCAAAGTAACGAAAGTAATCATTTAATTTTCGGATCGGTATTCGTTACTCTCTTATTTGTCGAGTAACGAGTACTCGAGTAACAAATAGTTACTTTACATCTCTAGTATTCACGAGGTACTTTTTGGTTTACAACAACATGATATCAAACAATAATTTCTTTTTTGTTATCTGTTTTACGCCTGTAATAAAAAACATGGCTTTTTTTGTAACCCATGCAAAACGCTTTGTCCTATTACCATTGCCTGAGAATATTTTATTTAATTTTTAGTTTAATAATAATTTAGAACTGTTTCACTACATTAAAAAACCATTTTCGACCATTAAGGAAGTTACAAAAACAAGCTAAATTGTAAATTTAATGGTATGACAGTGCCAAAATAATAGACATTCCAGAATAAAAAAGGAAGTTTTATATTATACATTAAAGAAGGCATGCCGCAGGGCCTTCTTAATTATTAATATAAAAAAATTATATGAATGTGTTTAACCTTATGATATATTCAACAAAAATATTTTTTCATAAATTTTAGCTCACACATATTATACTATACTATAGTAGTGTGAGCTATGGTGATCCTAATTTTTTCGAGAAAAAAAAAATTGCTCCGATTTCAAAATTTTTTATATATCTTTGCGTTTCAGATGATTTTGAAACTTTTTTGTTGCGCCGTCTGTCTGTGTCTGTCTGTCTGTATGTCTGTCTGTCTGTATGTCTGTCTGTAACGACCAACGCGCATAACTCAAAAACGGCTTGCCCGATTTCAATGAAATTTAGTACCTAGGCGGGTCTTGGGTCGAGATGGTCCCATTTAAAAATGAACAAAATCCACCGAACACAAGCCAAGTAAAAGGGTGGGGGTAGATTTCAAAAATTAGAGTTTATGTGAAAATATGGCGTGCATGATATCAAACGAAAGGTAATTAAGTCTGGAGTTAAACAAAATGCATTTTAGTTTTTTTTTAAGGTAGATTTCAAAAATTAGAGTTTACGTGAAAATATGGCATGTGTGATATCAAACGAACGGTAATTGAGTCCGGAGTTAAACAAAATACATTTTAGTTCTTGTTTTTTTAAGGGTGGGGGTAGCTTTCAAAAATTTGAGTTTAATTTAAAACATGGCTTGTGTGGTATCATAGAAAGGTAATTTGATCTGGAGTTGAATAAAATATATTTCAGTTTTTAGTTATATTAGCTCACACGTACACTATAACTATAGTACCTAGTGTGAGCTTAGGGGCCCATATATTGGCAGAGTATTTTTCTAAAGATGCATAAGACATATTTCTATGAATTGCATATACTGCATTATCGCGTATTTCTCTTTGTTTGAAAGCGGCTGATTTATTTCTATTATCACTAATGGGATTCTAAAGGCTGCGCCTTTTTACATTCTCGAAAGACGTTGTATTTTGCAGGCTGCTAGTGCTGTAAGAGAGAAAGAGACAAAACAAGGAGGCAACGAGTGGTTTGTTTGTCTCCCTTGCACATGAATATTCGTGTGTTTCATAAATGCGTGTTTATAATGTTTATATTCTATAAAAGATAAAGTTAGATTCTCCAAATTAGCAAATTTGTTAAAAATTGACTAGCGAACTAGCAAAGGTTTAGTTTTTCCAGAAAGCAGTAATATGTTTTATCGAATATTTATAACAAACAAAGAAAACAACTTCTTTTTTAGGTTGAATTTGGGCGCAAAATATAAAATTAAAGTTAATTAAACGGATTTTCATTTTTTTGTTTCGTTCGAGTTCGAGAGTTTACAAGTGACATTATTTTTAAATCATCAGAAAGCATTTTTTTATCTTTTATTATTTATATCTGATGTCATCATTCTAAAAATGAAAATAGTTGATTTCAGTGTTACAAAAAAATCTTCTGCATCACTACTATATTATACTTAAAAGTAATTTTGAATAATCAAATCTCAATTTTCTTTATTAAATCATTTTCTTGGAGCAGAGAACTTAGAAATTTTAAAATACTTCCCCGAAAAACCTAAAAACAATAATATTTATTAACTGATCTATACCTTATATTTGGCACGAGTTATAAGTTTGTTAAAATAAAATGCAATAAATATATCTAAGTAGACAAAAATTTCGGTAAGTCACCACGTAGCGTCGCTTGCATATTATAACAAATTATGTGTTGTTAATCATTGGAGTGTTTTATTTGCTCAGGTTTTTATTAGCGCAAATTTGCAACTTTGTTTCTTTCCAAGGGAATAAAAAATTAATTGCGGAGACATCCATTCAAAATTGTAAAAATAATTGCTTCCATTTTTGTTCAAAACCATATTGAAGGAAAACTTTCAAATCTGGCAACACTGGATCTGATACAAAAAAAATAGGCTCATATTTAGAGTTACAAAATCCATAGCTTTATTTGTGATATAAAACTTTTAAAGACGTTACCGAGACTTGTGTCGTTTGAGTTCGTAGATCGGTTTGGCACGTATCTTCCTATAAATAAATATTTTTTACCCCAGTATTACTAAAGGGTCTACAGTTTTAAGTGCTACAATCCTAGGTTTAAAAGTCTACATTTTGGTTGAAGGTTTAACTTATTTTTCCCGTGAATGCAATATTTTTTAATATTTATATAAATTGTTCATAAATACCTTGCGATATGGGTCACCTTTTTTCGTTGTAACAAAGACATTATTTCCACACAAAGGTTATAAATAAATAAAAATAATAAAATATTTTGGTTTAAAAATGGTAGCCATATTTAAACCTCCAAACGTCACTAGGAAATGTCAAATAAAAACGGTGTAAGTCAGTGTCAGCTGTCCGCTATATTTGACATGTTAATTTTTTAGACAAGTTAGCGACGATCAAACCGATGGTCGATTGTTTTGGTGAATGTGTAATTGAAAAGGGATTCTTATATATCTTGTGCTTTTTACAGCATTTAAATATTGATACGTATTTAATACGGTAATGCATCTACAGATATAGTTTTAAGCTATTTATATATTATTTAGCTTTGAATATTTTTGTGTATAAGTTTTTTTGTCAATCATGGATTATTTCTAATGTTTTTCAAACTTTAAACCACCCCTTAGGAGTGGTAATACCATTTGAGATTAGTTTTAGCGGGAATCCTACTACTGCACGAATTAAATTTACAAAAAATGACATTTTGTTACAAATTTTTTATGTAGTTTTTCTTTATTCCTAAAGTTAATTTGAATTTATATGAGATGAAACTCACTGAGAAATGCTTACTATCATATTGCACATTAGGGTGAACCAAATCTTTGCAGTTATTTCACCTGTGAGTATTAAAAAAATACACTTAAACCGGTCGTTATCAAGTCTATAGACTTGATACTTAAACCCGGTCTACAATGCTAAGTCTTAAGGTCTCAGTAAATACTGGTGTTAATGTCTTATTTTTGGTTTAGACGGCGATCCGACTGTTTATACGTAAATTTTATCACTGTCTCATATTTCGCTTGACCTGTTTCATTTTTGAACTTTTTCAAGGTAAAATATGAGACACAGTTTTAATTTTTTTCTCATATTATAGGTCAAATTTCTATGTTATTACGTTTGAAATATTTTTCTGATTATCGCTTTTATCCTAAAAAAAAAATCAAGTCTAAAATCTTAAAAATATAAAAGTTTTAAAAAGTGTTTAATTTTTACACCATTTGACCCTACATATGTCCCTCCTATTTATTTTATTACCCAACTGCAGCACGGCGAAAGGAAGGTTCGGTTCGGTTCATTACCGAAAGGAAGGGTAATGTTTTTTGATTGTTGTATGTATGTAAGTAAATATGTATGTTTGTGTGAGGCTAAACGGCTGAACCGATTTTGACAAAAAATGTGTCGTTGAATTGCTACTAATTTCAAAGGTGCTATAGGCTATATTTTTTTAAACAGGAATCACCATGGCGGTCTTCGGACACCATTTTGTCACATGATGTAGGCTTTAAGGCATACAAATTATCTAAATTTCAGGCGATTTTATTAAAATTCCTTTGATTACCCATTGCAAATGTCCTCTAATCTGCAGTAGTTACTTTGTAGTCCTCCCTGCTCCCACCCATCTCCCTTCCTATCATTCCCTCCACCCTATTCAAAAACCATATTCGCATAATTTTATCAAATACTGCTCATTTTAAAAATTCTTTCTTCATACGCTTTCAGATTTTTTTTCCAACACCATTTTACTAGTCCCCCCCCCCCGCCTCACCCTCTCACCGCACCACCACCCTTATTAGTAATAGTTATAGCTATAACTTTCACAAATATAAAGCAATGGGTAATTTTGTACCCAACTGCGACTAATGATTACAAGTAAATTTAGCAGTTGGGTGTTTTTTTATTTAATTTTTTAAAATTAAATAATAGAATCGTTACACTCTCAATATAGGCAACCCATTTTATACACATATCTATTAGGTTTTAAACATGACTATTTTAACAGGTTTTAAAAATTATTAATTAAAAGCAACGTTATATTGACCATGAATAGTTCGCTGGACAAAAACGTTACGTCATGCAATAGAAAATTATAAACGTGCATGTCATTTACCAGTTGTTTAAAAGATTCTGTGAAAACAATAAATAAATAATACAGATTTGTCGTGTTTTCTGGGAAATTATTACAAAAAAAGAGAGGAGGAAACTTCAAAAGGTACCTATTATTATATTTGTAGCCATTAAGTATATTATATTGTTCATGTTCGCCTGTTTTTAAAGCTTTATTTAAAAAACTGCCTACTATCCAAAGAGCTACGAGGTACCATAAAAAATTGGAAATTTAACTCATAAACTCGGTTGACACCTATGCTTGTCCACCCTGATTAAAAAATTCAAGTGCAAACTAAGGTCACTCATCGTAAAAAGCTTGCCTTTACGATGAGTGTTCTTAATGCAAACCCATGTCCCGTCACGTGATTCATACCCAGGAATATGTCTTGGGGGGGGCCCGAGGCTTCTTGGGGGGGGGGGCCGAGACTTCATCATGTCGTATTTTATACTATTTTATCTTTTTATACATGAAATATGTGGAAAATATCTAAAAAAATCTTGGGCTTGCCCCCCTACCCCTGGGTGCGCCCATGATTAATAGAACAACGAGTCTTTTCTTGTCATTTCTTGGATATAGTCTTTGGACAAATCAAGTTTCGTGTGCAAGTCGTGCCAACTTTTTGCCGATAAGCTAACTTTGTTAAGGGCATCCCATATATCAGTGTTTGACTTGTTGTCATTCTGGTAAATGCTTTTTTTGAAAGATATGGCGGATTCAAAATGGCGGAAGGCGTATTTTTAAAAAAATTTTAACTTTTTTATTTCTTATCCGATTTTCATGGAACAAAGTTTAAAATACTTGCTTTGTAATTTATTTTAAAATGTATTGGTCAGAAAATATGTATTGTTTTGCATTTGTCAAAAAAATCAAAAAATTTAAAAAAAAATGTTAAATTTTTTTATTTTTTTTTATTTTATTTATAAAACTATTGAAGCTAGAAAAAAAAGTTTATATAAAAAATATAGCTATTCTGATTCTCTATTTTTAAATCTGGTTTAAGTGTTGCAATGCGTTAATTAGTTTTTAAGTTATTTCCAAATAACTGGAAAAAAATAGGGGTCGTTGGGGTATATTTAAAAATTATGCTTTTAATGAAAACCATAAGAACTTTTTGAAAGTAACTTAAATTTGTTTGACATACCTAGCAGATCAGGTTTTGACTTATTGCCATTGTGATATTCGCGCCTTTTTTTAAATATATCGGATTCAATATGGCGGAAAAGCATATTTAAAAACAAATTGTAGCTTTTTTATTTTTTAACCGATTTTAATACTGAGCTAAATTATTAAGAAAAGCCGGACCTGTCCCTCACCCCCTCCGATTTTCTTGATTTTTTGTGGGAATATTACCTACCTGAAGAATAGACAAAAGCCAAAATATTAGCTTTTAAAAAAATTGATTGGCTAGGATATAGCCATTTTTCTGTTTTTCATAAATTTTTGACATGATTTTGGGTATTTTCTATAATTCAGAAGTTTTTTGCAGTACAATGTTGAAAATTGGTACATTGATGTAGAAGTGATCAGAGAACAAGAATGTATTCAATAATTTGACCTAGGACAAATTTCCACAAAAATGGTGGCCAAAACCTCTAAAATTTACAGAAAAATACCCATTTCTTGGGGAAACGTTGAAATTTTTTTCGGATTCGGATAATACATTGTTTCAAAGTTGAAAGTTTTTTTTGTTTGCGGTAAAAATTGAGATTTTTGACCCAATAAGACAATCTTCGACTAATTTTGTGTGAGCGACACATGAAGCTACTTGAAAAAAAAGTAAAAAATGCAAACCCGTCAAACGCACTGGGTGATTTAGGTATATTAGGCCAGTCATTAAAGCGAAAAAAACATATTTTGACATATGACATTGGAGTCCTAAAAACAAATTTGAATTTTAAACCTTGTGTCCTTAGCCCCCCCCCCCCCCCCGCCATCTTGGATTTAGTGTGCACAAATAGGTTTTTTTTTTAAATTACTTGGTTACTGTACGTTTAAGAAAAGAAAGTGTTGAACAAAGGTTGAAGATGTTAAAATTCCCTACAAAAACGCTTTTATACATTTTTTTGTGAGACCAATGGGTTTTGAGTTATGACGCTAAACATTTCACCTCTACTTTGGATTTTGACCAATTTTTTTTTGTTAGTGGCCTTTAACTTCGAAACTTCTTATTTTTGAGAAAATCTGTAATCACGTAAAATAAAGACCAACTAATAGCCTATAAAATAATATATCACTGGGTTGATCTGGGTAGTACCCTTGCTGAGATACGAACCCTGAAGTGTTAGCAGTACATCCGTTTTCTATGTATTTCATATATATTATTATTCAGTTTTATGTAATTTTCTAAAAAGGTAAGCATTTTACAAAAAGTATGTAATGAACTTTATTGTAGAAAATTAAATTATCTTTTAAACGATGTATCACCTAAGTGGGCCAAGTCCACGGTTAGCACTTAATTGGCATCCATAGGCCATTTTATAGGCTATTAGTTGGTCTTTATTTTACGTTATAACAGTAGTTTTCAAGTTAAAGGCCACTAAATAAAAAAACTGTTTAAAATCCAAAAAGGCGAAGAAATGTTTAGCGTCATAACTCGAAAACCATTCGTCTGACAAAAAACTTTACAATAGCGTTTTTGCAAGAAATTTTATTGTTTTCAACTTTTGTCTAAAACTTTATTTTCTAAAATGTGCAGGGACAAAGTAATTTTAAAAAAAACATTTTTGGAAGCATTTTAATTAATTAGTAAAGTTCCAAATTTTATTTTTTTGTGCGGGGTCCTTAAAGAATTTTTCTTCTTTATCTTTTTTAAACAATAAATCATATATTTTTTTATTACTATATGCAATTTTAGGGGGCTGTAAATGGATCTTGAGTTTTGACCAACTTTTTCGTAAAATCCGCCTGTGTGCAGGAGTCCGCACTGTGCGGCGTAGCGTGGAGACAGTGTCGGCTGGTGACGTTATAAATTGGGTGGCAGAAATTTAAACTGCATCAAAAATGAGATAAAAATCTTATCGAAACAATTTTATTTTAGACTTTTCAAACAAGCAGCTACTTGGTGTAGTTTTTAGTTTATTTGTTTATAGATAAAGTCCATTGGCCTTTCTTTTTTATGGCCCCGTAGAGCAATCTCAAAAATCCCACAGAATTTTTAACAGTCTATTAGCCTACTAAGTATATGTCTAATTTATGTCATATATTCATTATGTTCGGTAATGTTTTGCCTGTAGGCACTATTTAGTTACTGCCCAATATTAGTCTTGCCTAGCATAGAAAATTCTATGAGGTTATTTAAATGAACACCACTTACTTTGTGTCTTTTTAACATTTCACTAAAGTTCTTGATATCATACATCCCCTTTGCACGCAGGATTACTTCAATAACAAGACAAATAAAGCAAAAAAAAAGAATTTTTTTTTCTCACAACCGCACAACCAGTTTTCAGCATAGTATAATTTTTTATTAAATTTTCTTATTATAAGTTTTTATGAAACACCCCTCGGCATTACACTAAAATTTTAATTAATTTTTAGGTCCGGTCTAGGTGGCCCTAAAGATTTTATTGGTAATCGAAGTTCATATGTCAACGTATTTAAATTTGCACAGTTAATTATGTAATCGACGGTATTTATTTCCATTTTATAAACAAACGATAACAAAAACAAACAATAACACGCGATCAAAACAAACTCACGTCTTCACTAAGGATAGAACCAGCTTCGTAGCAAGGGCAACGGACGTTTTCGCACGATGATGTTGACCGACTTCAACTAAAACATACGTTTCTCGCGCCCCCGCTCGAGACATCCACCCATACCCCGCTGAAAAACGGGCAAAATTGAAACCTTGCCCCGCGCGGCGCTGCCGGCTTGTAATTATTTACGCTAAAAAAGTTCGCCAATTACTCGCTTGCTGTTAACTACAGATAATAAAGAGAACTAGACAATCATGTCGTAAGGGAAGATTTAACTTTTTTTAAATAAATTAATGAAAAATACTATTTGTTGTCTATGCCCTCCCTATAGCAGCCGCCACTGTGTGGTGGGGTTTGTTTGTTTTTCGTTTTTTATATTTTTTTATGGGCGCCATTTTCAGTCTTTGATCCCCCCCCCTTTAAAGCACCCTACGGCGCTGCATTTAAAAGAGAACGAATAACCGAACGGTACATCGCTAATAATAGACTTAAATTTGTTTTAAATTCTTGAATTGGTAGGTAGGTCATAGTTTACTTCCATTATTTATTTATTAACACACTCACTAAAACATAGTAAAACTTTATCAAAACAAGTTGTTTACCTTAAAGAACTGTCAAATTGTATTGAGAGCCCCTAGGACTCTAGTTTTCTCGGTTGAGCTTGATTAGACCAAGGAAGTTTTCTTCACATATTTAATTATTAAACAAAGGATTAAAACAGGAAAATTTGTACTAACCCACAAGGTGTGTATTATCTCTCATATGCTAGAGAATAAAGGAGTGCTGTCCTTGGTTAGTTTTCTAATTTAGAAAAGTAGGCCAGTCATTAGAGCGAAAAAAAGCGAATAAGAAACCCACCCTTATTGCAAAAGGTCCTTAAAAAAAATTGAGTTTTGGACCTTGAGGAGGGGGGTCGGTTCCCCCCGCCATTGAGGATTTAGTATGAACAAAAAGATTCTATATAAGTTACTTGGTCCCTGTATATTTTAGAAAAAAATTTTTGACAAAAGTAGAAGAAAAAAGAATTTCCTACAAAACTGCTTGTACGTTTTTTCTTGAGACGAATGGTTTTCCAGTTATACGCTAAACATTTCGCCACCAATTTGGATTTTTTTTTGGGTTTTAACTTCGAAAGTGCTTATATTTAAAAAAATCTGTAATAACATAAAATAAAGACCAACTAATAGCCTATAAAAAGAGACATCACTGAGTTCTCTGGGTAGTACCCTTGCTGAGATACGAACCCTGAAGTGTTAGCAATACACCCGTTTCCTATGTATTTCCCTAGTATATGCAAAATAAAACAAAATTCAGTTTTATGTAATTTTCTAAAAAGGTAAGCATTTTACAGAGAGTCTGTAAATAACTCTCTTATGGAAAATTAAATTATCTTTTCAACGATATATCATCGAAGTCTACGCTTAGCACTTAATTGGCATCTATAAATTGGGGTAATTTTTTAATATCACGAAAAAAAAAATGTTATTTTTAGGTTTTATCTTCAAAAAAACTAAGCATTTTAGGTAAAAATGTTAAAATCCCTTATTTTAGAGAAAATTAAATGGTTTTTCTTACGGCTTGTCACAAAGTTGTGCTAAAGCTATAACTTACATTCCAGAGATGTCCGCATATTAAGGTTATTTTCTTGTTTAACTCTATATTGTTGAAAGTAACATTATTGTGGATTTTTGTTAACGGGAAACACTCAAAGAATATACCATATACGTAATTTACGTATATGGAATATACGCATGTTTAGTGAATTTTTTGAGGTAGCATCTCAAAACGTGTATGTTTCGCGTCGTCAGTGGAGAACCGCTTACCATAAAGTAAGCTTATTTGTAACCAAAACCAAAACCTCACAAGTGCTTTTCTTGCGGAGGACTAGGAGCGCAATATAGTGCGTAGCTCTATCTAATTCCACCATCGGAAAGTTGATAGCCGAAATGTGGAAAACGAGAGCCTGTCTGAGACGCGCACTGCGCCATCTGTGACAAACTTTGTCCATTGCACCGGTGTGGTTTTAAATTGTTTTTATATATTATTTATTTTTATTTTAGTGACTCCAAAATGGGGGTCCCGCAGTTGGAGAAATGCTGCGGATTCAGCCTGAAGACGGGTACCATCATCATCGGTGTGGCCCAAAGCATTTTTGCCTTTATGTCCGCAGCACTCACTCTGGCCTACGCTATTCATCCAAGAGAACTTGAAGAATTATCCGATCCTACATTATTGCCAAAATCTCAAGGTACATATACATACACCCCCACCCCTGTCAGGGTTGGGGGGGGGGGGTGGTTCCCTTTTGTAAAATGTTCGGGCGAGTCTTATGTCTATCCACACCAAGTGTGTTACTTCTATCATTAAACGCAGCATATCGCTTGAATCTCGGATGTAGGGCGTGAACTATTAGAAAGTTTAGTGACTACCAAATGTCATTTAAATATTTTTACAGGTTTTAAAGATATTCACAAGAAGCCGCTATCGTATCTTAAAAACTAAGACGTTTTGGACCCTAGTTTATATTAACTCCTATCTCTGCTTTGCGGTTTCTAATAGCCTAATTATACATATTTTTAAAAATATATTTTTAGGTGCCCACTGAAATAATTTTGGTTTCTGAATTTTTTGCGGTATTATTGAAAGTAGCAAGCTATAATTTTTATCACATATTGTAGTTTGTCACTTCCCTAATACTTCTATAGGGCTTCATCCGGAAGATATGGTGGGATAATATTTTATTTTATTTTATTTTATTTATTTTAGTTTTTTTTCTTTAATTCTTGTTATATTTATAAATTTGGCAAAATAAGAAAAATAAAAGCTAAATAGATTTAATTATTCTATAACATTAAATCCCATATTTTTTTTTTAGTTTTGCATATCATTTTGATTGTCCTAGCTGTGGTCAGCTCCCTTCAATGCATTTTCTCCGTCATGCTAATCTTTGGAGCGGAAACGGTAAGATAAAGACTTAATAAATTTAGAAAAAAAAACTTTTTGAAAACAAGCTTTTATAAAATTGACTAAAAAGCATAAAATAATTTTTTGAGTGTTCTGATATTATAATAATAAAAGCGAAGGGCGTATTAAAGGAAATTTACCCGTTTTTGTTTAAGCCTTGTTAACTTGAAGTTTAGGGAAAATCCAAATTCATTATATTATAGCAGAGAAATGTAAGGGTAGACAATTTAACCCAACCCACCCAACCCTACTCAAGCTACCCTTACATTTTTCTGATATGGATGGACATTATTACGCCTGCTTCATATTAGGCAGATCATCCGCGACCGGCATCGGCAGTGCGTCGATTTATTTTGTCACATTGAAAAAGAAGAGTCGGCCCATCATCAGTTGTGGAGGATCCACCAAATGCGCATTGAAAGGCATTTACCTAATATTAAATACGTCCATCGCTTTTATTATTATGATATCAGAACACTCAAAAAATTATTTTATGCTTTTTAGTCATTTTAAAAGCTTGTTTTCAAAAAGTTTTTTTTTTCTAAATTTATTTTTTAATCTTTTGATTGTTTTGTTTGTCTTTGCATTTCAGCTAGCTCATCAATATACCAAATCCCTAAAACTGTTCGTTATTACTATGATCATTATATACAAGGATTAATTATTTTTGGTCGAGATCAAACAAACTAAAGCCTTACCTCATCTACGCCCCCCCACCTTTTTAGTGGGAGAGCATGTGAATTTTGAAATCTATCAGATACCTACGTGGAAGTCAGTTGAAAGTAATCAGAAAAACTCGTCATACCAATTTTGGTAGAAATCCGACCAACTAAAATTATACCCGCTCCCCGCCCTCCACGTTAGGGGGGAGGTAGGCAGTCAGTGATACCACTTTATTGGATTGTCATCGGAACTATAACGGTATGCGAAATTTGAAGTCAATCCGATACGTGGAAGGGTAATTCCATTTATCCATATGTCCACCAATGAGTGCCCCTCAATGTCTTAGATTATATTTATTTTTTTACAGTAGATAGACAGGCCTCAAAAAACTTCCAAAAACTTAAACTTTTTTTTTTCATATCCACCCCTCTTTGTTAGTGTCCATTTGAAATTTCCCAAAGAGAGCCATGCAGTCCTAATTTGAAAAAATTCTACTTCATACACGAATTAAGCCACCGATATTAAACAAACTGCAAATTGTAAAGAAAGCTTTGTTCGTTTAAACCTATTTAAGTATAATAAGTTATTGCTGTACTAAACAGGCTTTGTGCAGATTTAAAAAAAAATAACTTTTTAAAAAATTTTTATATTTTGTAAATTTATATCTGCTTCTGATAACTTGCAACCAAAAAAATATTTATATGGTTTGTAGCCATTGACCTTTTCTTATCTAAAATTAGTATAAAAAATTTCAAAAAATATGGCTTAGCCTATAAACAAAAAAAAAATTACTTGATGTTTTCAAAAAATTGCTTTTTTAGCTATATTCAGGAGTCACAAAGGCCAAGTTTGAGTGAGTCGATTTAAATGTTTTGTATTTGGCTTGTAATTGCCCTTTGTGTCTATATTATGTTCGCCTATAACCAAATCTATATAAAATCATATACTTTAATGGGTAGCTACGATTTTGAAAAATGGTGGTTAGACTCAAAAAGGGCTTTGTTGGTTCAGTGGGGTAACAGTAGGTAAAAGGTAATTAAAAAACTAGTTTTTTAAATCTCAATTTTAT
Source organism: Aspidapion aeneum (assembly GCA_963576565.1). Lineage (NCBI taxonomy): Eukaryota > Metazoa > Arthropoda > Insecta > Coleoptera > Brentidae > Aspidapion > Aspidapion aeneum. Next base: position 51,819,133 of record OY755039.1, read on the forward strand.
ATAAAAAAAAGAATACCTTTGGTTCATCTTGGCCAATTTTTCGTCTATATTTATAAGGGTGATTTTTGGGCCCATTTTAAGAAAAAAACTGGACATATGTCCTAAACGTCTTACCTTTTAAGATACTGAGTGGTAAAGTTTTCAAAAATAAATCATTTATTATAAAAGATTCAATTTTGGAAAATCATGTATAAGATTTTTTATGGCACTCTTCTAAAACTATCTTTCCCACCGAACAATCCATTTTTAAGCTATTTAAAACGTCAACAGTCTCGAAAATTAATAAATGTACGAACAACTTTTATTGGAAACTGTCGCGTGTTAAAGATAGCAGTTTAAAAAAAAACTGTTTATGATAAAATTTCTTCAGGACGTCAATGCATGCATATAAGAGAAGTTAAATTAAAAAATTATCATTGTAGGTCCTTTAATAACTTTACAAATTTTTAATTTTTTGTTAATATAAGCAATAAAATTTAATGAAAATATGTGCCGAAATTTTTTTTAAAGCGAATGTCGCTAGTTTCCTAAACCTTGATCCACTGTGTAATGGCGCAATGTGTTTTTTTAAACATAAAATTTTAGTAATGTCTGAAGGAAAAATATATTGTATAAAATTGATATTTTAAATAAAAATGCTGTTTGCTACTTTACTATTGTAAGGTTTGATACACCATTTAAAAAGAGCCAACTAGAGCTCTTTTTGAGTGTAAATACCAATTTTTTTCAAAATCGTAGCTACCCATTTGAAAGTATATGATTTTATAGATTTGGTTATAGGCGAACATATAGACCCACAGGGCAATTACAAGCAAAATACACAAACATTTTAAGTATGATTATTAAAGACCAATACTTTCTCATGATAACCAGCCTAATTTGGTTTAAATCGACTCATTCAAACATGGAATTTTTGACTCCTGAATATAGCTAAAAAAGCAATTTGTCGAAAACCTCAATTTAAATGTTTTTTTTTTGTTTATAGACTAAGCCATATTTTTTGAAACATTTTATATTAATTTTAGAAGAAAATGTCATTGGCTACAAACCGTATGAAGATTTTTTTGGTTGCAAGTTATCATAAGCAGATATAAATTTATAAAATTTTAAATTTTTTTAAAAAGTATTTTTTTTTTAAATCGGTACAAAACTTGTTTAGTACAGCAATAACTTATTATGTTCAAACAGGTTTAAACGGACAAAACTTTTTTTACAATTTGCAGTTTGTCTGATATCAGTGGCTTAATTCGTGTATGAACTAGAATTTTTTTAAATTAGGACTGAATGGCTCATTTTGGGAAATTTTAAATGGACACTAAAAAAGAGGGGTAGGGATACAAAAACAAAGTTTGAGTTTTTTAAAGTTTTTTGGGGCCTGTCTATCCACTGTAAAAAAATAAATAAAATCTAAGACTATGAGGGGCACTCATTGGTGGATATTAAATGGAATTACCCGGAAGTCAGTTGAAAGTAATCAGAACAACTCGACATTAAATCCTCCATTTTGAATCCACCATATTGAATTTTTGGAATCCGATCAAAAATTTGTAATTCTCATCCTCAAAAACCCCCAGATACCAATTTTGGTTGAAATCGGACAAACTAAAGTTTTACCCCCTCTCCACCCCCCACGTTAGGGGGAGGTAGGTACCCGATGAACCCATAGTATTGTACTATCATCGGAACTAAGACGCTGTGCGAAATTTGAAGTCAATCGAATGTTTGGAACTTCTTCAAAAATGACTAGCAAGATTTGATTACATACATACATACCCACATACATACAGTAGAACCCCGATTATCCGGGCTGCGGATTATCCGTGCTATGATTTCCCGTCATCGAAATTGTGTTTTTGAAGTTCTATCGAAATAGCGTTACCGGAAATCACTCGACCAAAACCTTATGTAGAATTATATTTTTTGTTCTGTTATCTTTTTATGCAATATACATATAAACTTAGTTTGAACTTATGATATCTTTTTTTTCTGTCATATTTTGAGTATATATATATAATTTGTATGTAACATGTGATAAATGAATGTTTGGATTATCCGTGCTTTTCACTTATCCGTGCCTCGTCCGGTCCCGTGGAGCACGGATAATCGGGGTTCTACTATACATACATACATACAGGTGAAGTTAAATAAAAGCTTGTAATAAAAAAAGGTTTTTATTTTAAATTTTATTTACAATGGCAATCTGCTTGTATAAAAAGTGATAAATAAAAATAAATAGTAAAGCCAAGTTCTCCAACACAAATTTCAAAATGAAAGGTTCTTACTGGTTTGGAAATGTTTTTTTAAATTTTGCTAGGGTGTGGCAAAAAACATTTTTTTTTATTTTCCTGAATTTCATAGCCCTACATTTCATCTTTTATAACTTATTTTTAAAGCTGAAAAAATTTCCATTCCAACGATATGTACAATTTCGCCCTTAAGGCAGCCGTGCATCTTGCATAGACGCACAAAAAATTATATATAGGGTGTCTTAATTGCCATGGGTCATTATTGCTATCTCGTTAACTATAAGAACTACAAGGTTGTTCAAATTGGATAAAATGAGCAGTTTTTGGGGGACATTAAAAATCTGGTTTCACATTTTAAAAAAAACTATTATATCCCGAGATACGGGGGTTTTTCGGAAAAATGGTTAAATATATTTTAATAAATATCTCAAAAAGTAAAGGAATTTTTTTTTGCATTTTTAACCATATGTCCATATTTGTTTGTATTTTAATGCAAAAAAATGCCATTTAAATTTTTTGGCACTTTTACCGTTTTATCATAGGTGGCATGGACAGCAAAAAAAAACAATTGCTTATAAAAACCTATGATGCGTAATACATCTGTTAAATTTAGTTTAATTACTAAGACGCCGGAGGCGTGATAGATATTGATATTTGCAAAAAAAATTATGGTCCGATGAAAGCCATTTTTGAAATAATGGATGGTACAACAGGAACTTGCATTATCGGTGGACACAAGAAAATTAGCATTTTCAAAGAGAAACGGCATTTCAAGAAAGATTCGGGATAAATGTTTTTTCTCCCAAGAAACTCTCACCGGATTAACCGTTTACAATTTTCTGACAAATACATTACAAGGTTTTTTTGATGGTCTGCCTTTAGATGTTCGAGCGAATTTTGAGTACTACTAGCATGATGGTGCACCCGGCAACAGAGATCGTCTTGGTACCAGGTTTTTGCAAAATTGCAAACCAAATCAGTGGATCGGAAATAACGGACGAATACGTTGGCCCCCCAGGTCACCGGACATTACTCCGCTAGATTTTTCCATATGGGGTCGTAACCAAATTAATCCTAGGACTCTAAGCAAAATCCAAAATAAAATACTGAAAAGGGCGCACCTCTGCTTACAACAAAATGGTGGACAGTTAAGCTGTTTTATTTTGAAAAAAGGTGTTAAAATAAAAATAAATATTTTTAAATAAGTTTAATTTAATTAATCAGTAAAAAGTTTAAAAAGTTAGAAAACCGTTTTTTTATTAAGCGCATCAGCCTGTTTATAACAGTCAATTGTTTTGTTGTCTTAAATCTAATTTTTCATTATTGAAATACGCTGCCATGTTGGTTTAAACTAAATTTAACAGATGTATTACGCATCATAGGATTTTATAAGCAATTGTTTTTTTTTGCTGTCCAAGCCACCTATGATAAAACGGTAAAAGTGCCAAGAAACTTAAATAACATTTTTTTAGCAATAACATACAAATAAACATGTGATACATCGTTAAAATTATAAAAAAAAGTTCTTTTAAAAAATAGAATAAAAAATATAGGTCTGTATCTAAAAAAAGGAAGTTAATAGTACTATCTCGAAAACTAGCCGCAGTAATTTTTTTTAGAAAATGCCAAATTGAAGACCGTCAAAAATGCAAAAACAAATCCTTTGCGATTTTTTTTGTAAAAACTATACTTTTTGAGATATTTAATAAAATAGATTTGAGCAATTTTTCAAAAAACCCCCGTAGCTCGGGGTGTAATAGTTTTTTTTTAAATGTGAAACCAGATTTTTAATGTCCCCCAAAAACTGCTCATTTTATCTAATTTGAACAACCTTGTAGTTCTTATAGTTACCAAGATAGCAATAGTGACCCATGGCAATTAAGACACATATCTTCAGAAATCCTCATAAAAACACATTTAAGAAGGAGAACCGCCTCTTCACCAATGGTCGACATGGGGGAGGGGGGGACTACTTTCAGGTATATTTATCGTTGGAAAGGAACTTTTTTCAGCTTTAAAAATAAGTTATAAAAGAAAACATGTGTGGATAGAAAATTCAGGAAATTACAAAAAACTTGAACAGTGTGTCTCTTTTCCATTAGAGGCTTTATAGAAGTAACGAAAACTCCCAGAAAATTTAATACCAAACATAAAATTTTTTTAGAATCGTCCAATGCTACTCTTGCCATGGTTATGTCTGAACCCCGTTACATTATTGGTCTACATCATAGGATCCCTTCTGGCGATTTTCCATGAGGTTGAAGAAGAAAACAAAGCAGCCACTTTGGTTGGCGCACACGCAGCGCTTAGCATTGTATTTTCTGGTAAGTTGGAATCAAATACATTAGGAGAAAAATACAGGGCATACCCAAACATTTTACACGCGATGGCTAAAGCCGGGACCCCCCCAGAAATCTCTGTAACTGCGCGTGCGTCAGTTTTGGTGGTATTGGAACGTACGCCGTTACGCCACTACATTATTTGACACGTGTCACAAATTTAAGGTTGTGTCTATTATTTTTTTTTTTTAACTAGTTGATCGGGTTATTAAATTGTGGATTATTATTGTAGTATCATGAAGAGAGTTTAATGGCATCTATAAGCCACTAAACTTTATTAACATACTATAAAGAAGAATGCAAGTACTTACCAATGAAATGGCACTTCCTTACTTCTCTCGGACAGAAAAAAAAACAATTTTACAGAAACCGCAAAATGTAAATAAACAATAAATATGGTTTCCACTTAAACAGCAGCCTTGTATCTACTTGCTAAAACGCACTTTTCGATTTCGTAAACAAGTATTTATGATTTATGCTCTAAGGTTAATACACATAATTTTTTTTATAGCAAATTATGGCAAATGCAAATGGCATCATTTTAAAACAAAAACACAAAAGTTAAATATATCCCAAGTAAAATAACAATTACGATTTAAATATAGTAATTTTGAAAATATCTTTCTAAAGCCTTGTTTTCTTTGAACCTTCTGTCGCGGTGAGCGGACAGTTCGTCCATTATCGCGTCTTGACTCATTTTATTAAACAAATTCAGAGAATTATTCTTTGAGTGATTTTAAAAAAAAAACTTTGTTAACATAACATAATTTTTTTAGAACATGTATTTAACTACAAGGCATATACATCATTAAACATACCAAATATTAGAAAAAAATTACAGGATGATATTTTTTTCCGGGGTTGTGTCTCCTTTTTTCCCCCAGAACTTTTAAATATAAAATTAATTCCTTGTTTTATTCAGAAAATTTTTAATTTCTTGAAATTTTTTGTACCTTTAACTGGTTTTAAGACAAAATACAAAAAATATAATTTGTATCTTTGATTGCTATTCAGAAATTACCACGGTAACATAAACTTACATAAAACCAGCATTAAATTAAAATAATGTAATTTAGTAACTATTTTAAATTTTTATGTCATTTAGCAGAGTACAATGTTTTTTTTCGTCTTTTTTCTCGAAAAGAGTTAGAGAAACAAAAAATTGCAAGATATCAAGAAGTTTATAAATAGCACAAAGAATCCATTTTATATTTTTTAAATCTGCCATTGAAATCGTGAATTCGACTTGGACCATAAATTTCGTAATTTTATTTACAGGATCAACTTTCTGTAGAGAAGTTTTAACAAAATTGGAATATCTGGAAGAATAGTCAAGATATGACCTATACGAGGTGTGACAATTAAATTTTAAGACTGGCCCCCGTACTAACAGGGTTTAAATCTCCACGCCTCGGGCGGTTGGAGTTATTCACCTTGATGTGAGTTCTGCAACCGCGCGCAATCTTGTCGTTTTTCTTCTACTAGTTTGGCTTACGTAGTGGTTTGAAGCGGATCGTGCATAGCTCGTTTGTCGGAATTATGACAAACGAAAAAAATGAGCCACGTATTAATTTAAAGTAAAACTCAAAAAAACGGCTACTGAATACTTTCAAATGCTAAAAGATGTCTACAGAAAGCAGTCTATCTCTCGTGCAATGTTTTTTATGTGGCATTAAAGCTTTTTCGAGGGTCGTGAAGAAGTTAAAGATGATGAACGAGATGAGCGCTCCAGCACATCCATAACAGCGATGCTTATTGTTTTTTTTTCGATATTAGGGGTGTCATTGTTGTCATGTCAAACAGTGAACCAACATTTATATTTCCCCCGTCATTAACCACTCATCATATTCACCAGACTTGGCCCCTTGCGACGTGAACCTGTTTCCGAAAGTGAAAAAATCGTTAAAAGAAACCCGTTCTGAAATATTAGAACACGTCAAGGAAAAAACAGCAAGACTTCTTAACGCCTCTCTTCTGATAATTTCTAAAATTGCATCCAACATTGGAAAAAAACGCATGCAACGCTGCGTCGATAGAAAAGGGGACAACATTGATGGGGAACATCATTAAGTTGTATTAGTATTTAAATAGAGTTGATTTTTTACAACAGTCTTATAATTTTATTGTCACACCTCGTATAATAGAATTTCGAATTTTTGAATTTGATTCCGAAATTTGACAACCACATTTTATCGACAGAATCAACTTTCTGTAGAGAAGGTTTAACAGAATTGAAATATAATGGATTTCTGGGATTACGAAGTTTTGAATTTTCCCTCGTAGCTTCAAAACTACAAGGGCTAGAAAAAACTTTTAACATACTTTTCCTTATCTTAAAATTTAAAAACAGTAGGTATGTAAAATTCCCAGTCCTCTATCTTTTATAATAACTGAGTTTTTCAAAACCATCAAAAATGAGACACCCTGTACCAAGGGCGGTTCTGGGACCAAATTCTGGGAGAGGGGGGTAATGATTAAGCGGTGACTTAAAATTACGAAAAGAGCGCTCACTTCAAAAAGCGCACATAGCAAAAGAGTGCAGAATGAAATAAAGTTAAGCTTCTAGAATTCGAATGTTCCATGTAAAAAAGTAACAGGTTAGGTTATTAGACCATTTCGGCGCAAAAAAGACGAGAGTATTTATATTAAAACTTTCATAAAATTTTGAAATTGACAGAAACAAATATGTTCAATTTTTTTTATAAAAAAATTAAAATTTTTAAAATCTATGAGAGCTTACAGCGGCACACGAAAAAAAAAAGTGGTCTATACCTTTAATCAGACCTATTATAATATATAAGCACGGATCACCTAACAAACAGATAGGGAACTCATGTGGTGGGGGGTGCTACGCGCATCTTTCACGCAGCCTGCCATATTTTTTAAACTTTTAGTACGTGTTGCGCGTTAGTGGTGTGTAGATGACATTTTTGTGTTTGATATAATATGTGATTTTTGATTTTAAACAATGGGAACGGTTTGTGCCGTAAGAGACTGTAAATCCACGCGACAGTATACCCTCAATCGAAGTTATTTTCCATTTCCGCAGGCTCCTTTAAGATAAGCTTATACATTATTTTATCTTTCGATTTTTTAAAAACTTTTGCTATACCCTATACAGGGTGTTCAATAATTAAATGTCCTATGGGATGAATCTGTAAATGATTTAAGTACAAAGAGTTCTTAAGGATATATCTGCAACACCTTTGATTTTGTTATTTTATTTTTTTTATGCTTTTGCAGGATTTGTTATATTTATCTCAAATTTGAAAATGCGCCTTCATTTAGATCCTAAAAAACAACAATGATGTTTTGTATCATACAGCGGCGTAAGCTCAGTTGTAGAAAAGGGAAATTTGTAGATTGGTATTTTGATCCTTAAATTAAGCACAGGTTCACAAATTGAAAGGGTAGGGGACAATTCGCCGCAGCCGATTCACCGCGGCTGATTGGCCGCGGCCCTTTTGCCGCGGGGACAATTTGCCGCCAATTAAAATGCCGCGGGGACGATTTGCCGCGGAAACAATTCGCCGCGAGATTTTTGTTTCATGATATTACCATTGTTTTATTTACCTTGACTTCATATATTTTTTTATAAAATAATGTTTTCAAACTTTCGAACCAGGTATTTCATGGTAACTATACAATCCAGCATTTTTTTAATTGGAAAAAATAAATAATATGGCGAATGTAGAATAGCGGTTTTTGCTATTTATGAACCGATTTTGAGTATGATGCATAAACTAGAAACTTTATTAAATTTTAAATTATTTTTAACTTAAACTAAAAAAAATCAAAATGGGAACAGACCGGAAACACCTTAAAGTTCCGAATTTGATGAATATCGTTTAATAAATTTGAAAATCGACCATTTTGGATCTACTATTTGAGTAAAAAGCTGTATTGAGTGACCTTAATCACTGCAAAGTTTAAAATTTGAGACAAAGTTTAAAAAAAGTGATAATCGAACAAACAAATATATTATATGAAGTCAAGCTAAATAAAACTGTTTAAACAATTGCCACTGGCATGAAACGAAAAATCTAGTGGCGAATTGTCCCCGCGGCGTATCGGCCAGCAGCAAATTGTCCCGCGTCATTTTTCTTTATTAGGTATTCAAAAACTCCAACACATTTTTAATATTTTTGGTTATGATGTGTGTTTTCAAAAGCTTAAAACTGCAACTAATATAAATTTCACTGCTGAAGTGTTAAACACTTCTTGAAATCAAAGGAACTTGTGATTTTTTTTCGGTTTTTTAAAAATATTATCACAAGAGTTTGTTTGAGTTTAGTAGGTATTACAATATAAATAATACAATTTGATGTTTTTATGCACCTCAAAAATTTGTAGGTTAAAGATCCAACATTCTTTAGAAAATGTCTAATTTTAATGGAAGCTTTTAGAACATCATATAAGATTTATATAAGATCCTCGTTCCTTACTGATTTTAAAAATATTTAACGCGTCGATGCTCTGATAAAATCATTATTTATGTTATTAATGCATTTTATCTCAAAATGCTGTGAATATTTTTAAAATAACAAAACAAATATCTAAAATTGTGGGTTGCTTGCAGCAAATTATTTAAAAAAACTTAATTATTACCGTTTTGGTAATGCATAATTCCACAAAATTTTAATGATCTGTTATAATTTTTAAGAAACAAACAAAAAATCAAAAAAAAAAAATGCTAAGTAAAAATAAAGAGGTCTAACAAAATGTAATGCGAAAAAAATCTTTGTTTTGACCATTTCCACAACCCCTTAAACTTTCATCCATCATTTAAATTACACCCTGTATAATAAACTATTATATAACATTTGATCAAGAGTTTTTGACACAAATTTGTTATAATTTTTTATTATGTTACTATTCACACTTTTAAGAATACATATAAACCAACTATTTTTTTTTTAATATTAGATTTTACTAAATTTTAAAATAATAATTTAACGCGAAGCACTTTGTTCTAATTGTAAAGATTATTTGGTCACCCTGTATCTTCTTAAACTTACAATTTTTTGAGAAAACTAATAAATAGTATCTGATTCCAGTAAATTAAGAAATTACTCTATAATGTCCAACTCTAATATCTAAATTTCACAATTTTACTCCTTTAAAAAAGCAATCAAATTTTTTTTTGGCGTTTGGCTGTATGAGGAAGACCTCTTTTTGGGCTTCCCCTATCTCTCATTCAATAAAACACATTATTTCCATGGTCCCCTACAGAGGACAACATATAATTTTTTTACGCGGCCGAACGAAGCTCCCATTTTTAGTAGTACAAAACTATTTTAATGTTTTTATTATTTCTGGCATTAAAAATATTTTTTCGCATCATCACACAACAATCTGAAACATTCATATTTTATAATAAATTTATTTTAGTCCGGCTCTGAGTTTGATTCCCAATGCTCAGCCATCGTTGAATTCTCCGAGATCAAAGACCGCCTGCCGGCTTATTTATCTGTTTGTTAGGTGATCCGTGATATAAGTTCTTCGGTGCGCTGAATTCGAATGCGGGGTTCATCTTGACTGTACACTGTAAAACTTCGAGAAAATTAAATTAAATAAATAAAAACACGTTGCAATTTTTCGCGCATACAAAATAAGTTGCACAAAACTTTGAAAATTGCAAAAAAAATTATGAATGATGTAAACGTGGATTTATAAAGTAGTTCTGCGAAGTGGTCAAATAGTCTATGATATTTTTAGCTCACACTACTACTATACTATAGTAGTGGAGCTATGGTGATCCTAATTTTTTCGAAAAAAAAAAGTTGCTCCGATTTCAAATTTTTTTATATATCTTTGCGTCTGTCTGTCTGTCTGTCTGTCTGTCTGTCTGTCTGTCTGTCTGTCTGTCTGTCTGTCTGTCTGTCTGTCTGTCTGTCTGTCTGTCTGTCTGTCTGTCTGTCTGTCTGTCTGTCTGTCTGTCTGTCTGTCTGTCTGTCTGTCTGTCTGTCTGTCTGTCTGTCTGTCTGTCTGTCTGTCTGTCTGTCTGTCTGTCTGTCTGTCTGTCTGTCTGTCTGTCTGTCTGTCTGTCTGTCTGTCTGTCTGTCTGTCTGTCTGTCTGTCTGTCTGTCTGTCTGTCTGTCTGTCTGTCTGTCTGTCTGTCTGTCTGTCTGTCTGTCTGTCTGTCTGTCTGTCTGTCTGTCTGTCTGTCTGTCTGTCTGTCTGTCTGTCTGTCTGTCTGTCTGTCTGTCTGTCTGTCTGTCTGTCTGTCTGTCTGTCTGTCTGTCTGTCTGTCTGTCTGTCTGTCTGTCTGTCTGTCTGTCTGTCTGTCTGTCTGTCTGTCTGTCTGTCTGTCTGTCTGTCTGTCTGTCTGTCTGTCTGTCTGTCTGTCTGTCTGTCTGTCTGTCTGTCTGTCTGTCTGTCTGTCTGTCTGTCTGTCTGTCTGTCTGTCTGTCTGTCTGTCTGTCTGTCTGTCTGTCTGTCTGTCTGTCTGTCTGTCTGTCTGTCTGTCTGTCTGTCTGTCTGTCTGTCTGTCTGTCTGTCTGTCTGTCTGTCTGTCTGTCTGTCTGTCTGTCTGTCTGTCTGTCTGTCTGTCTGTCTGTCTGTCTGTCTGTCTGTCTGTCTGTCTGTCTGTCTGTCTGTCTGTCTGTCTGTCTGTCTGTCTGTCTGTCTGTCTGTCTGTCTGTCTGTCTGTCTGTCTGTCTGTCTGTCTGTCTGTCTGTCTGTCTGTCTGTCTGTCTGTCTGTCTGTCTGTCTGTCTGTCTGTCTGTCTGTCTGTCTGTCTGTCTGTCTGTCTGTCTGTCTGTCTGTCTGTCTGTCTGTCTGTCTGTCTGTCTGTCTGTCTGTCTGTCTGTCTGTCTGTCTGTCTGTCTGTCTGTCTGTCTGTCTGTCTGTCTGTCTGTCTGTCTGTCTGTCTGTCTGTCTGTCTGTCTGTCTGTCTGTCTGTCTGTCTGTCTGTCTGTCTGTCTGTCTGTCTGTCTGTCTGTCTGTCTGTCTGTCTGTCTGTCTGTCTGTCTGTCTGTCTGTCTGTCTGTCTGTCTGTCTGTCTGTCTGTCTGTCTGTCTGTCTGTCTGTCTGTCTGTCTGTCTGTCTGTCTGTCTGTCTGTCTGTCTGTCTGTCTGTCTGTCTGTCTGTCTGTCTGTCTGTCTGTCTGTCTGTCTGTCTGTCTGTCTGTCTGTCTGTCTGTCTGTCTGTCTGTCTGTCTGTCTGTCTGTCTGTCTGTCTGTCTGTCTGTCTGTCTGTCTGTCTGTCTGTCTGTCTGTCTGTCTGTCTGTCTGTCTGTCTGTCTGTCTGTCTGTCTGTCTGTCTGTCTGTCTGTCTGTCTGTCTGTCTGTCTGTCTGTCTGTCTGTCTGTCTGTCTGTCTGTCTGTCTGTCTGTCTGTCTGTCTGTCTGTCTGTCTGTCTGTCTGTCTGTCTGTCTGTCTGTCTGTCTGTCTGTCTGTCTGTCTGTCTGTCTGTCTGTCTGTCTGTCTGTCTGTCTGTCTGTCTGTCTGTCTGTCTGTCTGTCTGTCTGTCTGTCTGTCTGTCTGTCTGTCTGTCTGTCTGTCTGTCTGTCTGTCTGTCTGTCTGTCTGTCTGTCTGTCTGTCTGTCTGTCTGTCTGTCTGTCTGTCTGTCTGTCTGTCTGTCTGTCTGTCTGTCTGTCTGTCTGTCTGTCTGTCTGTCTGTCTGTCTGTCTGTCTGTCTGTCTGTCTGTCTGTCTGTCTGTCTGTCTGTCTGTCTGTCTGTCTGTCTGTCTGTCTGTCTGTCTGTCTGTCTGTCTGTCTGTCTGTCTGTCTGTCTGTCTGTCTGTCTGTCTGTCTGTCTGTCTGTCTGTCTGTCTGTCTGTCTGTCTGTCTGTCTGTCTGTCTGTCTGTCTGTCTGTCTGTCTGTCTGTCTGTCTGTCTGTCTGTCTGTCTGTCTGTCTGTCTGTCTGTCTGTCTGTCTGTCTGTCTGTCTGTCTGTCTGTCTGTCTGTCTGTCTGTCTGTCTGTCTGTCTGTCTGTCTGTCTGTCTGTCTGTCTGTCTGTCTGTCTGTCTGTCTGTCTGTCTGTCTGTCTGTCTGTCTGTCTGTCTGTCTGTCTGTCTGTCTGTCTGTCTGTCTGTCTGTCTGTCTGTCTGTCTGTCTGTCTGTCTGTCTGTCTGTCTGTCTGTCTGTCTGTCTGTCTGTCTGTCTGTCTGTCTGTCTGTCTGTCTGTCTGTCTGTCTGTCTGTCTGTCTGTCTGTCTGTCTGTCTGTCTGTCTGTCTGTCTGTCTGTCTGTCTGTCTGTCTGTCTGTCTGTCTGTCTGTCTGTCTGTCTGTCTGTCTGTCTGTCTGTCTGTCTGTCTGTCTGTCTGTCTGTCTGTCTGTCTGTCTGTCTGTCTGTCTGTCTGTCTGTCTGTCTGTCTGTCTGTCTGTCTGTCTGTCTGTCTGTCTGTCTGTCTGTCTGTCTGTCTGTCTGTCTGTCTGTCTGTCTGTCTGTCTGTCTGTCTGTCTGTCTGTCTGTCTGTCTGTCTGTCTGTCTGTCTGTCTGTCTGTCTGTCTGTCTGTCTGTCTGTCTGTCTGTCTGTCTGTCTGTCTGTCTGTCTGTCTGTCTGTCTGTCTGTCTGTCTGTCTGTCTGTCTGTCTGTCTGTCTGTCTGTCTGTCTGTCTGTCTGTCTGTCTGTCTGTCTGTCTGTCTGTCTGTCTGTCTGTCTGTCTGTCTGTCTGTCTGTCTGTCTGTCTGTCTGTCTGTCTGTCTGTCTGTCTGTCTGTCTGTCTGTCTGTCTGTCTGTCTGTCTGAACAAAATGAATTTTAGTTTATTTAAAAAAACAGGTTGGGGGTAGATGTCAAAAATTAGAGTTTAAGTGAAAATATAGCGTGTGTGATATCAAACGGACGGTAATTGAGTCTGGAGTTAAACAAAATACATTTTAGTTTTTGTTTTTTTAAGGGTGGGGGTAAATTTCAAAAATTTGAGTTTAAGTCAAAACATGGCTAAGGTAATTTTGTCTGCAGTTGAATCAAATATATTTCAGTTTTTAGTTATATTAGCTCACACGTACACTATAACTATAGTGTGAGCTTAGGGGCCCATATATTGGCATAGTATTTGATTAAGGTTAGTCATATCTAGAGACCCTGTGTGTATGACATATTTTAAAGAATTTCTTTAAAATATGTCATACATACAGGGTAAAATTTTTATTTGAATATAGGTTTCGTCAAATTTACAGACCACTTCTTGATTTTGTGTACCTACCGGTGTTATTATTATAAGTTTTTCCTCTTAGCATTTTTTTTCTAGCGTGCAATTTTTTTCGTATGCGCTTTTTTCCTTTGCGTATATTTTTCCTACGCTTTTTTCTATGCGCTTACTATCTAATAAAGCCAACAAAAATATTTTTTTTAGCCTTTGTAACTATCATATTTTTGTCGGGCTCTGGGGGGTAATAACCCCCAGTACCCCTAAATTATATTAACGTTTCCTAAATAATTTTTCAGCGATGTTAGTTCCTTCGATAGACAGCAAGCTTTAAAATGAACTCGCTCAGGGTTTGTAAGAAAAATTACTACGGCCTTTTTTATCCCAACTTACCGGTTTCTTCATGCTTTCTTCCCTGGGTAGGCCTACCTCCTCGTCTTTGGTTGATGGCGTAATCACGGATCACTTCGTGGCGTAATCGTAAGAATCACTCTGTAGTATATTGAATTGAATTGAATGGTTTGAGTTATTTTGAGCACAAAATTAAAAAATAAGAAGACATAGGTATTCTTAAAATGTTTTCAGTCGAGCAGAAAAATTTGTACTTATAAAGTATTTTTATATGCACTTTTCGTGATCGCTGCGTCGCGCTCAGTTGAGACAAAAAAAGGCTTGTTTTTTGCGCGGTCGAATGAAATTAGAAAGCAATAGAATCGAAGAAACTAAATGATTGATTGATTCAAAGAAATTAGAATTAAAATTATAATTATTAATTTATTATTTAAATTTTGGGACGACACAATTTTTATATACAGTGGTGTACGGACCATTTGCCGCCCACCAAAATGCACTGCATTTTAGAGATTGTGTTCAATTGGTAATGGGCATAACTTAACAGCTGGTCTTTTAAGAACACCATCCCCTGTTCTAACCGTTGCTACCCGAACAATTCCGTCAGAACCCGGAAAAGTTTCAATAATGCGTCCCATTGGCCAGTTTAAAGGAGACACATTATCTTGTTTGATCACAACCAGAGTACCAGGCTTAAGACCTGGAGAAGACTTGTGCCATTTAACTTTCTGATGTAAAGTATGAAGGTACTCTTCGGACCAGCGAGTCCAAAAATGTTGGTGAATTTTTGTTAAAATTTGCCAACGAGAAAGTCGATTCACGGGAATTGATTCGTAACTAGGCTCTATGGGAGCTGCTAGAGACTCCATAGTCAAAAAATGACCCGGTGTGAGAGCTCCAAAATCATTTGGATCGTTGCTAATTGGAGTTAGAGGTCGAGAGTTGATAATTGCTTCGATTTGAGTAAAAACTGTGTAGAGTTCTTCATAGCTCAGAACTTGATCTCCGAGAACACGTACTAAATGTGTTTTTACAGATTTGATATTAGATTCCCAAAGTCCTCCAAAGTGTGGAGCTGAGGGAGAATTGAAATGCCAAGTTATACTTTCCTTGGCAGCGGCTTCAGAAGCATATTGATTTAACATTTTATAGGCTTTTACAAAATTTGTACCATTATCTGAGTAAATAGCTTCCACACGGCCACGTCTACTAATAAACCGTTTAAAAGCAGCCAGAAAAGCATTAGCAGTAAGATCTGAAACGAGTTCTAAGTAGACTGCCTTGACAGAAAAACAGATAAATAGACATAAATAGGATTTGAGTTTGATAGTACCTCGAGCTCTGGACATAACGATATCGAACGGGCCAGCATAATCTACGCCAACATGAAGAAAGGGTTTGTGAACAGAAACTCGGTTTAATGGTAAATTACCCATGACAGGAACGGTTGAGATAGGTTTTGTTTTCCAACATCTCACACATTGAGCTAAAACTCTTCGAATAGAACGTTTAGCATCGTATATCCAGTAACGTTGGAGAATTAGAAAATGAGTGGTTTGTACTCCAGCATGCAAGTACTTCAAATGTGTTGCTTCGATTATTCGATTAGTCAAGATACAACGACTCGGAAGTAAAGCTGGAAATTTACTTGAAAAGGAAATAGGAGCATTCTTGAGTCGACTTCCCACTCTTAATATTTTTTGATGATCAAAAAACAAGGAAAGTTTAAGTAAAGCTTTTGGAACTATTTTATTTTGCTGAATAAGTTCTATCTCTTTTGAAAAATAGAGGGATTGAGTATGTTTTACAAATTGCAAAGTTGAGTTGTATAATTCAAATGAAGATAAATTCCCAGAAAATTTATGTTTTTTGAGTTTTTGAGAACGACAATTATTGATAAATCGTAGAACGTAAGCAAGAATGCGGGTAGATTCGTCTAAAGAAGACTTATCTTGAATAAGAGAGTCGAGAATGTTAGGAACAGTGGTAGCAGAATTCACTTGAACTACAGGACGCTGTTCTAGAGAAACTTCGCTGGTTTCGCAAAATGAAATAGGTTCTAAAGGTGGAAAATTAGGATCAGTTAAAACTGGGGCCGCCCACCATAAGGAACAGTTTACTAAATCGGAGGGTAGCATTCCTCGCGAACCTACATCAGCAGGATTTTGTTTAGATGGAACATAAAACCAGGAAGAGGCAGGTATTTTGTCCTGTATTAAAGAAACCCGATTGCTCACATAAGTGCGCCACTCATGAGGTGAAGAATTAATCCACCTGAGAGTCACCATGGAGTCAGTATAACAATATATTTTATCTAATGGAAGTTTGTTTAGAAAGCAGTTTGAAACAAAAGAAGCTAATCGAGCGCAGAGAACTGCTGCATTAAGTTCAAGTCGAGGAAGAGATACGGTTTTTAGTGGAGCTACTTTGGCTTTAGAACAAATAAACTTTACAGCAATTTCTCCAGAATTGAGAAAACATCGACAATATAACACACTACAATATCCTTTCTCACTTGCATCTCCAAAGCAATGAAGTTCAATACGGTTAGTTGAGCTAGGAACAATAAGTCGAGGCAATTGAAATTCTTGAAAGCACGATACGTCTTTAATATATTTCGTCCAGAGTTGGACGATTTCTTGAGGAGGCGGGGAGTCCCAAGATAACTTTAGCTTCCACAATTGTTGAATTAAATGTTTAATGAGAAAAGTAGAAGGGGAAATAATTCCCAGCGGATCAAAAATTTGAGCAAGGCTTGATAAAAGATTCCGCTTAGTACAAGGTTTATCAGGAAATTTGACGAAAAATCGAAAAGAGTCAGAAGAAGCACTCCATTCCAAACCTAGTACTTTTAGAGAGGAATCTGTATTAGAATCGGAGTCAAAATTGAGAGAATTAATCGATACTTCCGATGGAGAAAGCTGAGTTAGAAGCTGTGGGCAGTTACTGGACCATTTTTGATCGTCTGGAGATAGACACGTGACTTTAGGAACATCTTCTATCTGCCAAAATCGTTCAACTTGAGCATCCAAAGAAACAGAATCTTCGATATGACAGAACATAGCAGAAATTGCTTGAGGGGCTCTTGTTGAGACTTTGCCCATTAAAACATAACCAAATACTGTATTAATTGCATCAAGTTGATCTGGACCGCCTCGGATATGTCCATCCAGTAAAAGTTTACCATAAATATCAGCACCTAATAAGATATCAACCTGACCAGGGCTGTGAAACTCTTCGTCAGCCAATCGAATATTAGCTAAGTGACACCAGGTGTCAGTAGAGAGCTCATAGGGAGGCAAACTTTCGCTGACTTTGGACACGACAAGAGCATTGACTGTAAAAACTGGATTAGTCCTTTGAAAAGGGCGGAGAGACAAAGTAACTTCTTGATCCACAAAAGTTTGCATTGTGCCTAGACCAGACAATTGAACTGAAGTAGAGGAGGGTTTAAGTCCTAAACGATTGAGACATTTTGAGGTTATAATAGACGTCATACTCCCAGTATCTAAAAGGCAGCGCAGAGGTTGATAGGTCCCTTTCCTATCTAAAACTTCAATACGGGCGGTAGAAAGTAACGTACTTTTTTTGACATTGGTAAAACCAGTAAAAAGTGGGTCAGTAGATGGATTGTTAGGATGTTGATTCGATTCAGAAACGTCATTGTGGTTTTGACGCGTAGAAAAGCACAAATATGTATGATGCAAGGATTCACATTTGTGACATTTAGAGGTAGATTGACACAAGGAAGTTTTATGAGCTTTGGATAAACAGTTGATGCATAACTTTTTTACCTTAGCTAGCTGAAAGCGATCGTGAGGAGTTTTTGATAAGAACTCTTGACATTTAAAAATATTATGCGAACCTGAGTTGCAAATTGAGCAAGTTAAGTTATTTTGTTGAGGAGGGGTTGAAGTGAAGGCTTCTTGACCTTGAGATTGCGTCTGAGCCATATAAGTATTTAAAACCGGACTTTGTTTAGATAAAGTTTGGTTTTTAAAATGAGTTGGTTTTGAAAATTGAGGTTTTGGTTTATAGGCAAGAGAGACCTGAATGTTATCTAAAGCCATACAATTTTTATGTAGAAAATCCATGAGAACTTTTAAAGATGGGATATTATTTGAGTCCTCATAAAAAAGTTCAAAACGAGTGACTATAGAAACAGGTAAGCGTTTGAGAATCATTTGTACCAGAATAAAGTCCCAATATTGAGTAGGCAAGCCGACATTAGTTAAAGCAGCAATATTTTTTGAAAAAGTATCCAATAAATTTCTCACAGCTGTGGGATTATCTGTAGATACATTTGGTGCATTTTCCAAATTTTTCCATAAATTCGTTGCCAATGAACGGGGATTGATAAATCGGTTGCGCAGAGTTGCATAGGCTATGTCATAATTATCATCAGATAATAGTAAATTGTCGATTACCGATAATGCAGAACCAGTAACATGAGATTTTAAAGTCGAAAACTTCAAAATTTTTGGAATATTTTTATTTGTGTGCACTAATGCATCAAAAATATCGATAAAGGATTGAAATGATTCAATATTTCCTTTGAAAATAGGTATTTCAAAATCTAGTTTTGGTTGGAAACAATGTTGAGATTGCGTAGAGGATGGATTGGCTTGAAAATTGTGATTTAAATTCAATGTTTCTGTTGGTAATTTAAAAAAGTATGCTTTGCATTGATAATACATTAAGTCGAATAGTTTGCGGACATTATCTTCAGTGTTAAAGGCCTTATCATCTTCAGAAATCAAAATGACAACCTGGTTGTGATATTCATAAAATTTTTCATAAATAGGTTGGACGCTCAAATACATGCATCTGAAAACTGGAATCTGGCTTTCATCGCCCTGGTTAACTTTACTTGCCGTAACGTGAATTTCTTTAAGTTTTTGAAACTCCGTTTGGCGTAAATTTTGAATTTGTTTAAGTTCGTCAGCCATGGTTTATTCGTAAAAATCAAGACCAATTAAGAATTTGAGAAAAAATTTAAAAATTTGAGAAAATTAAAAAAATTACAAAATCGAGTTTTCAAAGAAATTGTTGCAAATTGAGAATATAGAATTATTAGAAATTGTTGCAAATTGAGAAAAATTAAAAATTGAGAGTCGCAAGATTAGAAAATAATATTTCAAAAAAAAAATTAAAAGTATGGACGGCTTCGAGTAGTAATCCAAAACGAATTGAGAATTTGAAAAAATCAAAATTGAGAAAATCGCAAAATTAGAAAATTGAATTTCTAAAAAAAGTTACAAGTATGGACGATCTCGAGAAGTGATCCAAAACAAATTGAGAATTTGAAAAAATCGAAATTGAGAAAATTGCAAAATTAGAAAAAAATTATTTTCTAAAAAAGTTACAAGTATGGACGGCTTCGAGTAGCAATCCAAAACAAATTGAGAATTTAAAAAAATCAAAATTGAGAAAATTGCAAAATTAGAAAAAAATTATTTTCTAAAAAAGTTACAAGTATGGACGGCTTCGAGTAGCAATCCAAAACGAATTGAGAATTTGAAAAAATCGAAATTGAGAAAATTGCAAAATTAGAAAAAATTATTTTCTAAAAAAGTTACAAGTATGGACGGCTTCGAGTAGCAAACCAAAACAAATTGAGAATTTAAAAAAAACAAAAATTGAGAAAATCGCAAAATTAGAAAATTGAATTTTCAAAAAAAATGTTGCAAGTATGGACGCTTAGAGTAGCAATCCAAAAAAACCAATTGAGAAAAAACTATTTTGAAAATTCAAAGTGTATACCAATTTACTATACTAAGTATATGGTTATACCCATATCCAATAAAAACACCTTTGCTAAAAACTGTGCACTAAAATCAACAAAAAATTGTGTTCGCCTGCGACAAAATAATATCGTCACTTTTAGAAAAATACCTACTTGGAATTTTATATTAAAATAATAAAACAAATAAAATTATTATTTTTCTTTTTTAAAGTAAATTGAGTTGAGGTTTTTTACTTGAGTAGGTAATACTTCCAAATATCGAAAAAATATTGATATATCGATATTGATGTCGATCCAAAATATCGATAAAAATTGAAGAAGAAAATATTGAGAGTATCGAAAGATACTACTTCGATCAAAAAAATTTCAAGAAATTAAATATCGAAAACTATCGATTAATATTTTCTTACTTAAAAAACCCAGTAGTCCAATCCGCTCGTATGGGCCAATAAATTATATTAACGTTTCCTAAATAATTTTTCAGCGATGTTAGTTCCTTCGATAGACAGCAAGCTTTAAAATGAACTCGCTCAGGGTTTGTAAGAAAAATTACTACGGCCTTTTTTATCCCAACTTACCGGTTTCTTCATGTTTTCTTCCCTGGGTAGGCCTACCTCCTCGTCTTTGGTTGATGGCGTAATCACGGATCACTTCGTGGCGTAATCGTAAGAATCACTCTGTAGTATATTGAATTGAATTGAATGGTTTGAGTTATTTTGAGCACAAAATTAAAAAATAAGAAGACATAGGTATTCTTAAAATGTTTTCAGTCGAGCAGAAAAATTTGTACTTATAAAGTATTTTTATATGCACTTTTCGGGATCGCTGCGTCGCGCTCAGTTGAGACAAAAAAAAGGCTTGTTTTTTGCGCGGTCGAATGAAATTAGAAAGCAATAGAATCGAAGAAACTAAATGATTGATTGATTCAAAGAAATTAGAATTAAAATTATAATTATTAATTTATTATTTAAATTTTGGGACGACACAATTTTTATATACAGTGGTGTACGGACCAACCCCCCTCCCCCGTAGAACCGCCGGTGCCCTGTACATTCCTAACCTAATACTTATTTTTTTTAGCGTTGGTGGTCTTTTTGATACTGGTGGTGTACAGCCTTTTCAGACATCTAAGAAAACTTAATTTTTAATTTTTTAATATGTATACGTATTTGAGCACATTTATTATTTTATAGCTTTTAATTCTAGTTAAAGTTTAGTTTAAGTATTTAGTTTTTAAGTCTAATTTTTAGTTCATTACGAAGTGCAAATTAACCGACGTTAAAGCTAAAAAAACTACTTTTTTTACAATCCATTAGGTAAGCTAAAAAATCTAGCATAGCATTATAAAATTTTAGTCATTGTTTTAGTATACGACAGCGACATTGATAAGTTTTGGTGTAGGATTTATATTTTTAGCTAGGCTAAATAAATAAAATATTATATGGGTCATTTGATTTTAATCAAGATACACTAAGACTCGGTATGTCAGCGTCCATCCATATACCGGGTGGGCCAAAAAAAAACCGGTCAACTTTTTCTCATTATAACTTTTGAACTATACAATCGATAATGTGACAAACTGCACTGGGCAGATAATTAATCAGAGTTTTAACTAAATATATTATTTTGTCCGTCATCTCAAAATCCAAGATGGCGGACAAAATTATAATGTACCCTTCAACGATGCTCGTTTATTCTTGTGCTGCGAACATGTCTTAATTATTTTTTTTTTAAATTAGGAAAAAAGCTTCGTTCTTGTCACGCACAACCAGGTATGAATTAGCAAAATCGGTTTGGTGGTTCTCAAAAAAAATATTGGTTTCAACCGTTGTTTTGCATATTATTCGACCGATTTGAATAAAATTAAAAATATCCCGGTTAGAATTGATTGCTTTTAAAAGATCATAATCAAAGTTTATCGACATCTTAAAATGTAAGTGGCGGACAGAATCATACCTGCTTTTTCAAAATGCCGTGCCCCCACACAACTAGGTACAAAACATCGGTGTGGTGGTTCTTAAAAAATCGATTTTTGTTTGAACCGTTGTTTTACAGATTACCAGATTGCATTGCCAATCCTGTCTGCATTCATTTCATTATACATTTATTATTACTAAACCGATTTTAGTGAAATATTTTCAAAGAATGTCATTTAAAAAAAAACAAATGTGTTTTTATGTTCTGAAAAATACAAAAACTGTATTTGTTAAAATTTATGACCAAATGTTGATGTTTGGTAATAAAAGCAATTGAATTACATCGCTTTACGGAAGATTATTGGGATTTTTTTAGTAAAATTAACAAAAACAAAATATTTTTTTTTAAAGAACAAAAAATATGGCCTCTATCCTTTTTCCACGAACATCGTTTTAGAGGTTGCTTTTACGATTATTTTCGCCCACAAACGCGCAATGTCTAATGTTGTAGCGAAAATTTCTTCTAATTTGAATAAAAAACACATTTATTTTTATTTTTAAACTAAAATCGATAAGTTGACATAAAACAATTATGTAGATTTATCACATAAGTTCATGCTCGTGCCCTAGAAGCCCTAAAGGGCAAATTAGAATGCAGTTTTTTCATCTGCGCATGCGCCACTCTTCTCTTCAACTGTTTCCCTATCTTCCTCTCATACAAATGTCTATCATAGAAGTTTGGCGCCAAATTTAAATCGAAAAAAAAATAATATTTTCGGCAAATCGGTAACAATCAGTGTTATACTACAAAATTGACTGAATGTTCAAAAATATTTAGTGGTAATTATTTTAGTAGTTTGTTTTAAGTGTTTCTTTAGTTTTTGGTGAAAAAATAAACACGAAACAATCTTAAAAATATCAACATGGGTTCAAGGTTTCGTTGTCTTTTAGCTAAAATGGCCACGGTATTTTACGAAAGTGATATGCGAAGAACGAGCGAAACTAACAGTGGCGGTTTCTCCATAAATTTTACTTAAAAAAATATTAAAATTTGATCATTCTTTAATTTAATTAATAATTACCCCAAACGGAATTCACTAAAGACTGGAATATTACCTACAAATTAATACCCGGTTTGTATGTGTTTGTATTCGTGTTCAAACCACCTGCGGTGCATGGCGGATGCGCTATATAGTTAGTTCGACTCCAATTATTCACTTTTATTTGCACCGTAGATGTTATGTCGCATTCTAATTACGAAATATAGAAAGAGAGGACGACATGTCCCAATAAAATTTTACCGGACATAGAATCTGAACCTTCCTTCAGCACAGCGCGTATATAAAAACTAGCTTCGATGCTGCCCGCACCCCTGTGACGCCCCCCGCGACCATGGTTCGCGTTGCATGTTAGAGCAGCTTACGGGCACGATTAATTAGTGCGCTTAGACAATTTGGCATAGTGATGTGCAACGATTACTTTTCCAAGTATCGAGTAGATACTGATACTTCCTATTCGAGTATCAGATTTTTGTATTCGGTACTAAGTAATCATTATATTATCGGTAAATCCAATGAATTCTGAGATTTTCTATG
Organism: Aspidapion aeneum; assembly: GCA_963576565.1. Taxonomy (NCBI): domain Eukaryota; kingdom Metazoa; phylum Arthropoda; class Insecta; order Coleoptera; family Brentidae; genus Aspidapion; species Aspidapion aeneum. The sequence continues at coordinate 51,842,425 of OY755039.1, forward strand.
TTGTCAATCGTATACGTATACGCAATAGTTCATTTAATAATTTAAGTAAATAAATATCGGTCCAAATGATTACAAGTACTCCAAACTCGTTACTCATACGGCCGATGCCGATACAATTAATACGAAAGTAACACTTCTGCTTCGGTCCCATTCGGGATTCGAGTAACGAGTACTTGGCGTCGAAGGATTCGATTACTTCGAATCCGCCCATGTATCAGATATTAAAGTATCGAGTAGATAGTATTTGCACACCACTAATTTGGCATTATCGGTCGGGCGCTGGCAGTTTGTTTTGATTTCGACGATTTGGTATTTACGACAATGGCGGAAGTTTTTAATTCTGATAGCATTAGCGTGCAATATTTAAAGGCAATTAAATTTTCATCTTTGCGATTAGAAGAGAAAAGATGTAAACTAGGTATGATACATTTATTATTTATTTATAATTTCAATAATAATAGGTAGGTAACTAATATCTAACTAAATATCTATTTTTTTAATTATTTGCAAAAACATTTTTTGTATTTTTTTTTGGTGTGCACTCCCGAAGCTTTTTACCACGCGCCGCCACTGGAAACTAACCAACGTTAGTTAAACAAAATTTTAATTTATGTTAACACTCCCACACAGCATAGTCTTCCAACACTACTCCCTGGCAGGGCTGTGTTTTAGGTTTCTTGTTTTCAACCACTCATATTTTTTTTTATTAGGACCTAATAAAGTGAAATATCTTTAAAATTAATTTTCGTGTTTAAATAAAAAATTATACAAACATTTTCTTTGAACAGAAATTTGTTCAAAAACATTTTCAAGAAAATTTTATTATATAATTATCCTTCTGGAGAACTGAACAAAAAATGTTCTGAAAAACATGTACTCAAAATATGTAGCAGGCACATAGATAGCTTTTCTTTCTGGGGGGATACTCCCATATAGAAAGAGCTGTGCTGTTATTTCATGACGGTGCATGATGTTTTGGACAGGGTAGGCAGAAATGCTCGCCGGAGGCAAATCCACTGAATACAGAACATTTTAGTGGTGATGTGCCCAATTTTTGTCCAAGACACTAAAAATTCCTGTTTGGTAGAGAACTGCGTTTACCATGTGATATCATGTTTGGTTCACCTGAAGAAGCACACTTAGAGGTTAATGACTATGTCGAACGTTTAAGGCAAAAGCTGCACGATATCCATGAAGTGGTTAGAGAGCGAATAGAAATAGCCAGTGACCGCATGAAAGCGAGATATGACCTGAAAGCAAACTCTTCAGGGTTCAAAGAGAATGATTAAGTCTGGCTATACAATCCTCAACGCAAGAAAGGAAGATCACCTAAGTTGACACCACCATGGGAAGGGCCTTATAAAGTTGTTAAGAGAATTAATGATGTAGTCTACCGAATCCAGAGAAGCCCGAAGTCCAAGATGAAAGTTGTTCATCTAGACAGACTAAAACCTTACCTGGGAAATGTTGATCGAGACGATCAAACCTGAAGAGGAGGATAGTGTTACAAATTTAAGTTATTTAAATTTTATAATTAGAATTTATTTAGGTTTAGTGTAGTATTAGGTTGATTTATCTTAAGGTTGTATTCTTAATCTAGGTTTTAGTTGCGTTATCTGTGACTTGTGGTCGCAATAATACGAGAACTTTCCGGACGTCGAAGGCTGCCGGAAAGTTCGAGAGAGAAGGACGATCCTATATATAGGGCCGGGGTCGCGCACCAGGGGTCAGTCAGAGATAACCAATGGTAGTGATCGCTAGATGTTAACGCGAAGTTAATAGGCGTATTAAAGTAGTGAATTATTAGCAAGTTATTAGTAAGTTTAAGTGCGTGTTTTTGTACATAATTTGTCGGAATAAATTGACGTATCGTTGTCAACAATTGCGAGTTTTAATTGTTGTGGAGAACCCGTAACAATATACTGATGTAAACGCAGTATTTTTTTAATTAAAAGAAAATATATAAATGCCTCTCAGCTTTTAATTTTTTGCTATCTTTATTTTATATTTGCGATCATTTTTGTTTAGTTGGATTGTAAAACTTATTTACTTTACATATATTTTAAATTTTTTAAAATCAGTACCTAGTCAAATATTTAGCTGCATTTTAAATATGAAATGTTTTTATAGGACACCCGGTACATCGGTAGCTAAAATTTTGAGGATTTACTACCCCTTAATCTTGTAATACAAAACCGCTAAATTATAACAATTGGTCCCACTGTACACTCCACGCTATTCATCGCGACTGCCAAGGGGTGCTATGGAGTCTATACCGGCGGCGTTGACGGGCTTCAGCTTAAATCTTGAGGCTAAAATTTTTTAGTCGGCCAAAACGATCGGAAGGTTAATATACAAAAATCGACCCCCAGAAAACATAAGTGGGCTAGTTTTCCAATAGCAACATAAAAAATAAAAGAATAGGGTAAATAAAAAAGCTTATTTTTGCTTCTTTGTAATCTCGTGATTTTGTCTGCTAGGTCATGTCCAGTCTCAAAGAACTTTTGTGCAAAGAGGAAAAATTGTATGCTTTTAAATATTCAATCGGGTTGAGTAAGCCCCGGTATATCTTCTTTGATTTGGTGTCTTGCATTAAATATATAATTGACCATGCTCTTATAAATCCAAATTGATTTGTATAAAAACTAATCAAAACTTTTGTTCAGTTCATTTTAAAAGTATTCTTTAAAATTGTTAAACGTATCTTGTTGGATTTTTGATTTTCTTTCTTATATTTCTTAAAAATACAAAAAATTAAACAATTTCGTTACATTTTTTTGTAACGCAACTAGGCATGTCAGAGCCAACATTTTTTTGAAATATTTGTTGTGTTTTAGTCATAATTTTTTTAAAACTTTTTGGGAAATGTAGGTCAGATAAAAACTACAAAGATACGTTTGTTAAGAATGCTTTAAAACCCCACACCGCAAAATTTCGACTCGAATCGCTTTTTCGTGCAAACAAAAATAACGATACCTCCTATGAAAACAAACCGATTTTAAAACGTTTAATTGTCCGGTATCGACAATCAAAATACCTTTTGAAACAGGCATAATATTCCCCCCCTTCCAATTTAAAAATTTTATTCGTATGTCAAATTTTTATAATAGAGAATTATTTTGACACCTTCACATTGTAACATCAGCTGTGATCGTTCAGCACACGGCCTTTGTTTACTATATGAACCGGAATAAATAGTGCCTTCTTTTATTAATTGAAAATAAACGACGAAAGCTTTAAATTCGACTTTGGTATGTCAATTTTGAAGGATCAACTGTCAATTTTTAATGTGAATGTGTCAAAATAGTGCCTGGCACAATTATAGCCTGGCTGTATTTCAATAATTCTTCTCTAATAATTAATATGTTATTTTGACATGAGTGTCATTTAGGTCAAATATCCTCAAAAAGGATCCCATTAAAAATACATTTCACTACATATAGTTAATATTCCCGCGATTGGCGGGAAGGGAGTAGAGGGGTACATACAGTGGCACGCACTTCCTTTAATTTTTTTTATTGATATTGATTCTCAAAACGAGGCACTGCACTAATTACTCATTAGCTTACTATTTTACTTGCTTTTTATTTATGTCTTCTTCTTAACGATTTCATTAGAAAGGAAGATAAATACTCTTATCTGGTTGTTATGAACATATTGATTTAGCCGCGCTTTGACGTTTTCTATTCGTTGTTGCTTTGACTGTTTTATGTCAAACAAACGACCAAGCTTTTTACAAAACAAATTTTTGCAACTAAATCAATATTTGCGCACATTTTAATATTTTATGTTTCGGATCTTTATTTATTACGTAAGTACCTATTTTATCTCTCCTTTAACAGGTCTCATTGTTTTATATACACACATACAGCGGCACACTGCATGTACAAATTGAAACACTAATTTTCTAAGCTTCTTTAGTTAGATTTTGCCGCAAAATTTGGTTTACCATAGCTATGATGCGGTGCCACTTATATACATCCTCAACTATAGAAATCAATATCTCTTTCTGTTCAAAAGTTAGAAGGGGGAATGATTGATGTCACTCACCGCTGACAATTTAAATTATTATAGTAAAACGCCAATGAACTTGGCAAGAAAATAACATAACCAAAAAATATTAATTTGAGTGACTTTGATGGGTTTGCGTCTTTTTCTTCTTGTAAAAACATGTCATACATACAGGGTCTTTAATTCAGACTAACCACAAAGTAAACAAGACACAAGAATAATATGCCCAGCAACAAAGGGTGTAGCATATTTGCGCAATAATATATTAACTTACATCTAGTTTTTTTAAACGATATAATGTAACACTTATTTTTGTTTAATCATATGAAAGTGTAAGTCACACCTACTTACCGCTACGATTTCAGAAAAAATACAGTTTTTCAAGGAAAACTGTTTTTTGCATTTTTATAACCTTAAGCGCAAAATTGTACAGGTGTATGGTATTTCATTGTTTGATCTAGTAAACATATTATTAGATAAAATAATATTATTTCAAATTTAATGTTTTGCAGAATTTTATTTACCTACTGATTTATTGTTTGTACGACTAATAATCAGAGACCTTTTAGAACCGTTTAAAGTGATTTTTTTATATGCGAATTTTGACCACTTAGTATTTACACTTAGCATAGGGTAAATTAGGCTACATATTAAGAAATAAAAAATATCCTCAGTACCTCAAAACAAAAGTTCCAGACATGAAGATATACAAAATCAAACATGGATAAGGTGACAAAAGCCCAAAGATCAATGGAAAGACAATGTTACATGTAAAGCTAACAGATAGAAAACCGAATGAATGGATAAGAAATAAAACAAAAGTAAGGGATGTCAGAGAAGTGGCAAAATTAAATTGGAAATTTGTCGGTAATAATATGACAGAAAGACGGTCGATGAAACAAATGTATTGTCAACTGGAGACCTTGGGAAAATAAAAGAAGTAGGGTGTAACGTGTCATTTTTGCGTTTAAGGCAACGTTACATATTTGTTTATTTAGGTAAATAATCAAGGCTCTTCGACTCGTCTTTCTGTACACAAATTAAGGGTATTTTATAGAGCTAGGTTTGGAGGTTATATAGTGTCCAAAAAGTTACCTTATAAAGGAGACATTCCATCGAATTACTGTGGACACTACGCACACCGTATTATCTGGACATCGTAATTGGAATTTAGGATCACAGGTTTCGGAAAAACCACATTAAAACTCTTGATTGTTTTGTTTATCTGGGAAATTTCGTGAGTTTCTTTGACGTTCATGAAAATAAACAGCTGTTCTGCTGGGGAATGGCGGCGTTGCCGCATCACAAATGGTTTCAGTAACAGGAAGGAAACATTTAGATGAACATTCCATTCGCTTATGTTTATTTTGGAGGATATTGGCCCACTTTGATATCTTTATTAAATTAATAAGGAGAAGATAAAATAAATACGAGTTATGTACTTTTGTAAATGGGAGATAAACGAGGAATAAAAACCAGGACTAAAAGAATAAACAAAATCGTATTTTTATATTATATAAATTCATATATAATCATAGTTAAATAAAGTTAATAACTAACTCAGTCGGATTGAAGGGTTGTGTACGGCTAGCTAGTGGGGAGCAAACTTAACATCGGAACACTCTTAGGCCGAGTTTAAGCAGTAGTTCAATGTGTATTTTTAGGTTCAAGTTCAGAAACAACTTTATTAATGTAGAAATGTTTTACAAGAATGGCGTCAAACCATATGAATCTTAGAGAAAACATATATAAAGAGCAAAGGAAACTTTTGACTAAAACTGTAACTAAAAATACAACGAAATTCTACACTTAGTATAGCTTTACTCATATGGGAATTGGTTGAATATTCCTGGGTTTGATGCAAGTTCTGATCTCCAGTAATTGATTTTACAGTTGATGGTTTCAATGCTGAGCTTCTTATAGTCCGGCTGGTTATTTTCCTCCTACTTGCTATGTTGGCAGGGGTCCGGTAGGCAAATGTTCGGTCTATGTATGGAGGGTGTCTCGACGTCCTTGTTATAAAAATTCCAACCGTGGAAATAGATCCGACAACACCTCAAGGTGCGTTTTACGTATTTTCAATGCTTGGTCGATGCTGCCCCCTATATACCGGTACGAAAGTGTTGGTGTGTTTCCTCATTGGTTGGTTTGAAAACCGCGGGTTTTTTTCTCCAGTCTCGCAAACCAGACTTAGTGTTTTTTCGTTGCGAGCGTTTTTTTTATAAATAGGTTTGCATCCTTATTTGAATTTAACCGGGAAAATTAGGTTGGTACTGTGAGTTTTACTGTCCCCACCACATTTACGAAGCGGTTTCCGGCGGCTTCATTTTTTTTTGGGTTCTCGACGGAGTGCCTTCTCTTTTCCCTAACGAATTTTGGCTGGGTCGGCAACAGGTCTCTGGGATCGCCATTGTTTTTGGTTAGTGGCACTGCAGAAACTGCAGGTTCTGTCCCAGAGACTGTGAAGAGTGAGTCCGTGAGGCGTATCTCGTTGACGGCTCATATCCTCTGCATAGAGGGATTTAAGGCGGCCTACGCCGTTTCTACGGGAAATAAGCGTGGTAAGTTCGATTTTTTTTTTTTCATTTTTTTGGATTAGTTGAGGACTCTTCAAGATAATATTTGCCTCCCAAATTGTAATTGGTTTTCGTGTGAAATGTATTTTTTTCGACAAGAGACGTGGGGAATTTTTGGAGTTTTTTTTATTTTTTCTTAAGACCACGTTTTGGATAAAAACTATATATTGTTTTTCTCCTTTGTCTACAGCCCTGTCCATTCCATCGACAGCTGTGCTGGACGCTGGTGTGAAGCCGGGTGTAGCCTTGTAACCCTGGGAAAGGTACGTTAGGATTAGTTTAGTTCATCTGTTTAAATCTGCTTTATTTTATTGAGTCGACATGGGGTTCTTGATTAAATTACTCGGTGTAGGGGAACTTCGTGCAAAATAGGCGAATTCCAGGAAACTGAAACATTTCATTTTCCACAGGGTTTTACGCTCGGGCAAGGATCCCACAACTTTTCCACAACCATGTGCTGCCCTAGTACCATGTGCTAAGGGATCTTTAGGGGAGGCGCGAGCAAACCAGAGCAGCAGTAGCAGCGAGAATGCCTGGAGAAACACCACTTTTCCAGGTTTACAGAAAATAACATAGTAATTAGAAAATAAAAACAGGACCAAGGTAGGAGTTTTCTTCAATTTCATGCAAGCAACCATTTTTTTGATATAATTATTTTTCTCCATAAATTTTATAGTATATTTCAACATTTCTTGTAAACGCAAGGTAAAGGTATGACGTCATAGCCCCAAATTTTGCGGTATATTTAAGATAATTTTTCTGTGAAATTTAAAGTGCTTTGCTATTTTGGCCCTTGTTCACATCCATCTCATTTATTTTTTTTTTATGTTTCCGGTATTTTTATCTGATTTTACCATTGAATTATACAAGATGAACTAAATCTTTGTGTTATTTGTACAACCCAATGACCAACTTTGCAGAGACAAAAGAGAGATGAGGTCATATTTTTAGCGGTTTCTTTACACTGTTTTACCTCATGGGGTAGATCTTGGGCTGGGTTGCTGTCTGTCTCATTCTACCCAACGTAGAATGATGACAGCAGGTATTTGGTCCAGATCTCCCCTATGACGGAATAATTTTGGAAGTATATATATTTTTTTTAACAATCATTCATATAATTGAGTCCTACGCTACTGACTCAAAGGTGGGTACACTGTGACCCGCTGGAAATGTGCATCTACCTATAAAGAACTTTCTATTTGTGTCATTTTGATTCAGTTAAAAATCTTTTAGAATTTTATTCTGTTTATTAGTCATTTTTTTTTTGGTTTTTTAATTACACAAATACTCTGGAAGCCTCGGAAGTGGGTAGAATTTCATTGTTTGGCTACAACGTTTAGGTTGAACTGTATTTTATTTAAGATCTTCTTTGTAAAACATTGGTATTAAACACTGTGGCGCACTTAAAATTTTCTTATTTCTGAACCCCCCCCCCTTCTCCACTGTATAAAAGTTACCGGGCATATCAATGTTTTACCTAGCTGGAAAATATAGTTCTGCTTCCAGATATTTGTTTAATTATTCAGTGGTTTTTTTAGTGTCACAAGTTGGCAAATTGTTATTATTCTAATTACAGTGTCACAAAATGGCGGCAACGTCTTTAAGCTGCCACAAATGCCACACAACGCATTTTAATAGGCCACAAATTGGCGCCCTACGTGAGTTTTTGGCTAGGTTTTTTGACATCTGATGTAATTTTTCTGGTTTTTTTTTTAATTTGGAAAAAATTTTTTTTTTTTCAAAATTTTTTTAAAATTTTTTCAGTGGCTGTCGGTGGTTTTGACGCCCAATCATTTTTTTTATATAAAACAGGATTTTCCATCATCATTGGTTTTTGGAAATAACACTTTTAAAGCATTTCTTGGGAATATTTAAGCGTTGATTTGGAATTCGTTTTGTTATTTTAGTAGTTCTCATAGTTTTTTATTAACTTATCTTCACAAGTTTTTCTTGGAAAATAAAATATTCATTTTTATTTATTAAGGAAGAATAAGTGGATAAAAAACATGGGAGTTTTTATTGAAAGGAGTCCAACTCATGTCTTAATTCTTTAAAGTTTTTTTGTACGGAAAACATGTTTTAATTTTTTTAATTTTTTTAAGAAAAATAAATACAGCAATGTAAATTTACATCAATTTTTTTTGTTGATTTATAGGTGGATGGACCTCCAGACATGGTCTTTTTATGTTTTAAATATATGACATAGGTAGTGTGTTCTTTCTAACAATTTTTTTTGCAGGTTCATTTATTTATATGTTATTATTTCCTGCTTGTGATAAGATAGAAATTGTTTCACCGATTATTTTTTAGTGCAGTCAATTTATTTAGGTCAACAAGTTATTTTTTTTGGTGACTAATTTTTTGTGGGATATCACCACTTGGAAATTGGAATATCTTTACAGGGTTTCACACAAATTTTTCTTGGCTAGGTAATTTTAAAGTAAATATAGCTTAACAGCTGGTAGCTTTGTTTAGTTGAAAGTATTAATTAGTAATGAAAGAAAAGAAAAATGAGTTTATTTTGCTTTGTCATTTTCTTTTCTTGCTTTTTGGTGGTAACTGTTGATGACAATTAAGATCTTACGTCACTCAGTTACATCGGGTCAGAGGAGGGTACTACTACTACTAGTGTCGGCTCGGGAGGTTAGGAAACACAAGGGTAAAATCCCTAGAGCAACACATTGGCTGAAGATCAACGCCAGAGGTCCAGTTAACATTTGGTTTGGAGTATTTTTTTTGTAGGACAGTTTTTTAGGTCTTTGGTTCAAGTCTAGTTGTCTAGTTGTGTTTTCGTGACTGGTCAATTTTTTTTCTTGGTAGAAAATACAGCGTCGGGCTTCGGAGTGCATTTTTTTTTAAAAATGACCTACGGGTATTTCTATCAATTAAAGTTTTTCTGGTTCACAATTATTTTTTTCTGTATTTTTTTTCTGCGTTCAGGTCATAGCTTGGTCATGGCCAATGGAGAGCAAACATTTATGTTTGAGCCTTGAGAAGTTTTGCCTGCTCCGGATTGAATACAGAGAAAATGAAATTGAAGCCCAACTAGATATAATACCACAAAAGAAATGTTTAACTGAGACAGATATAGATATAAGTTTTTTTGATTTTTTTTTTAGTTCACTTGTAAAGTTCAGTAATTTTTTAAGTAATGTCATTGTGAGGCCGTGAAATTGGTCAGTAAATTTGAGAGAAACTTTCAACTAAATATAAATGCTAGGCGGGGGTAATTGATAAAAATATTTCAAAATTTTACTACTTTTAAAAAAAAAAATTAATTTTTCTTAAAAAGATTATTTTTTTTCGGTAAACATAACTTCTCGAATTCTTGTTTTGGTCAAAACGGTTTGTATAGTGGTCGTAGTTTTAAAGAGTGACCAGACAGGTTATATTTTTTTTAGGGGACCAAACGGGAACTTCTGGAGTTACAACAAAAGGTTAACTTTTTTTGTCTTAGTTGATCAGGCAGGAATAAATAAATCTTTTACTTCCAAATCATAATTTTAAATAACAAGATTTATTGGTTAGGTGTTTAAGATCATTGATTTCTAAAAAAAGATTTCAACCTAAGAATAAATTTAAAAACAATAGGTTTTCTTTAATGCGACTAAACAATGATAAGGGCATATACTTTTTTTGTTATGCATAATATGATAGTAGTACCTTTTGTATTGCAATAATTAGGGGTTTTCCTCCAGCGAGCTGGGTGGAAATGGAAGGAATGTTTGGTTCGGAGTGTAGAAATCGAGGAACGAGGACTTCCTGCTAATCTTTTTAGGATTTCGCAACTTCGGTTTTCGCTAAGTTAAAATACATCCAAATTTGGCCTACAGGCTGAATCTCGCATTTTCCAGGACCTTGCAGATTCGCGGAGAAAGACAAATTTTGTGATCTATTTAATTATGATAGGAATTAAAATAGTAACATGCACATGAGGGAACTAGATATATTTAGGTTAAAAATTAGTAAGTTAACACTGACCTGAACAATTTTCCATAATAGTGTCCTATTTTCACAGGGTACCTCAAAATATCATCACCCTCTCTTTGAAATAGGATATTGTTTCGCCTGTGGGCGTTTGACCGTTTAAAAGATATATAGGGTCCAGATGGGATTGGAATGGAAATCACAAGTTTTTGGGTTTTATTGACATTATACTTAGGGAATAGGGGAAATGTCTAATAAAAAGTATTTTGTTTTAGGCCGAGTTTTGTTGAGATAACAAGAATTTAATTGGGGCCGGGAGGTTATTATGCTCTTTTAAAATTAATGTAATAGTTTTGGCTTCTTGATTTTTGTTGTCTGGTTTTTACGCAGGATTATTCCCAACTGTTTCATTTCAAAATATCATTTGTAGGTGATAGGGTCTCATTAGCCCTTGGACATTTGGTAATTTTTGCTTTGAATAATAGTTGTGGAAAGGGCCCAACTTAATTTTATATTTCGTGAACTCCAGGAATAGGGATCTGAGAATGCATTAAGCAGTAAAAATTTTTTTTTTGATTAGATGTTGTGTGTAAAGACACTTGAGTAGGCAGATTTAGTTTTACAACGTTCTTTTAGGTGAACCTTGAAATTGTTTTCATGTTTGTTTTTTTGAAAGTGCACACAAGACAATTCTTTACGGGGTTGAGTGCAAAGGTACTTCACATTATAATGGTACAGTAAATATGTACTCACGTTGTTTATTTCCTTCAGTAATAATTTTAAACAAATATGCTAACATCGGTTGTTTTTTTGGAACATAATTTTTTTTTCTTTTCCTAAACTGATGTTTTTGCAATTACAATTTTTTATACCTTATGGTTCTTAAGTAAATTTTATTTTCAATCATTTTTTTTGTATAGTAAATTAATTTTTCTAGCTTATTCACTTTTCACATTCACACAGTTTTGGGAGAGGAAAGGAAATCTACAACTGTTTTTTTAAAGGAAAAGAACAAAAACTGTTGCATGACATAACTCTATTAAGATTTTTCTAGTGCTAATTTTATTTTAATTCTTTTAAAATCGTTATAGGAGCTGCAACCCCACTTAAACATTTTTAATTTTTTTTGAATTTATTTTTTTTTTAATATTTTTTTTTTAAGAAAGGAAACTTGATTTCCTTGTTGCAAATTTTTTTTTTTTGGTGCATAGTAGTACCTCGCCCTACAATTCTTTTACCAGTGTATTTAAATATTTTTTTTTCTGCATTAAAATAATTTCATTTCGAACCCTCGCGTTTTAACAACCTATCATCATTTGTTTTAATTTTTTTTTCTCCCTACTCCAAAGTACCATCAGGGTAGAGTAATATTTTGGAAATTTTAGTGAGCCAATTCATTTTTCTTATTATTGGGCTACTGTGGTCAACACCAAAATTTTATTTATTATTATTTTTTTTAAATTTTTTTTGGACACCTTCCGGTACGATCTTAGGGTCTTTTTGACCATGGGTGGATGCATCAATTTAGTTAAAATTTTGGGAATTTCATTTTAACGATTATTAGAGAGTTGCAGTCCTACCAAGACGTTATTTGTGTAAATTTTTTATTACCATCGGTAATTTTTTTTTAAATTTTCTTTAATTTTTTTTTAATTACACACAACATCCTTACTAGTCTAATTCAACGTAATTTCAGCGAGCGGATTTTTTTTTAATTGAGCATATTTTACGATTTCTATAACATGAACATCTGTTCCGATGTTTATTGCGTTCACTTATATATTAAGGGATGATGTGGCCTTAAGCAATGCATGTTTCATGTAAACTTAGAGTAGGTAAGCAGGTTAAAGTGGGTTTTGATTTATTCTTTTGAGAAAAATCATTGTATACGGCGATTTGGGTTTTTTTTTTGAGGAGTTTAGTTGTGGAGCTGTTCTGCAATAGCAGGAGTATACCCTAGCATTAACTGTGTACAACAGCTTTGGGATTTTTGTTATTGTTGTACGTTCCATTTAGGGATTAATTTACCTATTCGGTTGCTGAGGTAAACAAGCATCACTTAACTTTAATTTTAATCCAGTTCAGCTAGGATAAGCGCAATTATTTTTTTTTGCTTTTACTCACGCAGGAGTGGAACATAAGACCTGAACACTGCCAAAGCTCTTGTCTCTCTTTTATTTTTTTAACTTTTTTATGGCTACTTGTTAATTCTAATTTAGGATTTAAGTAGTTATTTCTCTCTGCAAGGTTGGACGTCATAGTTGGTTGTACAAATACTTAATATAAACTATGATTACATTTTTAAATGCAAATAAATTTTATTTTCTTACTGCTCCGGTGTTCTTCGATTTTGTTCGCGTCTGCCCGTATTTAAGTTTTATATTTCCAACATTTGTGAGAAAATTTATAGTGATTTTCACTAGTGAATTTAAAGTGAACTTTGTGTTTGTTATTGCGTGGTTTAGTTTTATCATTGGGAGGTATAATTAAGAGTTTTAAAGTTTAAAGTTTTAATATATATAAAAGGCACCATGGCTATTTCTTTGAGTCGGTTGTCTGACATAAGGTACTTAGTCAAGGACGAGTTAATCTACGAATTAACATGGAGAGGCATAGCCATTGGATCGGTGGAAGGGATGATGCAACAGCTCATACTGATTAGACAGAGAGAAAGGACTGATGGAAGTATGAGATACCCTCCGTATCCCTTTAAGTTTGGCCAGGATGCTTTTAGCTGCATGAAGAAGCTAGATAGTCTAGTACCGCTGGTAGAGAAGTTCTCTGGTACGAGCAAAGGGGGAGAGTTTAGGAAAATCGCTGTAAGGTTGGAACATGTGTTAGCCAGGATAAATAACATGAATCCGTCAAACTTTGAAGAAAGTCAAACAAAAGGCATACTGGTTGCGGAAACCTTGAGTTTGATTGGGAGGTTGCAGAGCCAAGCAACAGATTTATTAAGAGTTGGCGTGACCTCAGATGATGATAAAGCATCTGAAACCCAATCAACGAGTCGAAGCTCAGATCACTCGACAAATGTTGGCAACATTCCCAGCCAGTCTCAACTCCCGCAACCACAGCACTCGAGCACACAAAGAACAGCTCAACAGCCCACAAACCAACCGTCGGTCATTGCTCCATTGCAAATGCAAGTGCTTACAAACCCGACTCAAACACCAGTACAAGCACCACTCCCTATGCCGATTGAGAATTACGGTACAACAGCTTTTCAGTATCCACAACCGTCTACCGTTCCTTTGAGTTTAGCTGCCCTCCAAAGTAGCATAGCACCAATTGCTCAGTCACGACCATTTTCGTGTTCGTCGCCAGTACCAATGTCAAGTGATCCTGGTACTTCATATCACGTTGCACCTGTACCTCCGCATAAGTGGAACTTAAAGTTTACAGGTGAGAGGGGTACAATCTCCGTCACCGCATTTTTCGAGAGAGTGGACGAGTTGAGTCAGGCTAGAGGAGTCAGCAAAAAGGTTTTACTGAATTCGGGCATTGATCTTTTTGAAAAGTCAGCTTATACTTTTTACAAAGATGTACGTAGAGAAGTCCATACATGGGAACAGCTGGAACAAAGGTTCATGGCAGAATATCTTCCTTCTTCATATGGCGAGAAGCTATTGAAGGAAATACAAAAACGTAAACAAGGCCCTGGAGAGTCTATAGGGACCTATATTGCTGTCATGAACACATATTTCCAAAGACTTGGCTGTCCTGTTACCGAAGAGGCAAAATTAGCTATCGTCTTCAGAAATATCGCGGACATCTATAAAAATGGGTTAATTGCTACTGAGGTCAATAGCCTATCACATTTAAAGGATCTGTGTCGTAGAATAGACCAGAGATATGGGTTAGAAGAAGAGAATTTTACTCCTAGGAAAAACCAATCAATCGAACCTGACTTGGCCTACGTTGACGTACAGAGCGACAGTGACGATTTTCCAACAGAAGTCAGTGCAATTCAAATATCAAGTACCGCGACATCTAACCAACGGAATTCAAATCATCATGCTGATAGATTTGACAGAGATAGGCAACAGCCAGCAAGCAATTTCGCTGCTAGAGCTGATAGAGATAGACAGCAACCAGCTAGTGGTCAGTCTAGTGAAAGTGACAGGGATGTACAACCACCACAGGGTGTTAGGTCTGGTAGGGCGAACAGGGACGTTGTTTGTTAAAGATGCAACCAAACAGGGCACATGGCAATCGGGTGCGCATTACCTAGAGGCAAGCAGTGTTATTCGTGTGGTCAAGCAGGGGTGACAGTAAGAGAATGTCGTAATTGTAATCGTCAGGGAAACGGACCCAGGCGCTCGTAGGTGGTCGACCTTCGAGTCAGCCTGAACAAGCATCGACCGATAGGCTAACGAACGTCTTAGATTATGTGATAAGTCAAGCTCGTAAAGATGAGAGACCTTATTTAGAAGTGGATGTGCTCGGAAATAAGTTATTAGGTTTGTTGGATTCCGGGGTTTCACGTACCTTTTTAGGGAATCATGGTTGGTCAATCATCGAGAGGTTTGGTTTTTCACTTGATACGACAAAGAAGACGAGTTGTATTCTGGCAAATGGTCAAAGCACGAGTAGTATTGGGACAGTGCAGCTTCCTATGCGAGTTCAAGATAAATTTAGGTTAATAGAGGTCGTCGTCGTTCCTGAGTTGCCGCACACTTTGATTTTGGGATTAGATTTTTGGATTTCGCTGGAGATAGTACCGAACTTAAATACTAATGAGTGGCACTTTGCCGATAATAAAGATGTGATTTGTTCTTTAGAAACATCAGACCAACAAACTACTCTTACGCCTTATGAATCAGAACGACTAGAGGAATTGGTCGTTAAATATAAGACTATTATGGGTGACTCACTAGGATGTACAGACAGGGTAGAGCATAAGATTACAACAAATGCAGCACCGATAAGACAACGTTCATATAAGGTCTCACCGGTCATTCAAAAACTTATTGATGACGAAATCGACGAAATGTTGAAACTTGATGTTATAGAACGGAGTAGTAGTTCATGGGCTTCACCAGTGGTAATGGTACAAAAGAAAAACACAAAGAAATATCGGTTCTGCGTAGACTACCGCAAATTGGACTCAGTGACGGCGCGTGATAGTTATCCTTTACCACTCGTATCCGAGACTCTTGACAAGTTGAAAGATGCTAAATACTTGTCAATCAAAAGCGCTTATTGGCAAGTACCAATGGAAGAATCATCGAAACCACTAACAGCATTCATCTGTCGACGAGGTCTCTTCCAATTTAAGCGTTTACCATTTGGTCTTCATAATGCACCTGCAACTTGGCAGAGACTCATAGATAGCATCATAGGAAACGATTTAGACCCCTACGTGTACGTATATCTCGATGACCTCGTAATTGTCACACAGAGCTTTTCTGAACATCTTACAATTCTTGAGGAAGTCCTACGAAGATTGCAGAATGCAAAGATAACGGTAAGTTGGGAGAAATGCCAACTGTGTAGGCCAGAAATGAGTTATTTAGGATTCGTAGTGGACCGTCGAGGCATCCGAGTTGACCCTAATAAAATTAGAGCCATGTTAGAGCTCCAGAGGCCAAGAACTGTCAGAGAAGTTCGTAGAGTTGTAGGTACAATTTCCTGGTATAGACGTTTCATAGAGAATTTTTCAGCGATAATAGCTCCAATTACAGCTCTAACTAAGAAGAATCAAAAGTTCGATTGGACTCCAGACTGCGAAAAGGCATTTATTAAGATTAAAGAACTTTTAGTAACTGCACCGATTCTTACATGTCCAGATTATACCAAAGAATTTGTCATTCAAACAGACGCATCAGGATATGGAATAGGAGCATGTTTAACGCAACCTTATCCTGAGGGAGACAAAGTCATATGCTATTTGAGTCGATCTTTGACTAAGCAAGAACGTGTTTACACGACCACCGAGCGAGAATGTTTGGCATTGGTTTGGGCGATAGAGAAGCTCCGGCCTTATATTGAGGGGATCTCATTTAAGGTCATAACAGATCATTTTAGCTTAAAATGGCTTCATAGCTTAAAAGAGCCCAGTGGAAGACTTGCTCGTTGGTCTGTAAAACTGCAGCAATATGATTTTGAAGTAATCCATCAGAAAGGGAAAGATTTAGTTGTCCCGGACATGTTGTCTCGTGCAGTACCCATGATTGATACAATTTCGCAGCCCAGAGACGTTTCAACAGCAATTAAAGATCGATGGTAGCAAAAGATGGTAATGGTATGAGGGTCGTAGAATCACCGTTAAAATTTATGAACTGGAGATACACTGATAATAAGTTGTATAAATATGTCAAACAAGAATACCCTCAACTTTCACCATCTAACGAATATTGGAAAGAGGTAGTACCCAAAGATCATAGGCGTAGAATTATTGGAGAAGCTCACGATCCTCCTACCGCAGGACATATGGGTGTGTATAAAACCTTCCACAGACTGGCAGAAAAATATTATTGGCCAAAAATGCGCCAGGACGTGGCAACTTTTGTAAAGAAATGCTTTGTCTGTGCAGCTCATAAAGGTGATACACAAGGTGTATCTGATCAGATGATATCTCACCCAAAACCAACTCGTCCTTGGGAAATTATTTCAACAGATTTATGTGGACCTCTACCTCGTTCGACAAAGGGTAATTGCTGGATTCTCGTCGTTACGGACTATTTGAGTAAGTTTTCCTTAGTTTTTCCAATGCGAACAGCCCCTACTCAAGCAGTTGTCAAGCATCTTGAGGAGCAAGTATTTATGGTCTTCGGAGTACCCCGTTTGATACTTTGTGATAATGGCCCTCAGTACAAAAGTAACGAGTTTAAACGTTTTGCTGAGAGTTATCAGGTTAAAATTCAGTATAATCCGTATTATCACCCCAGAGCGAATCCAACAGAAAGGACGAATCGTACCTTAAAAACCATGTTATGTTGTTATGTGAAAGGCAACCACAGGAAGTGGGACGAACAAATACATAAACTTGCCTGCGCGATTCGTACTGCAACCCATGAGACAACCAGGATGTCTCCTTTCTTTGTTAATTTTGGTAGGAATATGTGTTTATCAGGAAAAGATTACTCCAACCCAGTTTTGTTATCTGAAGAGAATGGTGTACAATCCGCAGCTGAAAGTAAGAACGAAGGTTTCCGGAAGCTCTATGCTGATGTGAAGAGAAGGATAGAAGTGGCAGGAGAGAAAAACGTAGTTCAGTATAATCTGCGTACAAGGGTACCTAACTTTGTTGTGGGTCAGCGTGTTTGGAAGAAGAATTATGTGTTGTCAGATGCTGCGAAGTTTTTCTCGAAGAAGTTAGCACCGAAATTCGTTGGTCCTTATGTGATTAGGAACAAAACTTCTCCATGGATATTTGTTAATTTTGGTAGGAATATGTGTTTATCAGGAAAAGATTACTCCAACCCAGTTTTGTTATCTGAAGAGAATGGTGTACAATCCGCAGCTGAAAGTAAGAACGAAGGTTTCCGGAAGCTCTATGCTGATGTGAAGAGAAGGATAGAAGTGGCAGGAGAGAAAAACCTAGTTCAGTATAATCTGCGTACAAGGGTACCCAACTTTGTTGTGGGTCAGCGTGTTTGGAAGAAGAATTATGTGTTGTCAGATGCTGCGAAGTTTTTCTCGAAGAAGTTAGCACCGAAATTCGTTGGTCCTTATGTGATTAGGAACAAAACTTCTCCATGGATATTTGAGCTTCAGGAACCATCGGGTAAAGTACTACCAGGGAGCTGGCATGCCAAAGACCTTCAGTCGGCAGCGGACCTCTCCGATTAACCTTTTTAGGTTAATCGTCTTGAAGTTGAGGGGGATTATGTAACGTGTCATTTTTGCGTTTAAGGCAACGTTACATATTTGTTTATTTAGGTAAATAATCAAGGCTCTTCGACTCGTCTTTCTGTACACAAATTAAGGGTATTTTATAGAGCTAGGTTTGGAGGTTATATAGTGTCCAAAAAGTTACCTTATAAAGGAGACATTCCATCGAATTACTGTGGACACTACGCACACCGTATTATCTGGACATCGTAATTGGAATTTAGGATCACAGGTTTCGGAAAAATCACATTAAAACTCTTGATTGTTTTGTTTATCTGGGAAATTTCGTGAGTTTCTTTAATGTTCATGAAAATAAACAGCTGTTCTGCTGGGGAATGGCGGCGTTGCCGCATCACAAATGGTTTCAGTAACAGGAAGGAAACATTTAGATGAACATTCCATTCGCTTATGTTTATTTTGGAGGATATTGGCCCACTTTGATATCTTTATTAAATTGATAAGGAGAAGATAAAATAAATACGAGTTATGTACTTTTGTAAATGGGAGATAAACGAGGAATAAAAACCAGGACTAAAAGAATAAACAAAATCGTATTTTTATATTATATAAATTCATATATAACCATAGTTAAATAAAGTTAATAACTAACTCAGTCGGATTGAAGGGTTGTGTACGGCTAGCTAGTGGGGAGCAAACTTAACATCGGAACACTCTTAGGCCGAGTTTAAGCAGTAGTGTGTGTGTATTTTTAGGTTCAAGTTCAGAAACAACTTTATTAATGTAGAAATGTTTTACAAGAATGGCGTCAAACCATATGAATCTTAGAGAAAACATATATAAAGAGCAAAGGAAACTTTTGACTAAAACTGTAACTAAAAATACAACGAAATTCTACACTTAGTATAGCTTTTACTCATATGGGAATTGGTTGAGTGTTCGAATATTCCTGGGTTTGATGCAAGTTCTGATCTCCAGTAATTGATTTTACAGTTGATGGTTTCAATGCTGAGCTTCTTATAGTCCGGCTGGTTATTTTCCTCCTACTTGCTATGTTGGCAGGGGTCCGGTAGGCAAATGTTCGGTCTATGTATGGAGGGTCTCGACGTCCTTGTTATAAAAATTCCAACCGTGGAAATAGATCCGACAACACCTCAAGGTGCGTTTTACGTATTTTCAATGCTTGGTCGATGCTGCCCCCTATATACCGGTACGAAAGTGTTAGTGTGTTTCCTCATTGGTTGGTTTGAAAACCGCGGGTTTTTTCTCCAGTCTCGCAAACCAGACTTAGTGTTTTTTCGTTGCGAGCGTTTTTTTTATAAATAGGTTTGCATCCTTATTTGAATTTAGCCGGGAAAATTAGGTTGGTACTGTGCGTTTTACTGTCCTCACCACATTTACGAAGCGGTTTCCGGCGGCTTCATTTTTTTTGGGTTCTCGACGGAGTGCCTTCTCTTTTCCCTAACGAATTTTGGCTGGGTCGGCAACAGGTCTCTGGGATCGCCATTGTTTTTGGTTAGTGGCACTGCAAAAACTGCAGGTTCTGTCCCAGAGACTGTGAAGAGTGAGTCCGTCGTGAGGCGTATCTCGTTGACGGCTCATATCCTCTGCATAGAGGGATTTAAGGCGGCCTACGCCGTTTCTACGGGAAATAAGCGTGGTAAGTTCGATTTTATTTTTTTTTCATTTTTTTGGATTATTTGAGGACTCTTCAAGATAATATTTGCCTCCCAAATTGTAATTGGTTTTCGTGTGAAATGTACTTTTTTCGACAAGAGACGTGGAGAATTTTTGGAGTTTTTTTTATTTTTTCTTAAGACCACGTTTTGGATAAAAACTATATATTGTTTTTCTCCTTTGTCTACAGCCCTGTCCATTCCATCGACAGCTGTGCTGGACGCTGGTGTGAAGCCGGGTGTAGCCTTGTAACCCTGGGAAAGGTACGTTAGGATTAGTTTAGTTCATCTGTTTAAATCTGCTTTATTTTATTGAGTCGACATGGGGTTCTTGATTAAATTACTCGGTGTAGGGGAACTTCGTGCAAAATAGACGAATTCCAGGAAACTGAAACATTTCATTTTCCACAGGGTTTTACGCTCGGGCAAGGATCCCACAACCTTTCCACAACCATGTGCTGCCCTAGTACCATGTGCTAAGGGATCTTTAGGGGAGGCGCGAGCAAACCAGAGCAGCAGTAGCAGCGAGAATGCCTGGAGAAACACCACTTTTCCAGGTTTACAGAAAATAACATAGTAATTAGAAAATAAAAACAGGACCAAGGTAGGAGTTTTCTTCAATTTCATGCAAGCAACCATTTTTTTGATATAATTATTTTTCTCCATAAATTTTTTAGTATATTTCAACATTTCTTGTAAACGCAAGGTAAAGGTATGACGTCATAGCCCCAAATTTTGCGGTATATTTAAGATAATTTTTCGGTGAAATTTAAAGTGCTTTGCCATTTTGGCCCTTGTTCACATCCATCTCATTTATTTTTTTTATGTTTCCGGTATTTTTATCTGATTTTACCATTGAATTATACAAGATGAACTAAATCTTTGTGTTATTTGTACAACCCAATGACCAACTTTGCAGAGACAAAAGAGAGATGAGGTCATATTTTTTAGCGGTTTCTTTACACTGTTTTACCTCATGGGGTAGATCTTGGACTGGGTTGCTGTCTGTCTCATTCTACCCAACGTAGAATGATGACAGCAGGTATTTGGTCCAGATCTCCCCTATGACGGAATAATTTTGGAAGTATATATATTTTTTTTTAACAATCATTCATATAATTGAGTCCTACGCTACTGACTCAAAGGTGGGTACACTGTGACCCGCTGGAAATGTGCATCTACCTATAAAGAACTTTCTATTTGTGTCATTTTGATTCAGTTAAAAATCTTTTAGAATTTTATTCTGTTTATTAGTCAATTTTTTTTGGTTTTTTAATTACACAAATACTCCGGAAGCCTCGGAAGTAGGTAGAATTTCATTGTTTGGCTACAACGTTTGGGTTGAACTGTATTTTATTTAAGATCTTCTTTGTAAAACATTGGTATTAAACACTGTGGCGCACTTAAAATTTTCTTATTTCTGAACCCCCCCCTTCTCCACTGGAAAATACAGTTCTGCTTCCAGATATTTGTTTAATTATTCAGTGGTTTTTTTAGTGTCACAAGTTGGCAAATTGTTATTATTCTAATTACAGTGTCACAAAATGGCGGCAACGTCTTTAAGCTGCCACAAATGCCACAAAACGCATTTTAATAGGCCACAAGGGGAAGGCCCGAAATAAGATGCGCGGACGATTTGAAGAAACACGCGGGAACTAGATATATGAACACGACGACAGACAGAGAAGAGTGGAAGATATTGGGGGAGGCATATGTGCAAAGATGGATTGAACAAGGCTAAATAGAATAGGATAGTATTTACGATGTTAAAGACTAGGTACCCACTAGAAAAAATTTTGGTTTTTATTTCGAAAATAAATAATAATTTTGTAATATCACGGTGGATAGAATAGACCGCTGTTCGGATTTTATATATATATATATATATATATATATATATATATATATATATATATTATGTCGTATTTTCACGTTACTGGTGGCCCAGCTGATTTTTGTAAAAAAAACTTAGATATGATATAAACAACTAATATTTTTTGAATTTTTTGAAAACTAAGACAATTTTCCTACTATTTTTTAGTATATTCTTATAAAATAATATTTTTCAGACATACCAGTCTTTATTTTTTTTAGCCCGCTTCATTTCTCTTTACACAAAAATTAAAATTCGACGAAAATACTGTGTTTGTTTCAGCTTCAAAAATAATCCGCTGACCTACATCTTTGTTTAATTCCCAAGTCCTCGGTTCACCTTTGATACTAAACGATCATATTCAGTTTGACTTGTAGTTTAAGTTTTGTGTAATAAAAAATAAAGCGGGCTAAAAAAAAAAGAACGATAATACGTCTAGAAAATTAAATTTTATAAGGATGTACTAGAAAACTGTAGGAAAATTGCCTTAGTTTTTAAAATATTCAAAAAATATTAGTTGTTATATATATATATAAGATCCGAACACCGGTCTATTCTATCCACCGTGTTGTAATATAACAATCTTTGTCATATACAGGGTGATTTAAAAGTAAACTGCATCCTTTGTTAAAAGCTCCTATTAATCAAAAAAGTTTTTGTGGCTAATCGGGTAAAAAGAAGTTTTTGTTCCTCTCATATTTTTCCGTGGGTAGCTCGAAAGTTTAACCTCACGGGGGTTCAAGATTTAATGGACACCTAATAAGTGTTGACAGTTAACTTTTTCGTCCTTATGAGACTCCTCAGCACACTGCTTGGTTAATGTGACACCCTTACGAAGTTAATCAGACGGCTTTCTCCTTCATCCTATGTCTATAGTGAGAAAACCCTCGCAAGAAGCGCCATCTACCGAAGTACCAAAGAAACTAAAACAAGAGCAGGCGAGTAAAAACTGAAATGGTCGATTGCAAAGAAAAGGAAACCATCCGTGACCTACGACAGCACTTCTGCCTTTCAGGCCAGATCAACGCTGATTAGCGTTTCTAACCAACCTTCAGGCGCGAGCGTCAATCAGCGGAATATGTTGTTATTATGTGATATTGCAATATTTTAATCAATGTTTTCGCAATATACTCGAAATTTTGGAGGTCTACGGGGAAATCCAACCCCATAAGTGGATTCGGCAATCGAAACACCGGGTGTGCCAAGGAAAATCGGATTTTGAGATAGCGGACGAAAATATTAATTCTCTGTCAAGTTTAGTTTGTCCTATCGATGGTATAGTTCAAAAAATATAATTAAAAAAAATTGTCCGGTTTTTTTTGGGATACCCGATACATAGTAGGTCTGGTCACATGTACCGACCACTTTTTGTACTTTATGTGCAGGTTTTATTATTGTTTAAGTGAAGTTCTTCCTCTGTGCGCTTTTTTCCATGTGCAACCCCCGTTATAAGAAAAATAAACCAAAGCACATCAACACCACATCACGACACTCCCAAAAAAAGCATTTTTTGCAAAATTTAACATGTTACCTTTATACCATAGCAACCAACGCATTTCACAGGCAATCTTATCAATAGAAATTTTAAATCTATGCAGGTTTTTTAAAATTTTCCACAATAGTAGGGAAGAGTAGAATTTTCTGCACTGAAAATAGTGCGAAAATTCTGCGATGTACAGAAATATTTTATAAAGCTATACAGTAGAATCCCGATTACACTGGTCTGCAAAAAAAAATTCTTGAGCCCTGGCATTATTTTCGCTGATTCTTATGTAAGACGACGCCCTGAATCCAAATATAGCTTGCGTTTTCTTCTACCACCCACCATTTTTGAGGGAGCAGCCCTTTTACCTATTTTTATAATTTTTCGACATTAATTATAATATTATCGACATAAATTAAAATGTTTAAGTATATAGAGAGTTATTTTAGTTTCAAACAATAATGAATACTTGGGCCCCCAAGCCTTAATTTTTTTTACATATATTCCACATGTTTCATAAAAAAAACCACAAAAAATAGCTTAAAATTCGACATCATGAGGCTATAGAGGCGTCGGGCCCCCCAAGACATATTCCTGGGTGCGCCACTGATAAATAAGAACTTTTGTACCTTCACTTGGTGCTGGCTTTCCTTTTATACCCTAAGGTACAACCCTCTCGTTTCAAAAACCAGCAGTACTCCACCAACATGCTTGCATTTCACTTCCCTGAAAACCTCTTTTCAAACTTAGCGATGTCTTGATGAAACCGTTCCCCGTATTCATCCGAGACTGCTCCTAAATTTTCAGAAAAGAAGTCCAGATGCGAGAGAAAGAAGTGTACTTTAACAGACATGTTACATCCCATGGCCTTGTACGCTAAGAGCAATTCCTTGACCTGAGCGACATAATCATCACTTTTATGGTTACCCAAAAAGTTTTTACACACGTTTTGCAATGCAAACCAAGCTCGTTTTTCTTTTTGATTCAGGTGTTCATTAAACGTCGAATCTTGAAAAAGTTGTCTATTCTGGGGCCACACAAAAACCCTTCCTTTATTTTAGCCTTACTAAGACGAGGAAATTTAGTTTTCAAAAATATGAATGCGTCGCCTGTTTTCTCCAGTGCTTTTACAAACTGTTTGATCAATCCAAGTTTGATGTGCAAAGGCGGAAAGTAAATATTATCTTGCGGGACTAATAAGGGTCGTTGGCGACATTTTTCTGACCGGGAGTAAATCTTTCTCGCAAAGGACAGTTTGTCCCGTGCTCGGCTGTCCCATTCACAAATAAAGCAAAAATATTTTATTTTTTTTATTATAGTTTCTGCATGAGCGTATACAAGGGGGAAGGGGAGCTTGAGGGCAAAAGCCCCCCCCAAGAATCTAAAAATAGATTATATTAAAACTATTTATTTTCCTACTTTTTAAGTAAGTTAATAAATAAAAGTGGAAAAAATTTCCAAGCCCCTCCAAGGCGATTTTTTGTATACGCCAGTGGTTTCTGTAATATATATACTTTTATATACTAATATGTTGCTTTATACTTTGCTATAACGTTTATTACCTTTACCGTTAAGCTGCTGGCAGCTAAAATTTTATAAAAATAATTATAAAATGCATATAAAACGGTAAAATCGACAATGTCCCCCCCCCAAAACAAATGGCTTACCCCCTTGCTATAAATATTAATGTTTGAGAACACTAAACTCTCCAGTTTCTCAGAAATAATGATGTTAAGGCCAAAAAAAATCCTTTCCGTCCCACCAAACTATAAAAAAGCAGTAAAAATAGGTTGGGGGGTCTCCCCCGAAAATGGGGGGTGATAGAGAAAAACGGAGTTCTTATTTGGATTCAGGAGGTCATTTTACGTAAGAATCGGCAAGAATCGTGTCAGGGCCGATTTTCATGCCGACCAGAGTTATCCGTGCGCGGATTATCCGTGCTATGATTTCCCCTCATCGAAATTGTGTTACTCTATCGAAATAGCGTTACCGGAAATCACTCGACCAAAATCTTATGTAGAATTATATTTTTTGTTCTGTTATCTTTTTATGCAATACATACATATATACTTAGTTTGAACTTATGGGATCTTTTTTTTTCTGTCATATTTTGAGTATATATACATAACATGTAATAAATGAATGTTCGGATAATCTGTGCTTTTCACTTATCAGTGCCTCGTCCGGTCCCGTGGAGCACGGATAATCGGGGTTCTACTGTACTATCAAATGATCTTAATTATTAAAGTATTTTTTAATGATTCATGTGACAATTATTATTATTAGTTATATAGGTCCGCCCTACCATTCAAAAATAACAAAATTATTACTTACTTACTACGAATTTGTGTACTTTACGACTTTCATATATAATCATGTTAACTTAATTATTGATGATACAAATGTTTTGGACTTGCCAGAACACATATTTATTGCTTAATTAACAGACTTTAGAGTACTTAGGGCGTAAATAATTAACACCTTTACATAGAAGCCAATTTATAATTCAGTCCATTTCATTTGCGTTATAAATTATAAAGTAAAATGGCTTTAAAAGTCAAAGCTTGCGAATTTTTGAGGTATGATACATCATTTTTATGAAAAAAGGGCCTCCAGCTTGCAAAAAGTGACCTCGACCTTAACACACGAAAAGGGTTTTTTTTAATTACTTGGTCCCTGTATATTTTAGAAAAAAAAAGTTTTTGATAAAAGTTTAAGACAATAAAACTTCTTAGAAATACGCACAGGTTTTTTTTTGTCAGGTTTTGGGTTATGAGGCTAAACTTTTCGCCACCATTTTGGATTTTTACCAATTTTTTTATTTAGTGTCAGAAAAGTCGAAAAATATCAAAAAAGTTAAAAACTGTCTAAAAAGCTGGAAAAAGTAGAAAAAAGTTGAAAAATGTACAAAAAGTAGAAAAACGTCGAAAAAATTGAAAATAGACAAGAAAGTTTAAAAAATAGAAAAAGTTGAAAAAGTTGAAATAGACAAAAAAGTTTTAAAAAATCGAAAAAGCTGGAAAAAGTTGAAAAATGTTCAAAAAGTAGAAAAATGTCGAAAAAATTGAAAAAAGACAATAAAGTTTAAAAAAATAGAAAAAGTTGAAAATAGACAAAAAAGTTTTAAAAAATCGAAAAGGTTGAAAAATGTCGAAAAAGTTGAAAATAGACAAAAAAGTAAAAACAAAATCGAAAAAGTCAAAAAAAATCGAAAAAGTTATTCCAATAAGTCCCTATAAATTGGCGATGACCGAATTTTTTATTTTGTCAAAGCCTTTTTTACCCCACTCCTCTAACTTTTAAATCCTGTATATATTGAGAACACTGGAGTATCCATTGAGTTGTATAAGGCCCTGAAGGAGAGGATCATATATGATTTTTTTTAATCACAATATAACATTTTTAAGAATATACCTATGGCTTTTTTCTTTGACAATACGGGTTGACTCCCATGTTATTTTTTTTTTAATCAGAAATTATTTCTTTGTTTGAAATTTCCAGGTTTCCAACTTGTTTTCTTTATTAGCCTATATTTTTGTCACACAATAATATTTTAGGAATTTACCCATGGCTTTATCCTTGCTGTTTAATAAACTTATCTTATTATAATGTTAAACAAATAAAATTACAAACGCTGTAATTAAAAATAATTTATTTAATTCTTTACTAATTATTTACAAAAATGAGCTAGAAAATTATCACACACTCCTCCCTCCTACTAGTGTCCAAATTTGCCAACATACACGGCAACAGGTTGAGCAACAGGCACGGCATAAGGCCTTGGGACACCAACGGGGGCTGGGTGTGGGACGGGTACACCAACGGGACGGTCGACTGGGATGCCAAGGGGTTGTGGGACATCATATGGGACGGGTCTATCAACTGGAACGGCGATTCTTCTTTCGACTGGGACTTGGACTGGTCTGGACTACTGGTACTGGAATATTCACGGGACGGTCAATTGGTACGGCGTAGGGTTGAGCGCCTGGGACACCCAAGTCTCTGGTGATGGTGTTGTGTATATGAGGGAGTGACTTCTCAAGTCAATGGCGGCGATACAGTCAGTCCGTGTTTTTTTTAACAAAGGTATTGCACATTTTAGGGTAGCGATTAGACAAATAATAATTAGAGATTTATTGGAATATAAAGTCATGCAATAATAGTGTCAGGCAGTATTTTGATAAATAAAGAATAAAGGATAAAAAATTGTGTCTGCAAAAGGTCAAAATTGGGCTTTTATATAATAATAATGTCGTATTTATAAAGGATAAAGTTAGCTGAAGGAGGGCGTGCAAAATGTCCCTAATATATGAATTGTTGAATCACAATAATATTTTTAAGCATTTACCCATGGTTTTTTTCTAACTGTTTAATTAACTTATATCTTGACAATACAGGAGTCGTGACTCGTATGTTATATATTTTTTTTAATCAGAACTTATCTCTGTGTTTGTAGTTTCGAGGTTTCCAACTTGTTTTCTTTATTAGCCTATATTTTTCGCACACAACAATAGACACTTATTGGAATAAAACCTGACCTTATTTTAAAATCGACCCTATGGTGACAGATTTACATATAAAAAGCAGCTGCTTTGCTTCAAAATTCGGCCTTTGTGTTTTTAAAAACCGGATTTATTAGTGTCGGTATTTATTAAATGAAAGTTAGCGACTGTATTATTAAATTTGGTTTTTTTGAGAGGTCAGCTGTTTGTTTTCTGTGTGAATGTGTCAAAATAAAGTCGACTCTAAAATAAAGTCAGGTTTTATTCCAATAAGTCTCTAATATCTTTAAGAATTTACCCCAGGCTTTTTCCTTGCTGTTTAATGAACTTATCTTGCAAATAAAATTACAAACAATGTAATTAAAAATAATTTATTTAATTTTTTACTAATTATTTACAAAAATGAGCTAGAAAATGACTCTACAAAATTATCACACACTCCTCCCTCCTACCAGTGTCCCAATTTACCGACATGCACGGCGACGGGTTCAGCAACAGGTACGGCGTATGGCCTTGGGACACCAACGGGGACTGGGTGTGGGACGGGTACACCAACGGGACGGTCGACTGGGATGCCAACTGGTTGTGGGACATCATATGGGACGGGCCTATCAACTGGAACGGGGACTCTTCTTTCGACTGGGACTTGGACTGGTCTGGGAACGGCAACAGGGTATGGACGGTCTACTGCGTAGGGTTGGTCTACTGGTACTGGAACGTTCACGGGACGGTCAATTGGTACGGCGTAGGGTTGAGCGACTGGGACACCCAAGTTTCTGGTGATGGTGGTGTGGGTATGGGAGTGACCGCCCAAGTCGATAGCGGGACCAGCAGCGACACCAGCTCCTCCAAGACCAGCTCCTCCTAATCCAGCGCCTCCAAAACCAGCTCCTGTAAGAAAAATAAATTTTTATTAGTAATCATGTACTTGGTACCTTACATAGGATCTTAAAATAGATAATTTACAGGGTGTTCTCTGAACATTAGAAAAATAATTTAAGTAGTAATTTCCAGCATAGCTCTTAATTGCAAAGAAATGTCCAGATTCTAATAATAGTACTACACCGACACCGATTCCTCTTCTTTTTCTTTGCCAAAAATGCATACTAAAGTTTTTTACCGAATTTTGGATATTTTTGTGGAGAATACATTATGTTGTGTAAACATTCTTTGAGCTTTAATAAGACAATATTTTTTATTCAATAAGCTTTTTTACGGATCCAAAATTTAATTTTGCTCATTGCAGTTTACCGCACTTATTTGCAGGCGGAAAGTGGTACTTTACGGCACTCAGTGCAGTAAAGTTACTTTACTGAACGTACACCACTTAGATAGAAACCTTAGCATCGCTTCAATAAGGTAGCTTTAAAATTTGTTTATATTTAAATTTCATCTAATTTATCATATTTTTTAATAAATTACATTCAATTTTTTGACAAAAATAGGTACTTGTGGGCCAAATATTGTACCTAATACATGCGGAAAGCGTTTTTAGCGCCCTTGGTGGCTTGAAAGAACTCCGCTCTGCGTCGTTCGGCCAACTGCCGTCGCGTGCGATAAAGTATCACTTTCCGCAATTGTTAGGTAAATAACTATTATTTTCTGTTTGATTTTCTATAATAAATAGTGATCTCTACTTTATATATAATTACCCATAAAACACGGCCTTTATCGTCTAAATTGGTTTTAGTAACTATAAAAGTTGAAAATCAAAATATATTCAACAAATCCGAAACGCTTTTGATAAAATTTTATTCCTGAAACTCATTCATAAAATTTTTATCAAAGTGCGTAAGAAATGTAAGAGTTTTCAGGAAGTTTATATTTGATGTAAAGTAATTTTAAGAAAATCATTTCTTTTATTATAAAAATATATCTTGTTATAACAGAAAGAGTTTCGTTTATTTGAATAACATTTTTTAAAAACCTTCTATAACAAGAAAAGTCAGCAAAAGCGAAAGAAAAGTTCAAAAGTGTATTTTTCGATGAAATTAGAGTTTCAACTAGAAATTAGTAGATAGGGGAAGTCGTGGTAAAGTAAAATGGTGTAACAAAGTAAAACATTAATCTAAACACCTTGGAGCAGGAATGTCACCATCTATAAGAAAAATTGTATCATTGGTGTACAATTTTGTGAAATAAGAAAAATTTCTTTCTGTGATAATTTAAACATTTTTGATAATTTTAAATTTTAGTAGTAGAGTGATTCATTATATTTTAGTTTTTATTTCTGTGGTTTTGAAAATATTTTTTGTATTTTACACTTTGGTTCATAAAAAAATTATCATGTTTGGGGCATTTCTCGTTTTTAAACACAGCAAAAGCATTTGTTTTATTTGTCAAACCTTAGCTATGTCACTTTAAGCATACTTTAAAATTTTATAATATAAACTTCTTTTCAACAATCTATACGTGCAAAATGTCCAAAATTGTATAAGTTTGTTTCGAAAAATAACTATCTATTCTAAATTACCATATACCCATGAGAGAAAAAACACACTATAAACAAGCCGCCTCTGCATATTTATTGCGTCAACAAACAAACAAATTCAAACTTGTCACTCGAGCGAATTCAACCGCGACATCAGCCAGTCGAGCAGTTTAATTGAAGTTGATCGTATGTCATTTGTTTACAATATTTAAATTGTTTTAATTATGGATCAAATGCGTAAAGGTTTGGACATTTTTTATTTGTAACTTTGGTTTTATTTATTATACGAAAAGTAATCTAAACCGACCTAAGAAAAGCCACTTATATACTAAGAAAATTTAGTCATGGTTTTGTATTTCCTGGACTAGAACTAGTGATCTTGGTGGTCCTTGGTCTTAAAATTGTTATTATCGTATAATATGGAATATTTGTATTTAGATTAAATAAGTTTTAGCCGCCGCTTTTTGCCGTAACTTTTTGCAAGCTTTTATTTAACTTACAGTGTATGTTTATATGTTTATCTGAGGAATCTTGGAAGTCAATTTTGACCAACTTGTAGACATCGGATCAACTTCAAATTTGGTATACATTTAGAGTTTCGGTGGCAATAAAATATTATGGTACTACGAAGTTAACATCTTCCCCCCTTTGAGGAGGGTGGGGGGTTGTACCATCTAAGTTTGTCCGATATTGTCCAAATTTTGTATGTGGGGGTTATTGACGATGTGGCTTATGAATTTTTAATTAGATTTAAGAAATTTAATATAGCGGATTTAAAATGGCCGAATTTAAGCCAAATCTTGAAAGAAAATTTTACCGGCTCCTATAGGTATATCCGATTGACTTAAAAATTGGTACACATTTACAGTTTCGGTGGCAGTACAATATTATGCTATTACTAGGGAGTGGGAAGTAATATTAAAACGTTTTCCATTTTGTTCAAAATTTGTGTGTGCGGGTTTTTGAGGATAAGAGAGATGTCTAGTGAAAAGTAAAAATAATGTATTCTTAGGTTCCCCTCCCGTGCCGTGTCTAGTGTAGTGGGTATAATATTAAAGATTATCCGATTTCGTTCAAAATTTGTGTGTGCGTGGTTTTCAGCATGATAGAGGGATGCCTAGTAAAATTGATAAGTTTGATTTGATTTAAAGTTTATTTCTTCTTTTTAGCGCGATATAATTTAATACCTACAAATTGTAGTTCGACATTTGCATTTAGGTACAAGAACGTAGCAACGGGGGAGGGAGGGGGAGGTTCGTACTCCCTCTTCTGAAATGTTCAATTTAAAAGTTGACTTAGATGGTGTTAGTTAGACAAAACTACACCTATAAAAATATTATTTAAGAATGAAAATGATATTAAACAATTTCTGGACCCTCCCTCCCCCCCGAACCAATTTTCTGGCAACGTGTTTGTGTTAGTACAATATATTAAACATCTATTAAAAAAAATCGACCAAGTTTTAGCACGCAATAACACGATGATAATTTTGCACGCATAGATTGCCAAAAAGGACGTCCGTGCGCGTCGCTGCGAAATAATTTTATCTAAGAAATAAAAAAAAATCATGTAAGTATTTAAAACAGTACTAAATAAAGATTAATTTTCAAACCAGTTTCGTGGCTAATCAGGCAAAACGGAGTTTTTTTGTTTCCCATATATTTTTCCGTGGGTAGCCTGAAAGCTTAACCTCACGGGGGTCCAAGATCTAATGGACACCTAATAAGTGTTGACACAGATGATGTTAGTTAGACAAAACTACACCTATAAAAATATTATTTAAGAATGAAAATGATATTAAACAATTTCTGGACCCTCCCTCCCCCCCGAACCAATTTTCTGGCAACGTGTTTGTGTTAGTACAATATATTAAACATCTATTAAAAAAAAATCGACCAAGTTTTAGCACGCAATAACACGATGATAATTTTGCACGCATAGATTGCCAAAAAGGACGTCCGTGCGCGTCGCTGCGAAATAATTTTATCTAAGAAATAAAAAAAAATCATGTAAGTATTTAAAACAGTACTAAATAAAGATTAATTTTCAAACCAGTTTCGTGGCTAATCAGGCAAAAAGGAGTTTTTTTGTTTCCCATATATTTTTCCGTGGGTAGCCTGAAAGCTTAACCTCACGGGGGTCCAAGATCTAATGGACACCTAATAAGTGTTGACAGTTCCATTAGATCTTGGACCCCCGTGAGGTTAAGCTTTCAGGCTACCCACGGAAAAATATAAGGGAAACAAAAAAACTCCTTTTTGCCCTATTAGCCACGAAACTTGTTTGATTTTTAAATTCACGGGTACGAAATTCCACGTTTGAAAGATTAATTTGTTTTCATTAGACTCTCTTCTTTTCATAAATTCAGCAGCAAAAACGTATTATTTCCTTCTTATGTTAAAATTGCGGATGCCACGGCAGATACACGGAGACCCTGATTTTAAAAGCAAACATTGTCATATAGATTGCTAGCTTTCCAGTAGCGCACCTAGAAATATATCTTGGGGGGGCCAAGACCCTATGATCCCGTATTTTGTGCTATTTCTTTTTATTCGTAAAATATGTGGGAAAATATCTTTCAAAATCTTAGCATTGGGGGCTGGACCCCGAGCTTCCTCCCTGTGTGCGCTTATGCTTTCATAACACACTTTTCTTACTTCATCCTATAAGACCCAGGAAAAGCATCGCAGTATAAAGCTGCTCATACATTTTATGCTCGGGATTTTAAAACTATCCTGAATAGTGGATAGATAACTACAAAAAATAAAATATCCTTGAAGAAGAAACTGTGTATGAAGAATAACCGGGCCAAAAAGGAAAAAGAGAAAAATTGAAGTTGGAAAGATTTCAGTTGTTAGAATAGACGACTAAAGATAAAAGGGACTTTTACATGTCCCATTTATTACATTATCCTTGACCGTTTTATATTTTTTTTTTTGGTTGCGAGGATTTAGCAGTATATAGCTATGCATAATTACTAACCTTTGACGAAAAAATATGAATTTTCATTTTCTTGTTACGACGATCAGAATTAGGTTATCGATATGCATTTATAAGAAATATATTCTTTTTTTGTTTCAGAATTATATTTTACAAATTATCTATAATTTGAACTTATGACCAGCATTAAATTGTTAAAAAAAAATGTTGGAAGTTCAGAAACTAATATATCCAGCACCAACTGAAAACAGTTCGATTTTTTAGAAAATAACCACTATTACTTTTGGTCTTTAAATAAATTTTGACCGACTTACGCATGCTTATGGAAGAAACAACAGAAACATTAGACACTTTTTGGAATAAAACTTGACATTATTTTAAAATCAGCAGTATTGTGACAGATTTACATATAAAAAGCAGCTGCTTTCTTTCAAAATTCGGACTTTGTGTATTTAAGAACCGGATTTATTAGTGTCTGTATTTATTAAATGAAAGTTAGCGACTTTAATTTTGGCTTTGGTATGTCAATTTTGAGAGGTCAACTCAGTTTTTGTCAGAATAAAGTCGACTCTAAAATAAGGTCAGGTTTTATTCCAATAACTCCCTATTAACACACAAAATCTTCTACAGAGTCAACTAAAATTAACTTACCGAAACCGGATCCCAAACTTCCCAAACCGCCAAGAGCCAAACCGTGACCGGCTAAGCCGATTCCACCTTCCCAACCGTGTCCGGCATTGCCCAAACCAATCAGTCCACGTTTGTCGACCTTCTTTGATTCTTTTGCATCTTTCTTTTCTTCGGCTGCTTTTTCAGCGGCGAAGGCAACGCCGAAGATCAGGCAAACACAGACCTACAACAAATAATACACTTAATGATTTTAACTAAATATATTTAAATTTTTTTGATGTTCTGCCAAGGCCAACCAAAAAATACAGGCCACGACCCTGAAAAAACTTTTACATTGTGTCTTATGGAAGGTCAGATCTTTTTTTATGTTATTTTCAAAATGACACTACAGGTTTCCGCGAAATTTCAGTGGAATATTCTCAGACACCAACTCGATATTCCACCAATCTCTTGTAAGGATGCATGTTGATAAAAAGGTTAAAATCTTTTAGATTTAACATTCTTTATTTTAAACTTAAATTACCCGCCAATGACTGCATGCCAACTTTTATATTTAACATGTTTTTGACCTTGTCATCTGTGTTTGTCATGACATTTGTTTATTTGTTTGTAGTGTAAAACTTTTTCGATTTTTTAATGATTTTTTACAATAAAGTTCATTTAGAGTCGAAAAATACCAGCGTTAATTTTTTAAAACAACATTACACTACAAAAAAATCAATTTTTTGATGTAATTTTTGTAAACACATATAAATAACTATATTAAGTTTTAAAAGTCCGCCAAGTGCCGAATATAAACAAATAAATGTAGGTTCCGATTACTATTCACGCAGAAACAAACACATTCGCCTTCTAATTTAAATTTAATTTTTGTGTGAGCTAATGAAGTGGCCCTGGAAAACTAAGGATTACTATACATTAAAAAAAATGTTCTGCAAGAATACAGTAAAAAAAAGCCCCCGATGTGACGTCAACAAAGTGGAGGATCGTGGCCCGTCCGTTTTGATAGCCCTGGTTCTGCTGGTCAAAAATGTTGTAGAAACTTTCCTCCTTTCACAAACTTTATTGCCTTCCGACATCAAAAATCCAGGAGTAAGCACATATTTAAACTGCTTTATAGATAAATACTGCAACTATTGGACATATTGTATGCAACTTGGTGTATACTACGAAGAAAGTTACATATTAGTTGTATAGAAATGGCAAAAAATTAATTACTAAGAGATATTAGTGCACCTCTTAGTAACAGGAATGTCTTTTCAGTTTTGCATATACGGCTGGAATAGTTAAGTAGATAACTGTTAAAGACTTTATTGTTTCTCGAAGTATTTTTCAAGAAAATAATGCACTTTTTCGAGCACTCAAACCAGTTGTCAAAACTGTAATTCCACTCGATTGAAAGTACTGTCAAAATTGCATTCCTGAAGGCGACTAAAATCTTTGAAAGCATAGTCCATTCTTGATTTTCGGAAAAGTATAGAAATTGTTGGGACTTAGGTCGGGACTGTATAGAGACTAACATTAAATTTATGGCCAAACTAATGCTGCATAGTCGAATCTTCTAACAAAACAATGAAATGCAAATTAATATGCATTGCTGTAATGTTCCACGTACCATAATTTCCATAATAGAAGCTGATAATAAAATGGTTGCAGTCATGGAATGTTAAGTTTCATGGCCTCCCCTGTTTCTAATGGCCAAATATTTCCCAATTTAGTGAAGCCTGGTTTTTTATTCTAACCTGTGCTTATCTAGAGACCCTGTATGTATGATATATTTAGGAATAGAGACGCGACAAACGTATCAAAGTCAAAGGGGGAGGCATTGTTTACCGGGATGCGTCAGATGAGCTGAATTTGAGATATGTTGAAGGCCAAACCTTCCTGATATTTTGACAAAGAAAAAATTGGGGGGGGTCGTAGGAGTCGTTTTCGAGCTATACTTATTTACAACTGGTTGAGTGACATTTGTTGACAAAAATCGGCTGGACCACTAGTGTGACGTGAAAAAATATATATAAGATCCGAACACCGGTCTATTCTATCCATATCTTGTTTGTCAAGTCTTTCTTTGTTTAAATGATGTCATACTTACAGGATCTCTCTGTTTATTATGTCGATTAATGTGGATTTTTTTTAAATACATTTTTTACATTTTCGAACATTTTGTATAAAATGCAATTTTGTATTCCAGTTAAATAATTTAATCTCTCTAAATTTAGCTTAGTAAATGTAATCAGGCAGTAATTATAGAGTTGGGGTAAAATATCGATTTGAAATTAATAATTTATTAATAAAAAATTTATATTCCTTTATAGGTCGTCGCTGACCTTTCAAATAGTATTTTAAGGTTTTGTATTAATAACAAATTTTTGGAAAAATCTTTGGTTGTTATAAGTAAATTTAAAAAAATTACAGGTTGATTGCTTTATATGGATCTCTGACTTATAAGGCTTTGGATTGGGTTAAATAAATTAGGTTCTTTATGTGTGTATGGTTAAGTTATAGACCCTGTATGTATGATATATTTTAAAGAAATAGAGAAGCGTCAAATTCATCAAAGTCACTCAAACTGACATTTTTTGGTTAGGTTATTTTCTTGCAAAGTTCTTTGGCGTTTCACTAAAATAATTTATGTTGTCAGTAGTGAGTGACATCAATCATCATGCAACATATAAACAAACACGTTTGTCCATCTCCCCCAGTAAAAGTTTGTCAAAAATCGTTTATTTTAATTTTCTGGCGCTTATCAATTAACGTCTCTCTCCAAACAAGGCTAGAATATAGAGGACCGATATTTCCCTCCTTTGGTTTTGACTGAAATAAATTTGACTTTGATAAGTTTGTCGTGTCTATTTCTTTAAAATATGTCATATATACAGAGCCTCTAGGTTAAGTCTGACTGTTTTTATCAAACAATGCTTTTTTTAAAATTGTTAATTGCAAACAAAATGTTTTTCCAAAAATATAAAAGTTCACATTTTGTTGGGGTAAAATATTTTGCGAACTTTTCCAATTAAAAAAAAAAGATCATATAAAAGAATTTATGTGAGGTTAGGGTTGGTTAAGTTAAAATTTTAAACTTCTTTAATCAATAGAGTACTATATTTTCTATAAATATCGCATCTCATTGCGAGGATATTCTTTACCATATTATAAATTAATTAATAATTTATTATTTTAATGAATTAGTAATTTTTCTCAAATGCGTTTTTAGCAAACACTTTTCTTTAATTTTCTGGAAAACCCTTGCTCTAAGCGACCTTTTTAATGGAGAAAAATTGCTTTGTCCTCGAAAAACATACCCACGTTTTAAAAAAAGGCACTCGAAAAAAATATTTTTAAAACATCCCCGAACCTTTCAAATACCGCCCTTCCCGATTTAGCAAAAACTTGACTAAAGGCCAAAATTTATGGTAACCAGTTTTTGAAATCTGACGCATTAAGCCTATATTTTTTTTTAAATATTAAATATTATACCTTCATATGCATTTTTTGATATTAGAGAGAATACCCTCTATTACAAAGTTTAGCGAATAGTTTTTTGTTGATTTACGAATTTTAATACCAGATATTTTCAAGTGCAGCGTGATTTATATTAGTTATTTTGGGGGTGTATTTTTCAAAATGCTAAAAAAAACTGACGATGCTCAAATTTAAACAGAAATTAAAAATTATAAATCAAGCAGTTTTCAAACTATTTCATTTTGGTATAGCCCGCTTTTTAGTATTTTCTACTAAAAATAAGACTCTCAAATTGTATTTCACGGGATGCAATATTTTTTGAAATATTACATGCAGAATTGAAGTTTTACATGCAGTTTTTCTTTTTATTCGATTCTTGGAAGACACGAATTTTTTCTTTACAATGACGTAATAATCATACTTAATATTGCAAATATATATATATATATATATATATATATATATATATATATATATATATATATATATATATATATATATTTGTCTTTATTTACCATTTTAATTTTTTAGTTATTCCAAATTCCTTTTAGAACAGTAAGTAAAGAAATTCCTTAAAAATAAAAAAAATAACAAAAATATAAATACAACAAATTAATAAAAAATATTAAAATAATATATTGAGTTTAAAACACATTTTCCGCTGACTTGAAAAATCAAATAAAAAGGGGGTTACTGAAAAAAATAACCACTTTATGTAATATCTCAAAAACTAAAATGGGCAGATGAAATTCACTCTTACAGTCGTATTATTTACAGAGAAAACTATCAAAAATAACAATTCCCACTAAATAGAATTTTTATAAATAGAAAATTATAAATTTATTTTGAAAATTAAAACTTTTAAAAAAGCCCTTTGCGTCGAAGACAGTTTTTTTTACGAAATTTAGGCCTCGAAAAAGGTGTCAGATTTAATCCATCTACCCTAAAAGGACCCTAAACCCCCCAAAAATTGCCCAATTTTAATCAACACTTTGTTATAATAAGTCTTTATTTGTTATTTTCTGTTTGTGTGCAAGAAAATAGAAAAATACTGATAACATACGTACCAAAGTTTTCATATTGCTAATATTTGTCAGTCACTTCTACACTCAAGGGTAGTACTGCGTCAGTGGTTTTATGTGTTAAGCTTTTTAAGGTGGTTCTACCCCCCACCTGGACTATTTTCTTGCACTTCTTGCATAAAGGTATCAGTACAGTGGTACCGGATGGTTCTGGTCACCGAGAAAATGACCCTGTCACTTTTTCAGGGATAAAACGAACCAACTTAGATCCGACTGTTTTCTACTTTCTCGGGGTGACTATAGATAGCGTTACTTACTCCCGTAAGGCTATTTTAAAGTTAATATTATTAATTCTTAAACTGTATTAATCATGACCATATCAATTTTACATTATGCTAATAAAAGTTTGAAATATTAACTAAAAATTATGCATTTGTTGTTTTTTGTGCAGTTTTAATGTTAAATTCTAATTAAGGGCTTTCATTGCTTCGTAAAAAATATAAAAAACACCTCGATTTAAATTTTTCTTCTTCTTGTATTAAATATAAACCAAATTCGCTCAATTTTTTTTTTATTACAGTTCTTTTGCTACTTTGTAGAAATGGGACATTTTGCGTCGCGTATTTTACTCTTTGTTATCGTTATTGTTATTTCTGAGTCTGCGCACTAGCACCTTCTCGCTTCTTTTTTACCCAGTTGCAGTGTCACGGTAGAGGCTAAACAGATTTTGACAAAAAAGGTATATATATATATATATATATATATATATATATATATATATATATCTAAATTTTTATTATTTTTTTTCAAACAGGAATCAACATGGCGGTCTTCAGACGCCATTTTATCACATAATGTAGGTTTTAAGGCATAGAAATTATCTAAATTTCAGGCAATTTTATTGAAATTCCTTAATTTATTATAGTTACTTTGTAGTCCTCCCTGCTTCCACCCATCGCCACTCCTGTCATTCGCCCCACCCTATTCAAAAACCATATTCGCACAATTTTATCAAATATAGAGCGATTTTAAAAATTCTTTTTGTATACGCTTTCAGATTTTTTTTCCAACACCATTTTACTAGTTCCCCCCATCCGCCTCTCCCTCTTTCCTCCCCGCCATCCTTATTAGTAATAGTTATAGCTATAACTATCACAAATATAAATCGATTTCAAAAGTTCTTTCTGCACACGCTTGAAGACTTTTTTGCTCATTTTACTAGATTTCCCCTCTCTCTCTCACTCTTATCCCCTCCCTCCTTATTAGTAAAAGTTGTTGCTGTACCTTTCACAA
Source organism: Aspidapion aeneum (assembly GCA_963576565.1). Classification (NCBI taxonomy): domain Eukaryota; kingdom Metazoa; phylum Arthropoda; class Insecta; order Coleoptera; family Brentidae; genus Aspidapion; species Aspidapion aeneum. Next base: position 51,882,051 of record OY755039.1, read on the forward strand.
ATATAGAGCGATTTCAAAAATTCTTTCTGCACACGCTTTAAGACTATACATCATTTTACTAGTTTTCCTCTTCCACTCCCTCTCTTCTCCCCATCCTCTTTTTAGTAATAGTTGTAGCTATACCATTCACAAATTTAGAGCGGTTTCAAATATCTTTCGGAACATGCTTTAAGATTTTTTTCGACACCATTTTACTAGTTCCCTTCTCCCTCTCTCCTCCCCTACCTTCACTCAATGGAAGGTAACACTGTTCGCGTCCGTAGAAAATCTACACGTACTTTTTGCGTAAAGCTGATTGTATTGTATTTATCTTTTTATAAGGCTGAATAAGAATTAAACCTAAAAGTTGGAAATAAAAAAATAAATAAATAAAAAAAACACCCAACTGCTAAATTAACTTGTAACTACTAGTCGCAGTTGGGTACAAAATTACCCAATAACCTGATTCATGAAAATACAAAACTGTATAATATCGTAAGTGCGCTTTGTGCATCAAAACTAAAAGCTGAAGCATGTCTTACATTATAGGTAAACCTATCAATTTTGTACTCAACTGTTTTTTTTTTCAAAAAAAAAAATTTCTTAATTTCTTTCGCTACTTTGTAGAGAAGACACGTTATTAGATTAGAGAAACATTATTTTACTCGAACAGTGGGACAAGACTTTACTAATACATTAGATTTGATGCCATTATAATTTTTCTGTGGGGCCTCCTTTAGTCAAAGGTACTCGTATACTACACAGCCAAGAAACCTAGAAGAATTGTGTCAAAAAATTATTGATGAATGTTGTGCAATAAATATTAGCAAGTTAGAGCAAAATTTGAACAAAACCTCTTTTTTTGTATTGAAAGAGGAGGAATGCACTTTCAGCATTTGTTTAATATTAAGATATCAGAATTTGAGTAAAATTTTTTTTTTCGAACATGAAAATAAATATCTCACAACCCAATACACCAATTTTTTTAAATATTACTGCAATAAAAAATGTTTTTTCATTTCATTAAAAATGTATATATCTAAAAAACTAATCAATAGATTTTAAAAATTTTAAGACATCTTTAAAGGCAATTTGAAGACCTTTAAAAAAATATCACTTCATCCACTTTCCCTATTCAAATTCTATAGGTAAGTTTTTCCCCTTGAGGGGGATGTATCTAGCAAACATAACTGCATCATACGATGCACCCCTTACAAAAATAAAATCGACGGGTCTCGGGGTAAAGGTAAAGGGAATAATTACCCCCCCAGAGCCCAAAAAATATGTAAGGCTTAGAGGACGTTATGTACAACATAAAAGTTAAAGGCTGATAAATATAAAATTTTTGTTGACTTGCTTTATCAAAATCACGGAAATAAGCACACAGAAAAAATAGCGCACAAGAAAAAAGCATACAAGGAAAAAATCGATCGCGTGCCCCCCTAGAAAAAAAAAATGCACTTTTTCCTAATAAAATAATGGAAAGCAGGTAAATTACCCCCGCCCCCCTAGAAAAAAAACTATATAACAAAAAAATAATTCGTCGAATATTACCCCCCCTAGATTTTGACCCAGATCCGCGCTTGAGTCATACTAGTCTAATGACGTCTTAGACGTTACTCATGAGGGGGCTAAACAATATTTATTTATAAATATTTTGGAAATAACGAAAATGTAAATATTTTGATAATTTTTAAAGTTTTTATAAAATTTAACAATTTCAAATTTTAAAAATTTCAAATGTTTCCAAAATTCTAAAAATTTTTTAAAACTCACATACAAACTTTAAAATTTTATAAAATTTTCAATACTCTCTTCTTTTGTGGACAATTGTGAGCTGACCAAGTAACCCAACCTGTAAATTTTTTACATGGATCATTTTAGTACTAAAGATTTAAATTTAACTCTTGATTTTTTCAAGAGGCAAAATTTTTGTTTTGTATAATTTTCCTGTGTGCGGTTTTACTATGTACGCTTTTTTCTTTGAGGGCTTTTCCTCTGTGCGAATATGTATTTTTCGCTTTTTTCCTATGCGCTTCTTTACAGTAATCGTTTTACCATTACCCCCCCCCCCAGACTTTTGCTCTAGAACCGCCCTTGCCACGAGAACCCACATAGCACAATCACGTGTTTAACACGTAAAATAGGCGTGAGAAAAAAAAAAACTTTGATTTTAATAGCTGCTAGAAAAAATAGTTTATTTCGTATATGAAAACAAGCTTAATAGGTATTAACGTTATAAAAAATAAAAATTCCTGCTAAAAACTGCGTTGTAATAACGCCATTATAAAATTAAAACAGCAATGTTTTTGCGTTAGTTTCAAGTGATTTTTACGTGAAAACATACATTAGATTCACGCCTTTTCTACACGAATTTTCAAACGCGACTTGCATGGCTTTTGTACTCAATTTTTTTGAGATTTTACTAGCAGCAGCCCCACCTATTGTCGGGATTTTTTACTTTGACGAAATCTATCAGGCAGTGCTATGGCCTCTAAACTCCAAAAACCTTTTAAGGAACTGATCCCTGATCCTTCACGATCACGACGCATCTGTTATTAACCTGATAAAGACACATTAATATTCTGTGAAAGTGTTTACTGTTAAAAAATCTTGTTTAGCTTTAAAAAAAAACATAATGTATATAGATAGATATATAGATATTTTGTCTTGCCTTGAACGCCATCTTTAAAATTGTCTTGAAGTGTTGTAGTCTTAAATTAGTGAACTTTTATAACTTCCTTTCGCGTCTCTTTTAAGTTAAAAAAATTTTATTAAAAAAATGTGACCAAAAGAGACGCAGAAAGTTAGTAGGTTTGAGAAGTCTTAATCTAGTGGCGTTTTAGAACATGTTGTACAGGACTTTTCAAGTGTGAATTTGGTACATGAAAATAACGAGGGTAAAAAACACGTTATATACACAGCACCAGAAAATTCAGCAAAATGTACATTTTTATAGCTTGATTTCTCCTTGTTTTTAAGTTATCTTTAAGCATGTAAATTTAACAAAATAAATATTACATGGTATGAGGTTGTTTTCAAGTAAAAAAAAACTTTGTTATTTTTGTTCACGTTATTTTAACGTTGATGTGATTTTTGTGCTATGTGGGAAGGCTATGATGAAAAGTGTTTAATGAATAACATTCTTTAATATTTAAAAAGGTAATTTTTGGGTCTATTTTGAGAAAAAAAATTCTTATGGACACATGTCCTAAACGTCTACTTAAAGAATTATATTTTTTGAAAATCTTTAATAACCGATATGTGAAAAGTTAAGAGGTTTTAGGTATATTTTAGATTTCCAATTTTGTTTTAAATTTAACTGGGTCGACGGCTAACGTTCAATCGTTTTTTTGTAAGTATGATTGTTTGCAAGAAAATACGCCAAAGCAACTTTGTACATTCGGTCTCAGGAATTACGAGGGTGGATCAAATATAAACAAGCCTTTTAAACTTACTAACGGAAAAGTCATTCAAGATGAGGAGTTTTGTTGGTCGATTTTTTGCACGAGCGAATAAAAATAAACGCGGCTTACTAGTGTAACTTACTTAACCAGGTAAAGCTTGATTCTCGCCAAAAGAGGACAGCACACCCCATCCAAGACGTGTTGCTCCTGCATGACAACGCTAGACCTGATACGGCCGCTTTAACACAGGCCAAAATCAATTAAATGCACTGGACTGTACTACAATACCGATACAGTCCAGATTTGTCACCTTGCGATTTTCATATGTTTGGCCCACTCAAAGATTCACTGGGAGGCGAGCAATTTCAGACCAATGAAGAGGTGGAGGCATTAGTGCGCAACTGGTTAGATACCCGCCCAGCTTCCTTTTATGAAAACGAGATTAAGAAACTGTTAAACCGTTGGGAAAAGTGTATTAACAGAGAAGGGGGATGTATAGAAAAGTAGACAAATTTCTGTTTTGTGTCATGTTTCTAAATAACTAGGTTATAATTAAAGGCTTGTTTATATTTGATGCACTCTCGTATGTCAGGTCGACTTACCAAGAATATCGTGCCTATAAATGAATGAACTATGATAAAACCATAGAAAAAAATAATCTCAAAATTTTTAATAATGCATTGCAAAAGTTTTAAACAATATTCCGGATATTTTACTACTTCAAAAGAAATTAAATTTTATCCAAATCAAAAAATGTGAAATCATAAAAAAAATATATCATGTAAAAAATGCCAAATATGCGAAAATAGTATTCCGTAAAAATAATTGAGTTAAAGTAAAGCCAAGTTCTTTTCGTACAACACAAATGTCCACTACTTTAAAAATGTTTTTCAAAACTTGGCTATTACGGCTGTAAATCACGCTTAGGCGCAGTGCTAAATTGGACATAAAGAAGTTTGGCAATAGCAATGTTTACAAAAAAAAAAACATTCCCAAACTAGTAAGAACTTTTCATTTTGAAATTAGTATTGGGGAACTTTACTTTACTTGACATTTTCACGTACTTGGCTTTTTTTGCATGAAACGTTTTGGTTATGATATTAGATTCTTGAAAGGGTTTTCACCGGTTTCCGCCCTATTTGGCAGAATAACCCTACAAAATTTATTGTGCTGGAAACAGAAATTAGTTTCTCAAAAACTTTTAAATAAACTTATCATTCTTTAAACACCCTGTGTGACAAAGACACTTGAACATCCTGTGTGACAAAGATAGTTCGAGATGGGAGTATCATTGAGAAATGACATTATTTGTTAAGGCTAGTGTACAATAAAAATAATCAATAAAAAAACATATATTTTACAATTATTATTGTCACCATCTCATTCCATAATAGTTATTTAAACAACAAGGTTTGAAAACGACTCGTTGCACACGATCGAGACACTTTGGTAGACCGAGCCGAAGGCGAGGTCTACAAGTCGACGGAGTGTGCAAAGAGGTTTTCAAACGAGTTTTTTACAATATTTTTTATACGACTGCTAATAAAGAAAGAAAAATCAAATTTTAATTTAACTTGTTTTTATTTCCGACATTTTTACAACAAAACTTTAAAAATTCAACAATTCTTTGACGTATCTAATCAACAAAACATACGAGCAGTGACGGTTGCGACGGAACTAAGCCAACTTATATTGATGGGTGACAACAACAAAAATCACAATGACGGGAGACCCGTATGCAGAAGTGACATAGGCGTGCGCAAAAATGACATAAGCGTGTGCAAAACGTTTTGCACACAGCGTGCGCAAAATGCCATTTTCAGATCGTGTTCTCCGTGCGCAAAACCTCCTTTTACAAGACAGTCGTATAAAAATCATTTTAAAAAACGATCCCAAGAAAAATTCTCGTGCCAACGCGTGTAAGGCTTTTTAAAATGCTGAAAGTGAGCAGCACCCCCTGTTACATGAATGAAAATAATTTTCCGACTTCTCAGACTTTGCTATCACGGTAGCATTCTTTTGCATAATTAATAATATTTTCCAGATTAACATCAACAATCATTACTAATAACATTGTGATAATGCAATATTTATTCTAGCAAAATAATGCAGTTTTGTAACCCCTAAAATATAAGAAAAGGGTGTTAATATCTAGGTCTAGATTTTCTGTTTTTTTTTTGTCTGCGAGTGGGAGTCGTTTTAACTGTTTTTGAAATTGATTTTCATATCGTCCCCTTGGTGCTACAACTAGATAGCTTGAAATTGATAGTTTTGAGAAAATCTTGAGATTTCATTTTTATAAAAAGGGCATTTTTAGAGTTATCTATTTCTTTTCATTTTTTAAACAAGTGTGGTTGCTCGTACAAGATACCTAGATGTTGTATTAAAAAGAAGAGAGAGAGAGAGAGAGAATGAAAAATAGGTCAGCTTTAACTGGATAACTCAAAATGCATAAATTTGTAGTTATCTAGTTGTTGCACTAAGGGGGCTCACAACTAGTTAGAGCCTGTCTTTACATCAGTGATATCAATAATGTAGGTACATAGTTAGCAGAAGCCCAACAAACTCAATAGTAAGGTAACAGGCTAAAATAGTTATCAGTTAGAACTCAAACTGAACCTCCACGCAAAAAATTAAAAACATAAGTGAGTAGCTTTTCCGAACCAGTTCGGTAAAGTTACTATTCCGCACTGATTTTTTTTTATTTCGGAAAACATTTAAAATATTTATAAACAGAAAATATAACGCTGTTTATTGAGGTTTTACTTAATTTTTTATTCAACAAAATAATTTTTTCAAATAATTTTGAATAAATTAGCGCCGCCGACGATTGGAGGCTCTTAGGAAAAATGGTGTACCTAACACATGTGTCAAGAGATTTTTCTGCACTTGTTAGGTAAATAACTTTAATAATATATTAATATTTTATTAACTTAATTAAAAAAAATTTTCTAAAAATTCTAATTTGCCTATACTATCAGGCTTCTTATAGGGAGGGGTTAGAGACCCTGTATGTATGATATTTTTGTTTATTTTTAAAATATGTCATACATACAGGGTCTCTAGGAGGGGTATGTATCAAAACAAATGATATAAAAAAGGGTATGATTTTTTTTCAAAATGTCATTATATCAGTCAATATTCTCTCGAAAGTATGGGAGAAAAGGGGAATTCATTAAAATAAAAATTTAAAAAGTTCGTTTGGCCTGACTTTTAACTAAAGGATTCGTTAAATGTTCAAGGTTATTTTCATTAGCAGCAGTTTCCTTTGACAGATTAACAAGGTTAATACACGAATATGCCTGGCTGATAATGGCTTTGGCTCAAAACTAAGCTTATCCACAAATGAACCCATCACAGGAGTATAACCTGGAGCAAGGTAATGAGTACGCAAATGCAAAAGTGTAATTAAAAATCAAAATCAGCGACCTTAAATACCCCAAACTTTTAATTTTAATAAAATCCGTAATTTTGAATTTTTTGTGAGAAAAGAATATTAAATTGCTAAGTTTAGTAAAACTCAAAACAACTGTCAAAATTGCAAACTAACTAACATTTCATGTAAAAGAAGCCAAGTAGGCGAAAAAGGCATTCCGTAAAAAAAATTAAGAGAATGGTATAGTCAAGTTCTCCAATAAATACAGAAGTGGTATATAGTACTGATGATGCTTCAATGCGAAACTGGTCTACCTGAAAATAAATGCTGTGGTAACAAAAAGACCATTGAACACTTTTCTCTATGTTTTCTTTCTTTTTATCCTGATTTTAATATTTGTGACTATAACTAAAAAAAGTTTTGGTTGAACATTTCTAGATCGGTGAAATCCATGAAAAACTATTCCTAAATTATAAAAGGAGCCGCAAAAGTAGGGTTAAGAATGAGCGCGATTAAGATGCGACTGCAAAAAGTCTACGTTCCCAAAGTAGAAACAGGATGTAGTGTTTACTTTAAAAGATCAACACTAAAAAAAAGTGAAAGTATTTACGGCTTTTAAGTTGTTGCAAAACAGTTATTTTCCCTACATTATTACATAAGGTGTTACTATGATGACAGAAACTTTTGTGGTAAAAATTAAAGTTATAATGTAGTTGTCGGATACACTTGTTTACGACTTCAACGAAGCTTAACTTTCTAGTGGTAATTAAGTAACATACAAAAGTCACGGCGACTACGAAATAACGACTAAAAAGAAAGTTAAACTTTGGCAACGTCCTATCGTGATAAAGAAGACTATCAGAATAGACTATCAAGAAAAAATCCTAAGAAGTAGTTTAGAGGGTCGTTTTGACGAAAGCCCTACTTTTTCGTGATACTAGATAGTAGACATAACTAAAAAGTGGCGAATTTTTACATTTCCACCATAAGATAGTTGCAAAGTCCTTGGAGCGTGTAGCCGCAACTATAAATGTTAGTTGGGATACTTTAATCTGAGTTCTTTTTACTGAATACCATTTTCGCTTCTTTTTACATGAAATGTTTCTATGATTTAATTTTATAAATTTTATAATTGAATATTGTATCTCAATAAGAACGAAACTATTTCCTCGTAATATACTTCGTATTTGATTCAAGTTTTTATAATCCACCTGGTATAAAGTATAGCGCGTGAAGATAATAATTAGCTGCGAGTTGCCCCTCTAATAATACCAGACTAGGGTAAGGCACAAAATAATATATTTTGCAAATTTCTTTGTTTAAAAATTAAATTTACTAAAATTGTTAATATTATTTATATTGAAATATTTTTGTCAAGGTCTACTTCCTTACATGTGTCGTTTAACTAAAGTTTTTGATCGATTTTACCTAAAGAATTTTTTAAATATACCTATGCAAATTTATAACTGACTTAGAAATTTTTTATGCATACATACATACATAAATATTGGAAAAAATGTAGTAAAATTTTTATTTTTATTTAAAAAACGCAAAAAAGACTATTTAGAATAGCACCACCGAAGTCGCAAAAAAAAAGGAATTCCTCACCGAGACGAAATAATGCTATTATCATAGCCACGTAGCCAAAGTTTTCTGTTAGGGGGGGAGATGGTGGAAGGAAGGGCCCAAAAATATTTAGGTAAGTTCACTTTTTTACATTTCGACGAACATTGACCCGCGCAACCTAGGGTCACTGCATCACGAAAACGTAGTTAGAGACGCCAGGCTTCCAGGATGCAGTGACCCAGCGCAACCAGCCGAAAGGCAAACAAAACCGCAAATGGGCTTCTTATTTCGACGAGCAGAATATTGAACAGAGATTTTGTGCTGCTACCAAAAAAGCTCTCCGTTTTTATTCCTTCTCAAAAGTATTCTCGCCGTTTTACGAGGGTTGTCTTTTAAGCTTTGTAAATACAGCTGGAATAAAACAGTAGATAACTTTTAAAGACTTTATCGTTTCTTGAAGTATTCTCCACGAAAATTAATGAACTTTTGCATGCGGTCAAACCAGTTGTCGAAGCTGTACTTCCACTAGTTTATTGGTACTGCTAAAATTGCATTCTTAAAGGCGTCCACTGCTTCCTCTGGCGACTGAAATCTTTGACCTTTCTTGAATTTCGGGAAAGTATAGAAATCGCTGGGACTTAGGTCAGGACTGTATGGAGGATGGTCCAACAGTTTGACGTTTTGTTGGGTTAAAAATTCAATGATTTTTTGTGCTTTTTGCGAACTTGCATTTTCATGGTGGAGTATGATTCGTCGTTCGGGATTCGTTTTTCAAAGCTCAGGGATGACTTTCGCCAAACAAATGGTGACCTACCAATCGGCAGTGCCAGTCCTTTAATCTTCTAGAGGAATTGTTGCTACATAACCTGCTTTTCAAATAAATGTCGCGACCACTTTTTTGAATACACTACGAGAACGGATGACTTTTGTTGGCTTTTCTTCATCTTGGAACACCCAAACAGACAATTGACGTGTTTTTTCAGGTTGGTCTTAGTAAATCTACGATTCATCACCACTGACAATGCTGTACACGTTTTTCGTGTTTCCTGCCTTGAAGCGGTGTAGAGTATTCTGACACCAATTGACATTAGCTTTTTTTTTCTTGGGTTAACAGGTACGTTATCTAGCGGCAACCTACTGTCCTTTCCCATACTTTTTTATAATTTTTTTTTAAATTATGGTCCTCAATCTCGCGATATGGCACATGTCGGACTTCCGTGATGAGCATGATTTGTTAATTTGAAAAATTCACTGTAGCTGGCAAAATGCAAATATCTCAAGAACTAATTGGAAGATTTTTGAAGTTTTTACAGGGCTGTAACGACATTCAACGGACCTTTACTTTCCTTATTCAAAATATAAAAGTAAAATTTACTCCTCGAAGGGGGTTCCGGCTACAAATAACATTGACGGGATAAAGGGTTTTTTTTAAATCGTACGATAAATACCCGAAGAAGCATTTGTTACCTTTAAAAATAATCTTTTAATTTATGGACATCTAAGCTCACACCATTAATGTATAATATAATTTTTATCAATTTTGTTCCGCGAAAATAACCCCTATTTGCCACCCGGGGATGCGTCCAATTTAAAATCATCCCCCCCCCCCACTGTGTAACATCCCTGAACGAAATAAGCGATCAGTGAATATCGCTTATAACGATATCGGATATTACGACATATCGGTTATAGCGACGACATAATGGTCCCGACCGAGTGCTACATAATAATATAACCCATTTGGTTACATTTTTTCTCGTAAACGACGCTAGGTTATACTATACCCACTAAGCGCAAAATTGTAAAAAGCGTTAAAGAAATGTTGAAAAAAAATGTATTTTTTCTAGCACAAATTTGTGTTAAAATTAAGTCAACTTTTCACATTAGAAAAACATGTAGAAAATCCTAACGAAAATTTCATGGTAAAAACATTACCAAAAATATATTTCTTAATAACGTTAAGAAACTTAAAGAAACCAATATTTAAAAAACCATAATTTTATTAACATTAAAAATAATAGCATCAATATATGGTTATTTGGATGTGTTTTTCCTAGATCTCATGTCTAACGCCGAATTTAAGATATATGAAGCTAATAAATGTTTTGTTTTTAAACATTCAAAAAAAATTAAACTATAGAGGACGCTGCCACATAGTTCCACTACCAGAACGGGCTATCGCCATTTTTAGTTGCGTTTCGCTGCGAGTTCATACGATTCGATAGCAGATACGCTTTGTGCAATTTTCATTAAAATATTTACCTTTTGTAGAAACAAACATGGTAAATTAAAAGCACAGTTATTAATAATGATAGTGAATACATATTTGGATAGGAATATACACCACTTGTGTGGAGAAGATGGTACAGTTAAAGAACAACAAATTTGTATGCAGTGATTTAAATGAAGAATCACAAAATTAGGTAAGAAAAATAAACAAAAGTAAAAAAATTGTTTTATAAACGAATGCTTCGTTTGCATTCATGCTAAAGTGAATACGCGCCTTGGAATTGTTTGCCTTGTATTCACTTGAGCATGAATTGTTTGAATGAAATTTTATTTTCAGAAGCTACGGATCCGAATTTCCTTTACTGAGTGGCGAGTTCACGAAAACCTCAACAGACTGTTGCTGCCCCGCGTTTTCAAACTAGAAGAATTTTATGTACGTTATTTATGTTACTTTATCTTTAGAGATATTTGAAAAAAATATATTTTTTATTGTTAAAAAAACATTTATTTTTCAATGTTAGAAAAACATTTTTTTTCCACTGTTAAAAATCAATATTTTTTTAACGTTCGAAAAACACTTTAAAAAACATTATAAAAACATAATACTATTTTTTTAACGTCAGAAAACGGGTTATTAAGCCTCTTTTTCAGTATGAATATGACGTTAGAACGAACATCCAACCTAACGTTATGTTTTTAATTAACCATTATTTTGACATTATTAAAATGTTTTTATGTTTAGTGGGTAATGACCGAAATTATTGACGTTAATTTACCATTAATATAGTACCACACAAGTAATATTTTTAGCAGAACTATATTTTTTTTAAAATTTACCCTTACCCTTTTCTTCGGCTTATGGCTGGTGGATTTTATTCATTTTTAAATGGGACCATCTACAGCCAAAACCCAACCAAAGTACCAAATTTAATTAAAATCGGGCAAGTAGTTTTTGATTTATGCCCGTTGACGGTTACAGGGAGACATGCAGACAGACAGACAGACGGTGCGACAAAAAATTTCAAAAACATTTGTAACGCAAATATTTATTAAAAAATTTGAATTCGGAGAAATTTTTTGTTTATTTATGGTATACGTGTGAGCTAAAAAAACAACTTGTATATTATTTAATAATAATTTATTAACAAACAAGATCTTGCCCATAAACGCGATAAGGTGGGTAGGTGTAGGTAACAAAAGACACCAACGTAACTTTTTCTCTCTTGCATTGAAAAAATGAAAAAATTGTATAATTTTCTATCAGTTCTTTCAAGGATACTATAAGCAGTAACAGGATATAATAATATAATTACCTGGATATTTTTATTTTAAAGAAATAAATATTACAATCTGGTTCACTAGCGATTTAAGTAGGTATATTATGTTTTTCTTTATAAAACTGTACCATTTTGTGACCTACACGGTGAAGTTTTTTATCTAGCATGTGCTAAGAAGATTAATAATTAACGGTCAACGTATAGGGTAAAAATAGTACCTGAATGAGATCTTGAACTGCAGAATTTAAAACAGGGGCATGTTAAAAAAAAGGCAATTAAAAGAGTGATATATTAAAACAACGACATTTAAAAAAAGGTCATTTGAAACAATTTAATTTTTGTATTCTAAACTGGATTAGTTGGTAAGTAGTAGATAGAGCTCTAGTGTCCTTGAAACAGGGTAGAATAGTTGTTTTAACTGACACAGGAAAGGTAAACTAACCTAAACCGGTTAGGTTTGGTATGCTAACCAGCGACGGATCGTGTCAATACAACATTTTGCGCCAGTCAAAAAAAATTTCGGGGTGTTGCGCCCAAATGTCTACCCACAATTAATTAAAAAACATACCTACTACTACTAGCTTCGTTCCATTAGGTCGTCATAAAACCGTTCGAAAAATCCCCAAACGCGCGCAGTGCAATACGAGGACTGTTTTGAAACGGTTTTGGTTAGATGTAACGACCAAATAACTATCCAAAAAAGGAATGCTGTTGGCGTAGTGATCGATTTGCTTCAAGCATGTGATCATATGCGAGAGAGTTAAATTGAATGTCACGTGACTAAAAGAAAGGGTAGGTGACTAAAAGAAAAGGTAGGTCTCGCGTAAAGGTAGATCGAAGGAAACGTATGAATTCGAGAGCACTAAATTAAAGTTGCACACAAAAAAAGGAAATTTGTGAATTGTTGTATTTAAAAAAATTACACATTTTTTTATAAAATTACAGAGGATTATCAGAATACATTTCTAATTTCAGTTCTTTAAAATGCCGATAAAATTACATTAATTTAATTTATATTCACAAACTATAAACCACTACAGACTGCCTAATTAACTAAATATACCAAAAATTAAAATAAATCAACCTAAGGCACATTTATTTATGTGTATTTTGTAATTTTATTTTTACAAAATATTTGTGAAGTTACCTACATATTATAGAAAGCCTTAAGATTTACAAAGTTTATGTGATTTTATTCATTTTAAAAGAAATAGAGATCTTACTACTTCTAAGAAGTTAGGAAAATCACATTTTGTAGCTTCTACTTTGGAAGGTATATATAGTTAATGACCTTAATGTTGATGCCTTAAAGCGAAGTCGTTTGTTCTTCCGCCAAATCTGGTGTAAAATTTTACATCCGGTGTTACCCCTTCTCTTTTGTCACCTGCTAAACTAGTTTTTCTTTTTCTAAGCAGGCTACCCTATGGTCAGTATAGCTTTTTTGCATGTGGTTTACCTAAAACATGCCGTAGTCCCGTAGTAATAAAAATTAAGAGGCTCTTGCAAAAAAATCAACAGATGCTGCAGATGTTGCACAATTTTTTTTTGGAAATTTGAAAAATATTTGTATATTTACGTGGCTTATCCGGCATTTTGTCATGTGTTAAAATTGGTTGTAAAACTCAATTTATTTTGAAAAAAATTAAAATTTTTTGGTTTATTCACTGTTTTTTAAATTTTCTTAGACAAATTTAATGTAAATTTAATGTAATTTTCGGTGAAATAAACTAGAAATATGTTGCCACGAAGTGGATGAGAATGTACATACAATTTTTTCAGTGCAACATATGATAAACACAGACAAAGAAAAGAGAGATAGTAAACATTTCTAATGCGCCTGCCTTCAATCCTTGTATTTCAGAGGAGCAAAATGGTGTTGGAAAAAAAAATTATTGTGTGTGTTTAAGACCACACGGCAGAAGTGTAAACTTCAACAAGGCAATATTAATAATATTGACACATAACATATTCTGCAAAGCGGACCGAACCGAACTCTTCTGTGTACTGGCCTTCATCTGCATCATCATATCGCTCGCTGAATGTTTCTCACAGTTAGTCAAGTCGAGCCGATTTCACCCGAATGAGCGTTACATAGCCGAGCCTGACGGCTCAGTTCAATTCACTACCCACAAAAACTGCTAAACGCGCCTAAAGAAGTTTACACTTTAAAAAAAACATATGCAGAAAGAATTTTTGAAATCGCTCCATATTTTTTAAAATCATGTGAATATGGTTTTTTAACAGGGTGGGGGGAATGACAGGAGGACAGGTGGGTGGGAGCAGAGAGGACTACAAAGTAACTACAGCAAATTAGAGGACATTTTCAATGGGTAATCAAAGGAATTTCAATAAAATCGCCTGAAATTTAAATAATTTGTATGCCTTAAAGCCTAGATCATGTGACAAAATGGCGTCTGAAGACCGCCATGTTGATTCTTGTTTAAAAAAATATAGCCTATAGCACCTTCGAGATCAGTAGCAATGCAACGACACCTTTTTTGTTAAAATCGGTTCAGCAGTTTAGCCTCTACCTTGACACAAACATACATATTTACATACATACAACAATTGAAAAACATAACTATTCCTTTCGCCGTTCTGTATTTGGGTAAAAAAGTTAACACTTAACTTGAAACACCCTGTGCACTGTGCTTCGGCGTTTTAAATTAGGTTTTTTTCTTTGTCATTGGTCTCTCAGACCACACATTTACACTTGTTGGTTAAACCATATATTTTTAAAAAATTAAGGGGCCATAGGCCAACAGGTGATAGAGGAGTTCATCTCTGATAAAAAAGTTCCTATAATGCATGAGTTAAAACTCTTTCTTTGTCGAGATACAGAGCATCAAAGTTGGCGATTTTTTAAACTTTTTTGATAATAACTTTTTAAAAAACGCAGTAAAAATATGAAATTGAGTAAAGTCGTGTATTAGAACAAGAGCAATAAATTGAATTAAAAATTAATTAAGTCAGTAAAGTTTTTTTAGAAAAAACTATATTTTGGTATAAATTTTTATGAATGTCATATTAAACGCAACGTTTTTTTTTTAAATATTTTTCGTTAATAAAAACAAGTTTTTAAAAGAATAAGTAAGCAATATTTAATTTTTTTTTAATTATTATTTTTTATACATTTTTGGAGGTTATTTTGACAGCCTGTATCTTCTCAACTTGTAATTTTATCAAAAAACAGAATACCATATTTTTGAATCACAATTAGCTGAGTATTCAGCTGGCTGTAACAGATTTTTTTTTTTCTAACACCCGTTTTCCTCTCACTCCTCTAATTTTAAAAACCCTATATCTAAAAAACAGTTTGGTTGACGTTATAAAAAGTTTTTTTCTCGAAAATAACCTCCTCTAACACTTGCTGCACTATGGCCCCTAAGTTATGGGACACCCTGTATAATAAGCGCTTTTTACCAATGAAAATCTTTATTGTCCAAAAATTCGTTTGGAAACCAGACCAATTAAAGTGGAAAGTTCAAAGAATAAAAGTTTTTCCAAATATTTAACCTGTTTGTGTAAAACTCGGTCAAAATATTTAACGCAAACAGAAACAACGTTAAATAGAGAGATATTACAGTGTGTCGGTAAAGATGTTATTCTTTTTTTTTAACGAATATACATGGTCGTACTGTTTTCCTTTCTTTTTAGTTTTTCAAGTAGTAGATTCCACACATGGCATACTAAAAGAATTCTACCAGTCCGTCCCGTATTTGAAAACTCAAAAGTTGGCAACCCTGGACATGACCACAAATTCTATTCTATTATTTTATATTCTATTGTATGACTTTAAAATTAAAATAAACTCAAAATTATTTTTGAAATAGGTTTTGATCTTCTTAGACCAAAAATATTTAATACATTTTGTTTTTGATCATTTTAAGTCCATTATTTTAGGCCTAGTTTTTTTTGAGCCTTTTGTTGGTTCTCCATAAAAATTTGGTACACATATTTTTACTTTCGTTTAAAAGTTTCTAACTTAAAAGCTAAGATTCATAAATTATTCAAAAAACAAACTCAAAAAAAATGTCCTTTGTATGTATACCTAGTTATTTTAGGGTACTTCATGGAATATACAGGGTGTCCCATAACTTAGGGGCCATAGGCCAACAGGTGATAGAAGAGGTCATGTCTGATAAAAAAGTTCCTATAATGCATGGGTCAAAAGTCTTTCTTTGTCGAGATACAGAGCATCAAATTTGGCGATTTTTAAAAAAAATTTGACAATAGCTTTTTAAAAAATCGCAGTGAAAATATGAAATTGAGTAAAGTCGTGTATTAGAAGAATTGAAACAAAAAAAATAAAAAATTAGTCGGTCAAGTACTATATTTTGGTATACATTTTTATGAATACCATATCAAACGCACTATTTTTTATATATTTGTTGTTAATAAAAACAAGTTTTTAAAGGAATAAGTAAGCAATATTTCATTTGTTTTTAAATTATTATTTTTTTATACATTTTTGGAGGTTATTCTTCTCAACTTATAATTTTATCAAAATAAAGAATACCACATTTTTGAATCACAATTAGCTGAGTATTCAGCTGGCTGTGACAGATTTTCTTTTTTTTTCTAAAACCCTTTTTTCCCCACTTCTCTAACTTTAAAAATCCTATATCTTAAAAGCGGATGTGTGTTGACCCACATGTTATATAAACTTATTTATCGGAAATAACCTCCTCTATCACCTGCTGTACTACGGCCCCTAAGTTATGGGACACCCTGTATAATTTAATTTAAAAATTATGATTCTATTAATCTTGACTCAACGCGTCTTGAATATTTCTATGCATCCATTTTTGAACGGGAAAAAGATATTTTCCAGAAGAGGCGGGATAAAACCCTTGCGCGGGAAAAAGGAGATAAGTAAGTCGAAAAATATGCCTTGTGGATTTGCTTGCTTTTAGAAGCTCTTAAGTGCAATTTTTTATTGTACGCCTTGTCCCTGTTTACTACGGTTGTTAAATTCACTGATCTCTGAAAAATTTCAAACTCAAGAACCTCCAGATGCCAAGAAAACTAAATTGCCCATTTTTCTCTCTCCTCTCTTCTACGCGTGCAAGATTGAGACGTTAATAATGTGATCAAACTAAAATGTTATGTAACAAACCTAAATATTTTTTAGATATAGATATATGGTTCTTAAAAAATAAAGAATTACTAACACTAGTATTTAACATAGTGCTTTTAATAAAATAAAACCCAAAAAACTTTAGTTGTGGAAAAATTGGCTTTTACGTTGTGTGAGGTTAGATAACTTTAGGTCGGTCCTGATCAGATAAAATCAGATCAGCTGCAAATTTTTTAATTTTTGTTTTAAGTGCCACTTGTGCCGACATTTTCCCCAAAATATTTTTTTGGCTAAAGCATTTTATTTAGGTTTTTTAAGAACGAGTCTTTTTTGCTAAATTTCTTTGATATTTCTGAAAGGGTCCTCATTAAGGGTAAAAATAATTTTATGCTTAAGGATTTCCTCACAACAAAAATTTTTTCAATTGAAAAAGTTTTTTCAATAAAAAATTGCCACTTATGAAATTTTTGATCAGGTAGACCATACATTTGTAAGCAAAACATGTAGTATTGTATTATAATCCAAAATATCAGTGGCGTGCATACAATGTGGGGGAAAAGCGTTGCCTACCCTGGATATAATTCAAAACAAAATTATTTTCAATAACTTCTATCTATCTGTTTAGTCTTCTTGGATCTTTGGACATAGGCCTCTCCCAATATCTTCCACTCTTCCCTGTCTCTCGCCAGTTCCCGCATGTTTCTTTAAATCGTCCGCCCATTTCATTTGAGGTCTTCCCCGAGTTGTGGCTCGGTATTTCCTTTTGGTGTACAGGCTAGGGGAAATACTAGGAAATACCATTTAAATTTGAGTAAATACTGGGAAATACTGGGAACCACCTCAGGAAATACCGTAGGTATTTCCTTTACGGTATTTCCTTTTGATGTACAAACATCGGCGATCGGTCTACCCCTACTTCTTTTATTTTCCCAAGGTCTCCAGTTTAAAATAAATTTGTTTCATCGATCGTCTTTCTGTCTAATATTATGACCGGCAAATTGCCATTTACATTTGCCTTTCCATTGATCTTTGACTGCCATAGGTGAGTACAAGAAGCATACATTGGTTATACACTTTCGTTTTGAGGTACTGAGGATATTTTTTATTTTTTACATGTGGCTTAATTTACCGAATACTGCCCAGGTCAATCTTACTCGTCTCTTGATTTTAGCTGCATGGTTTTCTTTTTTTAGTTTTATAATAATTGTCCCAGATATATATTCCTCTCCTCTACTTGTTCTATTTTTTCTTGGTTTATTCTGATCGTAATATCTACATCTGTGCTAGTTATGATTTTAGTATAGTTCATACTCAAACATATATGTTTAGCTGCTGTATCCAGTTCTTCCATCACTTTTATTACTTCTTCTTTCTTATCTGTTATTAAGGCGATATCGTCAGCAAATCGTGGTGGTTCAAGTATTGTCCGCTTACTTTGATGCCTATTTCTTCCCAATCTAAGTTTTTAAAAATATCTTCTAGGGCCTGACTAAATAGTTCAGGGGATTTTCTGACACCTTGTCTAGCACCTCCTATGCGGATTGGCTTGGTTCCTTCGTGGATTTTGATTGATGTAGTTGCTTCGCTATACAGGGTGTCCCAGAACTAATGGTACATAGTTAAACTGTAGATTCTCTGGGTCAAAATATTACGATTTAGCCATACTTACCTTAGTCCAAAAGTTCGTACTAACCGAGATACAGGGTGTTGAACTTTATTTTTTCAATTCGATTTTCTTTAATAACTTTTTAAATAATTAATATTTTTGCAAAAACTAACCAGCGTGTAAGCTTTTTTTGAAATTGGCAAGGCGACTCCGTTGAAAAATTTGATGTTCAATGTACAGGGTGTTCCTTAGAACACTACCATTGCATAAAAATCAGTGTATTTTTGTTGTGCCTCGGTATATACCCGTTTTTATGTAAAATAATGGTTTTCCCATCCTTTTTATGTAAAAAAGTTATCCTGTTTTAATGTCGTTCAGAGCAACGGTTTTTGAGATTTTTGCATTAAAAATTTTTATTGCATGTGAGTGATATGCCTAATTTATGTATGATACTTTCTTCAATCCTTTCTACTAATTAATAATTTTGCACAAAAAAATCGGTTTGGTGGTTTTTGGGTATGGACAACTTAATTTTGGTAAAAAAATAAATATTATACAAGATGTTCTCTGGGTCGGTACCGTTATATTAAAATAGGTCTAACTTTTTTGTTCCTCGGTGTATACAAGATTCTATTAAAAACATTAATTTTTTAATTTTATTTAAGTGAAAAAATTATAGCGTTTAGATGTCGCTTAAAGCAACGGTTTTCAAGATATTTAAATTAGACGTTTTTATTGCATGCGTAAAAGATTTTTGATTAAATTCTTACCTACATCATACAAATTAGCTATAATCAATACTTTTTTATAGCATTCTAAGATTGGATGTTTTCTTAAGAAATATTAAGTTAAAAAATATACAGGGTGGTTCTTGAATTATCATAAGTGTGTAGGGATTTGTTTTTAATGAGGAACAAAAACCTCTTCGTATTAGTTTTTTTAAAAATGGTAAGTACGTATACTTTATTATTGCAAGTATTTTTTTATTGTTTTGAAAGAAAATTTTAATTATAAATAAAATTAATATTTTATTATTTATTAAAAAAAATATAAAATTTCTTAAGCGTGGCGCTTTCAGCAACTAAGTTAAAATTTTAAAATTGACAAATAGTAAATCAAACTTAATGCTGTTTATTATTGTAGGCTAGATAAATACCCGAGAAAAACTATTTAAAAAAATTCAAAATGCTGGAGAGGCGTTCAGAAATGCAAATCTTTATTTTAAAATCAGACGTTCGTATAATAAGCGAATAAACAAATGTATTCAGGTTAACGGTGGCCATTTTGAACATTTATTGTAGATTTTTTTTGTTTTTTTATCTAAAAATTGGTTGTTGCAATAAAATATGTATAATTTTTATAATTGGTTTTTATTTTTTTTTGTTATTAATAATTATTTAATAATTAAAATAATATTCTGTTTAAAAACCTGCTTAAGTATACACCGAGGCACAAAAAATACACTGATGATTTTAATGCAATGGTAGTGGTCCAAAGAACACCCTGTACATGGAACATCGAATTTTTCACCGGAATCGTCTTGCAAATTTCAGAAAAACCTACAAGCTGGTTAGTTTTTGTCAAAAAATTAATTAGGAGAATAAATTGAAGAATGTATCATACATAAATTAGGCATATCACTCACATGCAATACAAACTTGAAATGCAATGTTAGCTCCCGCTAAATTTCGCGGTTGTTTATATATATTTTTAAAAACACACAACTGTATGAAGGACAAAGCGCATTCCGCGTATTTGGACATGCGCACCAACAACCAGGGAGATCCTTGTCAATCGCCTAGAGAAAATGGCGTGTTAATTTCGTTCTCCAACTATTTCAAATATCTACACCTGAAAGTGCTCGATTTTTGTGTACTGAAGCATAGAACTAGAAACTTCAGCCCTTCAGCTACGTGGTGACATCATTAGATCCATTCAGGGGCCCCTTGGAACGAGGAGAAAGTGGCTGCAAAACTGGTGAGTGCATTTGTTCTGATTACCGTTGTGTGACACCAATATTTTACCTATGGACGTTTGATTATTTCGTAATTCATATCCATATTTATGTTGGTTCGCGCTTTCATTAATTAAAATATTTACAGTCCATTGCATTTAACGTTTTTCTAACCGTGGACTAACATGCAAAAATTTCAAAAACCGTTGCTCTGAGCGAGAACAATATCGCTTTTTACATAAAAAGGATGGGAAAACCATTATTTTACATAAAAACTGGTATACACCGAGGCACAAAAAAAAGTCACTTATTTTACTGCAATGCTAGTGCTCCAGGGAATACTCTGTACACTGTACATCAAAATTTTCAACGGAATCGTCTTGCCAATTTCAAAAAAACTTACACGTTGGTTATTTTTTGCATAAATAATAATTAGTAAAAAAGTTATTAAAGAAAATCGAATTGAAAAAATAAAGTTTAACACCCTGTATCTCGGTTAGTACGAACTTTTGGACTAATGGCTAAATCGTAATATTTTGACCCAGGGAATCTGCAGTTTAACTATGTACCATTAGTTCAGGGACACCCTGTATATATTGGCTACTTAGTCTGTGTATCTGTGATCTATTCGACAATTAATTAAAGATGTTTTTACTGCCCAGTGCTCAATGCTATCGAAAGCTTTTTGAAACTCTATAAACGCAATATATAGTGAAATGCTGTATTCGTTGGCTTGTTCTATTATGATTTTCATGGATAATAAGTGGTCAACCATACTAAAACCTTTTCTGAAGCCTGCTTGTTCTTTTGATTGATATCCGTCAAATTTTTTTGTTAGTCTATCTGTTATTAATTTGATGAAAAGCTTATAAATTACATTAAGGGGTGTTATACGTCAATAGTTTTTTAGAACTGCGGCATCGCCGTTCTTGTGTAGAATAATGGTTATGGATCCTTTCCAGTTGTTTGGGATTATTTTTTCTTTTGATCTTTTGCTCAGAATATTGTGGCCATTAATTACAGCTTTACCATCGTAACTATGTAAGCATGTCTGCCGTTAGTCCGTCTTTTCCAAGTGATTTGTTATTTTTTATTTTCTTTAACGCTCTCTTTATTTCCGCTTTGCTTATTTCAGGTTGTAGTTCTAAGTTTATGTTCTTTATTTTTGTTTGGAGTTTCTTCATCGTTTAAATAACTTACCTCATGAAATATTCAACAAAAATATTCATAATAATCACTTTTTCATTCATTTTTATTCTATTTAGGATTTTCCTACTAAGAGCTCCATAAGTTTTTCCAGAAAGCAGTAAATGTTTTATGGAATATTTATAACCAATAAAGTAATTTAATTCTTTTTTAGGTTGAAAATTGGCGCAAAACATAAAATGGAAAATGCATTTTGGTTTTTTTGCTAGTTACTGCCTTTTTCTATATTTGGGCGGAATCATCTGGATTTTATAATATTATAAGAAATAATAATATATAATAAATTTGTTTGATTTTTTAAGGGCGTGAATTTTTTGTGTTAGCTTATTTTATTTTAATATTTGATAATAGAGTTTGTGAGGGATTTTTTCTCGGAAATTTTTAATTTGTAGTCTAGTACCTATGTGTGCAAGCAACGCCTATTTTTGCCTACCCTGTCTGCTTTGATAAGCACTACACGCCACTGCAAAATATTCATATTATTTATACAACGCTGACGCAATGCTGCATTTAAAAGTAAAAAGTTTTGTAATTCTTTAAAAATGTTTAAATCTTTTTAAATCTCCTTTTAGCAATTGTAAATTTTTAAAGAACTTTTAGCTTATTGGAAGATTAAGCATTACTTCTCCTGCAAATTTAATAAAATCGGATTAGCTGTTTAACCTTCAACATAGATGCATAGGACTAAGAGGAGCCAGAACATATACATAATATTCCAATACCCACGGTAATTGCCAATACATGATGCAGTCATCGCGGTCCTTAAGACAGAATGTCCAGATGGTTGCTTTCAAACACATATGAAGAGTCATGGGAAAAAACGACGGAAGTCCATTTTGGGTCGAAAATAAAGTATTCAGTGTAATATGTAGATTCATACGTATATTTTGCTAAACCATGGCAAAACGAGGAATACTGACAGATACAAGTTACCATGACTTGAAAATACATTACACTTGGAAAGAACGATGAGTCCACCCGTCAGGAAAAAAAAGCGATCCGTTGCCGCTTTCTTTGCCTAAATATAGAGAGAGAGAAAATCTGTATAAATTTTGTGGACGTGAGGCACAAAACTGCTTGAGAGCTTGCCACATTAAACAACATTTCGTCTTTGTTCGATTTTTTGTAACTTTTTTGATTAAAAGACTTTAAAAGTATTCAAAATAAGGGGAAATATCGATGAACATCACTGGACTCTCATCGTTTTTTCCTAGTATTTTTTGACATCGCTCTAATTTTTTGCTAATAGTAATGAATTTTTTCACGTAATTTGTTCTAATTAAACATTATGCCAATTTACTAAACTAAAATTTGAGTTTTCTCGAAAACATGATCCATTGACTTTCATCGTTCTTTCCCCTGAGTCTTCATATGCATATTATTATTTCCATATAGTACGTTTTATTCCAATAGCCACGGTACTGTACGATGGATGATGCAAACATATTTGAAATAGCAATATAAATAGGCATAAGTCTATCCCTTTTGCGGTCCTTTAGATAAAATGTCCTGATTGGTTATACTTTTACACAATGATGCATATTATTTTATTCGTGTATTTGTCACGTCAAATAATCGGCGCACAGTTGACAGAAACTCTATCTATGTAAATTTGGTATCTATGTATTTTTCGTATCTTTATTTCTAAATGTTTTCATCAGACGTGTAAATGGGTAACAGGGAGTATTGGAATATTACGTATATGGGGTCAGAAGGACTCTGCTATAATCTTTTGCCTGAAGTAGTTTTTTTTCATAAATGGTAAATCAAAACTTGGCTTTTTTATTTAATATTTTAATTTATTTACTTAAGTTTTGTTGTTTAAAAATGACCTAAATAAAAAATTATTTAAAAAAGAGGCAATTAAAAAAAAAATTATAATAAAATTTTAATAATAAAAACAGTTAAAGTGTTACAGTGACTTCAAAAAAGAAACAGGTTAATTTCATAAGAAAAATATTACGTATTATGTAATATTTTATATACCAAAAGTGACAGATTAAATTTAATTTGATAGTTGGATTCTTTGACAAAAAATCAATTTACCCAAAAATGAAATTACCTATTGCAAGATATCTGCAAAATATCTGGGAACACGGCAGTGCCCCGCCAACTTCGCGCGGAAACTGCTGTACCATCTTTTCTTGAAACATTTCAGCCCATATTTGACCTCTCTAAAACTCTACTTCCGAATGAGCTACGAAACTCAAACTTTGCACAGTCGTACTAGTAAAGTAGTTACGAAATTTCAACAAACGTCAAAATTGCCACTCACTTACTCTCTCACTCATCTACTGACTCATGAATAGATCATCAATTCTAATTCACTCCTCTCCCCGACACACATGTAAAGTTATGTAAAAGTAACATTTCCCATTTCCAGAGGCGCTAGAGAGCTGAGCTTTGGCAGACTGATAAAAAATATGATAAAACTATAAGAAAAAATTTGAAAACCCTAAAATTTTAATTTGCTTCTCTCCCCAATAAATGTTAAATTATGTAAAAGTAACATTGCCCACTTCCAGAAACGCTAGAGAGCTGAGCTTTGGAAGGCCGATAGGAACTATGATAAAACTTTAAAGGAAATTAAAAAACCCCAAATTTTCCTTCCCTCCCCTATAAATGTAAAGTTTTCTAAAATTACTATTTTCCACTTCCAGAAACGCTAGAGAGCTGAGCTTTGGAAGACTGATAGGAACTATAATAAAACTATAGGAAAAAAACATCAAAATTTTAATTTACTTTTCTCCCCTATAAATGTAAAGTTATTTAAAATTAACATTGCCTACTTCCAGGAACACTAGAAAGCTGAGCTTTAGAAAGCTGATAGTAACTATGATAAAACCATAGGAAAATATAAAAAAAACTTAACATTTTTAATAAGGCATTGCACAAGTTTTGAACAATATTCCGCATATTTTAATAC
Organism: Aspidapion aeneum; assembly: GCA_963576565.1. Taxonomy (NCBI): domain Eukaryota; kingdom Metazoa; phylum Arthropoda; class Insecta; order Coleoptera; family Brentidae; genus Aspidapion; species Aspidapion aeneum. Next base: position 51,906,657 of record OY755039.1, read on the forward strand.
TTTCAAACTTAAATATTATCTAAATCCTTTAAAGAAGGAGTGAAATTATAACAAAAACTTGGCTATTACGGCTGCAAATGACTCTTAGGCACAGTGCTAAATTGAACATAAAGAAGTTTGGCTGGAATAGCAAAGTTTTAAAAAAAAATCAAAATTAGTAAGAAACTTTCATTTTGAAATTTGTATTGGAGAACTTTGCTTTACTTTTATCTCAATTCTTTTTACAGAATACCACTTTCGCATACTTTTTTTTACACGAAATGTTTTTGTTATGATATTATTTTGCCACCTATTTTGGAAATTGGATTTTAAGTGAAGAGGCACAGGAGACAAGAAATAAAGATTGTCGAAAATTTTGACTGCATTATTCTAGAAACTGTACTAGAATTTTGACTAATGAAGATATATTTCACCTGATATGAGTCTTTTCGGATCCTTCTATAGGTATATAGATTTAGAACGGAAGCAAGTCTCAAAATAGAGGATTGAACAGAACATGTATAATTAGCTATTGTAAAAAATAGCATTTTTACATCTTATTTTCAGTATATATGTTTCCAAAACATAAATTTTTTATTTTATATCAGGGTTTTTTAATTATTTAGTTTACTTCTTATGTGTTAGATTTATAGATACTAATATTTTAACGAATTGTTTGTTTTTATTTGTATTAACAATATTTTTATTTACAATTATGTATGTTGAATATGATTCAGTTAACAGTAAATATTAATTTTTACCAACAATTTGAGTTCTGTAACTCTTTAATATTTGTATGAAATAACTATAATAAACTGCACGAAAACTGTTTTATATTAAGCAATATAATAAAAATTTTGCCAGCGGAGTTATTGTGGTGTAGTTAAATTTATAATTTTTTTTGTTTGCTTGAGGCTACCACTAAACAGATAACAATTTATGCCCAGATCGAGATTTGGGTAAATAAATACTATAAAAAAGCCAGAAAATGATTTCGGGTTTAAAATATTTGGGTCAAATAAGGTATTATGTGCACATTTTTTTAAAAATCGGTTAATAAATTTCAAAGATAAATATTTTTTTCCGAAAATGGTCAATTTTCAACCGCTGTGGGCTGTGTTCTTAGGAACTAACGGCAGAATATTAACATAAAGAGGGTAAAAACTACTTTATACTATATAATTTGTTTATCTGCTTTGCACTCCATCTACAGTTTGATTGCAAAAGTTCCACGCAAAACCCACCTAGTTATTCGAAAGCTTGTGAAAGCTCGACTTATCTCACCCAAGCTCAATTTGAATAAGGAAAATAATTGCTTCACTAATTGGGGGGTACGCCTTAACACATTACCACCCCACTGTACCTATATAAATATCAAAGATAGAAAATCAATCGCATTCAGAACAAAATTAAATACCTAGTCAAACACAATGAGGGCATTCCAAGTAAGTGCCGTTTTCTTTTTAATTTCGTGTTTTTTTTGTTTTTTAAATGTGTAGATTTTATGTGACCTTGTGTTTTAAATCAAAGTTTGGAAATTTGGTTTTCTAAGTGAAAGGAATTATAGGAAAAATTAAATTTTAACAATCAAGTACAATTGAGCATAAAATCAAATAAATAAAACAAAACTCTAATAAATAGATCTAACTCACTTTTAACTTAAAACACTCCAGGAGCTGGAACGGATAAATGTAACTTATCATTTTGCCACAGCTCTCGTTTTTAAGATATTAGTTATTAAAAAGCAAAAATCGGTGGAATTGTTTAATGTCAATTTACAACAAAATATAGCCATATTGTGTTTTCAAAACTTAATAAACTATTTTTGCTCCAACAAATTTTGTAATGAATGAAAATATTAACAATAGAATATTTCTAAAAGCCCAAAAATTTAAACGTAAGTGTGGCAAATTAAAATAAATCGAAGCCCAATATATTTTTTACATTAATAAACATGGAAAATAAAAGTAAAATTTTTGAAATTTTTTGGCGACACAACTAAAAGGAGTTTGTTCAGTCTCAATTATTTTTTGTCAAAACCTAGATATCACTAACTTGTGAAACCTAGCTTGTTTGCCAAATGAATTAACATTTAAAAAAGAATATTCGTTTTTGAGGTATTTGTCTTCAAATTTAGCTTGAAACGATAAAAGTAGATAAATTAAGAAAGTTGGAATAAGAGTTACAATAAAATAAAACCATGATCAAAAATAAATCTAAGTAAGTGTTACGGAATTTTTTAAATTATTTCTCAGGTGTATTTTTTAAAATCGTTTTTACCTATTCGCGTGCGGTAAAATAATTACTTTACCGCACGCGCACCATTTAATAACCTTAGCAACGCCTCAATAAGACAGCTTCAATATTTGTTCACATCTCAATTCCATCTAATTTGACATGTTTATTTGTAAATTACATTCAACTTTTTGACAAAAAAAAGTACTCATAGGTAAAATATTGTATTTAACACATGCGGAAAGTGTCTTTACCGCCCTTGACGGCTTGACCGAACTCCGCTCGGCGTCGTTTCGCCAACTGCCGTCGCGTGCGGTAAAGTATTACTTTTCGCACTTGTTAGGTAAATAACTATTTTATCGCTTTATTGTAGCTTTGTAGGCAAATATGTCAAAAAACGCAGCAATAGATTTTTGAAATTTTTACACGGTTGTATATTCAAAATACTTTTGAAACAAAAGGTTTAACTAGACCCGCTCTTTTCATTTAAAATATAAGGACATGGGTAGAGTTTACACGTTGAAGGGGGTGCGTGCTAAAAAAATTTACGAGAAGCTTGGTTTAAAGCTCATTAAAAAAACCATCAAATATAATTTAGTTATAGACCCATTTTTATTTTTTCAAGTTTTCGCGCAATCATCATCATCATCATCTGGCTTTTTATTAGCCTCTCTCAGGAGGTCTATCAAAAAAATAATTTTCTTTTATAATAAAATTCTATTTTTAAAATAATGCTAAAGCAGCTTATTTTTCAAATCTTTTGCTTCATTATTAGATATATTAAAAAAAAAGCAGCTACTTTTCTGTCTCAATAAGCAACCGAACAAGATGCCTCAAAAGATTCCCTTAAAAATTTATATGTGACTAATTCCCTTTCGGAAGGCCTGCCAATTTTATTTTGTCAGAAATAAGGGGGCTTGGGGTTTATTATTTTAACTAGAGGTATCTTTGATTTTTTACTGATCAATTACAGTTGCTCTAGTACGTCCCAAGTTTTGCAGTAGTTTAGCAAAGCAGATCTTACCGTGAGCTAGACAGACATGAGATTTAATGTCAAATATTTCATTTAAAAAATTTTTTTTCCCAATTTTAGTCAGAGATTATAGAGTTAGAGCCTGGACGTCACAACCTAATAAAATTTAAAAAATAAAGTATACTACGTCTTTGACTAGAATATTGAAAAAGCTAAATGCTGATATAAAAGGGCACTCGTAGGCAACCGATTTCGCAGCCCCACCCAAGGCCAACAAAAGAATATAGGCCAGGAAAAAATCAGCTGTTCTAGGGGGGCTGACTTTTACATTGGGTCTTATGGGAGGTCAGGCATTTTTTTCTGATATTTTTAAAATGGCACTACAGATTTCTGCGAAATTTCAGTAAAATATTATAAGACACCATCCCGATATTCCACCAAACTTCTGTAAGGATGCAAGATGATTAAAAAGTTAAAATCTTCAAAATTTAGAATTCCTTATTTTGAATTCAAATTACCCGCCATGTACCGCATGCCAAATAACTGTTATATTTGACATGTATTTGACTTCTGTCTGTCTGTCATCTGTGTTTGCCATGGCATTTGTTTATTTGTTTGTATTGTGAAACTTTTTCGATTTTTTTATGATTTCTTGCAATAAAGTTCATTTAGAATCCCAAAATACCAGCGCTAATCTTTTTAAAACAAAATTACACTACAAAAAATTCTATTTTGATGTTTTAATTTTTGTAAACACATAATAACTATATTAAGTTTTAAAAGTCTGCCGAGTGCCGAATATAAACAAATAGTGTATGTAATCCGATTACTTTCCACGCAGAAACGAACACATTGGCTTCTGCTTTAAATTTAATTTTTGTGTGAGCTAATGAAGCGGCTCTAAAAAATTAAGGATTACTATACATTTAAAAAAAATTCTTCTGCAAGAATATAGTAAAAACAATCTCAAAACCGGCTTTATTCAAAAATATCAAATATTCATGAACCCTCATTCCCACTTCAATATTTTAAAGACAATCAGCTGTGTCGTGACATGTTTAAGGACCCTGAACAGTTTTGAACAATTAGCATATATCACAAATTTAATTAAAAAAACTGACAAAAAGACAAATACTCATAAACAGCCGTTGACTTGACACTCAATTGACATTTTTTAACCAGAGAGAGAAATGTCAAACGACAAACGGCCATTTTGGTTTGACTTTTCAACTCTAATCAAATCCATTCCATTTATATTCAACATTCTGTGATTTTAGTTGGTACCTTTTCTCTAAAAAAATTCCTTAAAAATCAGAAAAACAGAATAAAAAATTAGTTAAATGAACTTAATATTTTTTTTAGGTCTGCTTGGTCTTTGCTTTGGTCGCCGCCATCTCGGCTGGAGATGCTGACAAAAAGAAGGACAAAAGAGGCTTGCACGGTCTGGGAGATGGTCAACTCCTTTTGGGAGGTGGTCACGGTGGTGCATTGATCGGCAGCGGTGTGGGATTGGGAGGCATCGGTTTCGGTAGCTTGGGATCCGGAATTGGTTTGGGTGGTGCTGGTGTGGGATTAGGTAAGTTTATTAAGATGTGTCAAATTATTTTTTAAGGTAAATCCACCATAAGCTCGGTACGTTAGCGGCGTTGAGCATATACAGGTGCCACCGGCGAGCTTTACCATATTGCGGGGCAGATGGCGCTGAAATAAATTCATCTAGTACGCAATATTCATTGACCGCTAGTACGATTTAGTTGCATGTGCGAGTTCCAAAGTTCATGCCTATCCAAAGCCAACAAAAAAATACAAGCCACGACCCTGAAAAAGTCAGGTCTTATAGGAGGTCAGAAGTTTTTTATGATATTTTGCACTACAGATTTCCGCGAAATTTCATTGAAATATTTCTAGACACCATCCCGATATTCAACTAAAAATCTTCAAGATTTAGCATTCCTTATTTTGAATTCAGATTACTCGCCCTGTACCGCATGCCAACTGTTATATATGACATGTATTTGACTTTGTCATCTGTGTTTGTCACATTCGCTTTTATTATAACTGAATCGGTGAGAATAAGAACAGTACAAGTCCAAAATTTGACATTGCGACCTATCATAGCCATTTTGTTTTTAATACCCAGCTGCATCGAATGAGTGTAAAAACAGTACTAATATCACTATATTAAGGTGTATGGCAACGCTTATTGTAAAGCATTGAGTGTAAGAACAGTACAAGTCCGGACTTGTCAGAGAGTTTTTTTCGTTTTCCCAAAACTGTACCATTTGGACTTGTACTGTCCTTATTCTCACCGATTCAACTATACATTAAAAAAAAATTGTTCTGAAAGAATATAGTAAAAACAGTCTCAACGGCTTTATTAAAAAAAAATCAAATATTCATGAACCGTCATTCCAACTTTAATATTTAAAGGACAATCAGCTGTGCCGTGACGTGACCATCAAAAAAAAATCTGCCCCCGATGTGACATCTATAGTTAGTTATACTCTATAGAAGTGTTGATTTTCGTTACTTTTAAATACCCGTTACTAATCGTTACTCGACTACTAAGTAATAATTTTATATATTCGTTGCTATCGTTACTTTGATTACTGTAACTGAATTCAATTCAGTCATACAAATTATTAGTGCAAAATTCTCGGAATGTCGTTAATTCGAAGATCATTTAATTGTAGATATATTTTTGCTGTTGATATTATGAAAATATTCAATTGAAATTTTCAAAATGCAGGCTAAATTTAAAAAAATAAAGGTAAGAATTACGTAGGAACTGTACAATTTTGTTTTAAAAATCTAATGTCTTACATACAAAGAAATATATACTTAAAATCTAAAAGTAAATAAAAATAGAGACAAAAATAACAATCTTAGACGAGAACTCAAAAAATACACAAAAAGTTTGGATCACTGAATACTAAAATAAATAAATAAAACAAAGTAATCAAAGTAACGGAAGTAATCATTTAATTTTCGGATCGGTATTCGTTACTCCGTTATTTGTCGAGTAACGAGTACTCGAGTAACAAATAGTTACTTTAACAACTCTCAACTGTTTTTTGAACAAATTATTCTTCCCCAACTTCAATACATATGCGCATTCGGTAAAACCACCTTGTAAATTCTTGTGACCAACGTTCTTGTGAAAGGTTGCTAATTTCCTCCTCAAATGCAGCTACTGCCTGCGTGGATAAATGGCCACCTCGTAACTTCTCCTTAATCTTGGGGAATAGGAAGAAGTCACACGGAGCTACGTCGGCAAAAAAATCTAAGTTTTATCTTCGTCGTGATGGATTCACTCACAACACTCCGGGATCGACGAATTTTCGTTGGAGGCTGCTTACCTTTAAAGCCCCAAACTGGTTATCGCCGTGTAGTTTTTGAATGATAACAGTATCACCATGTTTCATCACCCGTTACGATTTTGAAAATGTTTTTACTTTCCCATTGTCAAATTTCTGAAGCATAAACTTAGCGGAATCCACTCTTGTTGCTTTTCGCTTATTGGCCAACAAATGTGGCACCCATCTAGAACATCGTTTCTAGGCGAAGGCGATCGTATTAAATTGTTTTAACCGCTACTGAAAGCAGCTTCAATCTCGATATAGGTCAATCTTCGACCTTGTTTTACCACCTTTTTGACAGCTTCTACTGTTTCCAGAGTCACAGCAGTTGGCGGTCGACCGGTGCGAGGCTCATCATCCAATGATCCCCCAGTCCCCAAAGCAACTCACCAAACTTTTGTGTCATTAGGATTGTTTTAGTCCTTTTTTGTAGTTATACAAAATCATCACTCGAAAATCGCGACTACCCGGTTCCATTTTTACGGTAAAATTTTGCAAATTCTGAGATTAATTCGCGCATTAGGCAAAATCTTTAACAGTGTATAAAGAAAACTAAACCGTTTAGGATATCTCTTTAGTAAGTTTCTTTCTTAAAATGGAACCAATCTTATATCCTGGCAAACAGGAACGGGTTGCAAGCAGATCAGATAATTCGTAGATCGACCAAGAGCGATCAGAATAAGATGACTGTTGAGACGAACACGAAAAGACCTCGGATTGCGAATAGGTATTGTTACTGGACATAACCGGTTGAGGAAGCAGATGATATGTAAAGAAGTCAAGAACGAACCTTCCTGCCCAGTCTCTGGACAAGAAGAAGATGTACCTCAAGGCAGATTATGAGGCATACGCAAGGATGAGAAAACCTGTGGAAAACAGGCACTCGAGGAACCAACCCTGAGCGAGGAAGAACTTCATATACCCAATGAGCTACCTGGACATCGAAAAAAAGTCCAGAGAGTGAGTTAAGCGACATACCTGGGGCTTGGCAAAAAGGGCCTCCTCTGGTCTATCTGCCGGACTTACGGGTTACCCCTCTACTACTACTACTACCTCTTTGTACATACAATAATTATAACTTTCTTCCAGGTAATGGCGGTTGGGGTGTCGGTGGAGCCGGTTTCGGCGCTGGTGTCAGAACTGCGTCCGCTTCTACTTCCGTTGTCGATCGTGCTGTAGCCGTCGGTGTTCCAACCCCAGTAGGCGTTGATGTTCCACGTGCCGTCCCAGTCCCAGTGGGCGTCCCACGCCCAGTTCCTGTCCCACGCCCATACCCAGTCGATGTCCCACAACCCGTCAGAGTCATCGTTGACCGTCCAGTCCCCGTTGATGTACCCCGTCCATACCCAGTCCCACGCCCCGTTGGTGTACCAATTGATGTACCAAGACCCGTAGGTAAGTTAAAGCCGACTACAAAATAAATCAAAACACGGTTTGTTCTTTCGAAACATAAAAAATAAGCCAAGCCGTTTAAAATTTTTACTGGGAGCTGAGAAATCTAAAAAGTTGTTTTTCAGAAGCACTTTCCATGACTGACAGTATTATGACAGATTCGGATTAAAAACTGACAGTTGGTCTTTTATAATTGACATACCAAACTCGAATTTAAAAATAAGTCATTTTATTACAAGTCCCCAAAATATTCGTAAAAAACTAGGTTGTTTTAAGATCATAACGATGTTGCCCTTATAAAAGGTCAAAACCCCTAATAATTCATAAAAATATCTTAAAAGTTAAATAGTAAAAAAAAATTAAATCAATGAATTCTGATATTCTCAAATAAGTCTTAAAATTGTATTTCTCGAAATCAGACAGCCGCAGTTTAATATAAATAAATTGTTTTAAATCATTGTCATTTTAGCGGAATTTATCAATTATTTAAAATTAAAATTGTTTACGTAATTGTTAATGTGATTTAAAAACAAATTTTTAAAAAAATATGGAAATTAATAAACAAAACATAATAAAAAAAAAATAACTGTCACAACATTAAATAATTAATAAAACACATACATTATTAGGGACTTATTGCAATAAAGCCAGGCACTAATTGTGCCGGGCACTATTCTGACAGCTTAGGATTATAAGAACAGCTGTCTTATTTCAAAATTAGGCCTTTGTGTATTATAAGAGCCGGAATAAATAGTGCCGCAATTATTAATGTAAAATAGACGACTGGATTTTTAAATTCGACATTGGTATGTCAATTTTGAAGGATCAACTGTCAGTTTTCAATGGAAAACTGTCAGAATAGATCGCGGCACTATTATTGCCAGGCTTTATTGCAATTAGTCCCTATTATTTATTTAGGAAAGATTGGAAAATATTCAAATTATTTTTATGTGATTTTGCTGTAATAAGTAGTTAGGTTTCTAAGCAATCATTTTGACTATTCTAGGTGTTCCAGTACCAAGACCATACGCAGTTGACATCCCACAACCAGTTGCCGTACGCGTTCCAACTCCAGTTGCCGTAGGACACGGTGGAGTCGGTCTTGGTGGAGGTGCCGGATACGGTCTTGGAGGAGGTGCCGGATACGGTCTTGGCGCTGGTGCCGGTCTTGGAGCTGGACACGGTCTTGCTTTGGGAGGTTATGGAGGTCATGGATTAAAACTCCACTAAATTTAGTTAAATGACTGTGACTTTAGAAAATTTTTGTCTTTGTAAATATTACTAGGTCCAAAATAAATTATTAATTTTAAGTAAACACCAATTTGTTTTATTTAAATGAATTAATTGAATATTTAACAAGTTTCTAACAAATCAGCTTGATGTAAAGCTTATGAGCAATTTACACTTTTTAAGTTAATGTTTCAAATTAAATTTTAAAATTAAAGCTATGACTAAATGTTGGCATAAGCATACATGTATAACGTATCACTTGATATTAGGGACTTATTGGAATAAAACCTGACTTTATTTTAAAACCTCTCAAAATTGACATACCAAAGTTAAGTTTAAAAATAAAGTCGCTAACTCTCATTTAATAAATACAGACACTAATACATCCGATTTTTAAATACACAAAGGCTGAATTTTGAAAGAAAGCGGCTGCTTTTTAGATGTAAATCTGTCAAAATAAGGCCGATGTTAAAATAAGGTTAGGTTTAATTCCAAAGGGTCTATTATTTCATAACCAGTGCCTATTAGCGTTGCAACATCAGTTGCAGTGGGATACAGTGGATAAGGTCTTAATGGAAATGCCGGAATCGGACTTGTAACTGGTGTCGGTCTTGGAGCTGGACACGGTCTCGCTTTGAGAGGTCTTGGAGGTCATGGATGAAGACTCCACTAAATTTAGTTAAATGACTGTGACTTTAGAAAATATTACTAGGTCCAAAATAAATTATTAATTTTAAGTAAATACCAAATCAGCCAAAAATGAACAAATTAAATATTTAACAACTTCCTAACTAGTCGGCTTCATGTAAGGTTTTTTAATAAATTTTATAACTAAAGCTATGAATAAATAATTGGTGGCATGAGCATAATACATGTGGTAGGTGTCACTTGATATTATTTCACAACCAGTGGCCATTTGCGCTGCAACATTAGTTTCCGTACGACACGATGGAATCGGTCTTGGTGGAGGTGCCGGATACGGTCTTGGCGCTGGTGCCGGTCTTGGAGCTGGACACGATCTTGCTTTGGGAGGTTATGGAGGTCATGGATTAAAACTCCACTAAATTTAGTTAAATGACTGTGACTTTAGAAAATTTTTGTTTTTGTAAATATTACTAGGTCCAAAATAAATTATTAATTTTAAGTAAATACCAAATAGATTTATTTAAACGAATTAATTAAATATTTAACAACTTCCTAACTAGTCAGCTTCACGTAAGGTTTACGGGCAATTTCCACTCCTTAAGTCACTATTTTTAAATAAATTTTAAAACTAAAACTATGACCGAGGGTTGGCTCGGTATTTCCTTTTGGTGTACAGACAGGCTAGGGGAAATAGAGGAAATATGTGGAAGTACTTGGGAAATACTAGGAAATACCTTGTAATTTTGAGGAAAACTGGGAAATATACCGGAAATTAACGTAGGTATTTACTTTTGGTGTACAAAAATTCAGGACGAGCCATACCCGTCGGCTATGACTAAATATGTTTGGTGGCATGAGCATACATGTAGTAAGTGTCATTTGATATTATTTCACAACCAGTGGCCATTTGCATTGCAACATCAGTTGCAATAGGACTCAGTGGATAAGTTTTTGCTGGAGGTACCGGAATCGGACTTGTAGGTAGAGCTGGTCTTGGAGCTAGAGACGGTCTTGCTTTGGGAGGTCTTAGAGGTCATGGATGAAGACTCCACTAAATTCAGTTAAACGACTATGAAATTAGAAAATTTTTGTCTTTGTAAATATTACTAGGTCCAAAGTAAACTATTAATTTTCAGTAAACATCAATTTTTTTGTAATTAAATGAATTAATTAAATATTTAACAACTTTTTAGCTAGTCAGATCCACGTAAGATTTGCTGGCAATTTACACTCTTTAAATTACTTTTTTTAAATACATTTTATTAATTTATTTATTTCGATGGCATAGCCATTTTACAAAAAATTACAAAAAATACAGAAAAAATACTGTACTAGAAGAGCTAAGATGGTCATAAATAACAAAAGAAAAACAATTATAAAATTTTAAAACTAAAGCTAATTTTTACACATACTTTTGAAAATCCCAAAATAGTTATTATGATTCAAGTAGGACGTGTCAATTTTATGGCAGTTTTTATGAAGCATAAAGTGGTGATAGACTCTATTGCGGTCTTCTCACGTAAGGGCCTATCTCAGTTGTGATGAATTTTCAGAAAAAAATTTGTGTTATTTTATGTCTTGATTACACTGGTCGGCATGAAAATCGGCCCTGACACCATTCTTGCTGATTCTTATGTAAAATGACCTCCTGAATCCAAATATGAACTCCGTTTTACCCCATTACCCCCCCATTTTTGTGAGAGACCCCCTACCTATTTTTACTGCTTTTCGATAGTTTGGTGGGATGGAAAGGATTATTTTGGCCTTAACATCATTATTTCTGAGGTACTGGAGACGTTTACTGTTCTCAAACATTATCATTGGTAGCGAGGGTGGTAGGCCCAAGGGGAATTTCGCGGGTGGGAATCACTGTACATTTTTCTGGGTATCGCACCTGGGAATTACTCGAAATTCGCTGTCAATCACTTCATAATGACGGGAAAACACCAGAAAATCTCTGGGAATCACTATCAATCATCAATGATAAATGGACATCGTCGATTTTTCCGTTTTACATAAATTTTTTAGTTATTTTTGTTAAATTTTAGTAGTAAGTAATAAACGTTATAACAATCCTTTAGCCCGAAAGATAATATTTACTGGCCGCCTTTGCATATCAAACTCGGACTGATCAAACAGTTTGTAAAAGCACTGTACAAAACAAATGACGCATTCATATTTTTGAAAACTAAATTGCCTCGTCTGAGTGAAGCTAGAATCCAGGAAGGTGTTTTTGTGGCGCCCCAGATTAGACAAGTATTTCAAGATTTGACGTTTATTGAACACCTGAATCAAAAAGAAAAAAAAACTTCGTTTGCATTTCAAAACGTGTGTAAGTGTAAAAGTGACGATTATGTTGCTCACGTAGAGGAATTGCTCTTAGCCTACAAGACCATGGGAAGTGACATGTCGGGTCTACTACGTTATACCTCGATGCTTGAAAATGGGTGTTTCTTTTTTTAATGATAAGTTGAGGTCGTTTTATACTGTTTTCAAAAAAAAAAAATGCGGATTTTTCGCATTTTCTTTAGAAATTTCAAAATTAAAAAATGAGTAAAAACTCATACAAATTGCTATAGAAAGAATTTATTTGACGTATTTCGAGAAAGAGAGGGACGGCTCACAATCGACTGAGCTTTAAATAAATGGTAATTTAGCCAAAAATAAGGTGACCAACTGTCTGGCAAGAGGCGATAAAAAGTTATGGTTTTTTAGAAATGTATTTACGCATAGAAAAATGGTTACACCATATTTTTGAAATCTAACGTTCGACCTTACATTTTGCTCCAACATTTTAATTTGTCGCGCATTTTTGACTCCGTAAAATCGTCCAAAATCGACTATTGAGCATTTATAATGAAAAAAATTCAGAAACAATTATGATAATGCTGATTTACAGAAATTCAGCAGTTCGGTTTGCGTCGATCTTAGATTAGGTTGGTTGTGTTTTAAAGTAATTCAGCAGGAGTCGGCTGCGCTGACTCCTGCTGAATTACTTTAAGACCCAACAAACCTAACCTAAAACCAAACCGAACGCAACTTAACTGAACCAAAACGAACCGAACTAAACCAAACCGAACGGAACCGAACCGAAACGAACCGAACCGAACCGAACCGAACCAAACCAAACCGAACCGAACCGAACCGAACCGAACCGAACCGAACCGAACCGAACCGAACCGAACCGAACTGAACCGAACCGAACCGAACCGAACTGAACGGAACCGAACCGTACCGCACAAGCAATAAGCAAGAATCGGCTGCGCCGATTCTTGGTGAATAGTTCTAAATAAATAATTTCCTATAATTTGGGCCTTTAACCCTCAGATGCCCCGTAACAAGGCTTTGCTAATCCATTTTCAATCTTTGTTGTTTTGTATGTGAGCAACAAGGACTTAATCGCGATTAAACCCATGATCGCGCTTAAGTGCTGACGGTGCATCTGAGGGTAAGTCAGCGTAAGCAAATCGAATTGGAAAATTTGATATGGCCGAATGACCCGGAAACAGTTGGCCCAGCAAAAAATTTCTATCAATGTGTCAAAACATCTGTGGGACGGTCAAGTGTACAAATTTTCAAATTATGTGAAAAAACCGCGAAAAAACACGAAAATCTAGGTATGTAATTAATTTAAAATTGTTAAATTATTAATCCTAAGCTAATTTACAAATTTATGTCGAAAATTTGACGATGCAGTGATAGAAATTGATCTTTTTCAACCAAAACAAGTCAGAGAAAATCACTATGTAACGTTTTTTAAAAAATTATTTTAAAAAAAACCATACTTTTTTTTTAATTTCCCGTATCTAAATCGACTAAAAATAGTCCAAAGAATCATTTCCATACAAAAAAATCGTTATATAGGGCGTTTTGACGAGCGAGGTATAACGTAGTAGAACCGACATGTCTTTTAAGGTACACTTTCTTCACTCGCATCTGGACTTCTTTTTTTAAAGTTTAGGAGTAGTCTCGAATGAACACGGAGAACGGATTTATCAAGACATCGCTAAGTTGAAAAAGAGATTTTCAGGGAAGTTGAATACAAGCATGTTCGCGAAGTACTGCTGGTTTATGAAACGACAGGGTTGTACCTCAAGGTATAAAAAGAAAACAAGCATCAAGTGAAGGTACAGATCTTTTTATTTATTAGTGTTTACAGCTAAAGTAATTCTCTTCACTCTAAAATATTTAAATTTATGTCGATAAGATTTTCATTATCATCGAAAAGTGATAAAAATAGATAAAAGGGCTGCTCCCCCAAAAATGGTGGGTGGTAGAAGTAAACACAAGCTATATTGGGATTCAAGGCGTCATTATACATAAGAATCAGCAGAAATAATGCCAGGCCTCAAGATTTTTTAATTTTTTGCAGACCAGTGTTATCTTAAGATACGACCATTAAAATTTATGAGGAATAGTCATAGTATAAAATACTGAGATACGCTCAATCGTGAGATGAAAATATGAGGCTTAAGCCGTCTTTTTGCAGTCTTAACTCAATGTTGAGCCATTACGTGAGAAGGCCGACGAATTGTTTTGTTGTAGATGCTAAGAATAGTGTCATTTCACGATTCTTTCTTTTTAAGTTATGTTGGATTGTTTAGATGATCTATACTGGGGGCAACATCAGATGGAGTAAAACCGGATGGTGAAATAACCAAGTAGTGTCAAAAGAAGAATAAATAAATAAATAAAAAATTTCTACCAAAAAAAAATTCGAGGCATTACCCAATGCACTAAACAATTTGGGACCAAACCTAATTTTGGCTGTTAGAGACTTGCAAAAATATTTAAAAAAGCTTATCTAAGCTTTTTCAATTTTATTATGAAGAACACTAAAAACATTTTAACCAGTATTTACCAAGATCATTAAACTTTTTTTAAGACTTACAGGACAAAGTGCTGCAAAGGTTTGGTTTAAGCTAACGTGCAATGGCACAATTGGCATTTCTTAGTGAGTTTTAACTTATAGATTAGAAAAAATTAATTTTAAAAATAAAGAAAAACCACTTAAAAAATTTCTAAAAAACGATATGTCATTTTGTAGAAATTTAGTCCATGCAGTCGTAGGATTCTCGATAAAAATAGTCTCAAATTGTGGTGCCACATCTGAGGGGTACCTTAAAGTTTGAAAAACAATAGAAATAATCCTTGATCGGTAAAAAACTTATATACAGTAGAACCTCGATTATCCGTGCGCGGATTATCCGGGCTGCGGATTATCCGTGCTATGATTTCCCATCATCGAAATTGTATTTTTGAAGTTCTATCGAAATAGCGTTACCGGAAATCACTCGACCATAACCTTATGTACAATTATATTTTTTGTTCTGTTATCTTTTTATGCAATACATACATATAAACTTAGTTTGAACTTATGGAATCTTTTTTTTTCTGTCATATTTTGAGTATATATATATATATATATATATATATATATATATATATATATATATATATATACATAATATGTATGTAACATGTAATAAATGAATGTTCGGATTATCCGTGCTTTTCACTTATCCGTGCCTCGTCTGGTCCCGTGCAGCACGGATAATCGGGGTTCTACTGTATATACAAAAATTTTTAGAGCTAAATAATACATAAGCAACTTAAAACTATATCTGTAGATGCATTACCGTATTAAATACGTATCAATATTTAAATATTATAAAAAGCGCATGAAAATCTGTTTTCAGTAAGATATCCACCAAAAGAATTGAAAATTGATCTATCATCGCTAACTAATTAAAAGATGACCCATTAGGTCTGTGTAACAGGGGCCTATGTATGACAGTGGTATTGTTACCTCAAGTGGCCAAGGCTTAAATGTTGTAACTTAGGCTACAACTTATATAAATTATAAAAAGATTAAATGTTGTTATTAAATTTACACGATCTTGAAAGGGAATTCGACGGTTCTTGGAGGAAAAGTATGCTATAAACGTTTTTCTCAAATGTATAACTAATGTAGGATAATCATGCATACCTTTTCAATTTCCTTCTTGTAGCTTCACACTTTCACTTCTTATATTTATTAATTGAATATCAAATTTTTTTGTACTATTGAACTTTTGTATTCAAATATTTACACTTCTCCAACTTTTAGGTATTATAAACCTTTTATATATTTGTTGTAAATATATATATTTATCAACATCTTAAACGTTGATTGAATGAGTGAACCTATTCAATCAACTGTTTAATTTGCATAATATTACTGTTTAGGTTTGGGATATATTGTTGAAGAAAAATGCCGATTTTAGGGCAACTAATTGTTTGTATTTTGATGTTAAAAAAACCATAAAACAGATAAAAACCTTATTTCAAAACACTGGAAACAGTAATAATTAAAAGTTTTAAAATTAATAAACTCCAAAAGAAAAGACTAAAATAATTATGAATAGTAAAGTTAACAGTTTTATACAATGTTAAAATAATTGATAAATTTCCCCAGTTGAAATAAAACCCCCCTAAGAAGTATGAACGAAAGCGTAACGGACCAAGCAAAGCGTAACTAAAGAGTGAGCTCCCTCCCAACTTTCGAAAGTTTCAGTACCCTGTTCTCTAGGCATTCTTAGCTTGCCGCTAGCTGATTGATCTAAATCTAAGCTTTCTTTAACGGATTTCTTCCACCACTCTGCTCTACAGACATTCTTGGTTGCCGTGGTCTGAAACTTAAGCTCTCTCGCATCTGGCGAGAAAGACAAAGAGACAAAATACCACCGCAATTAAAAGATGCGTGGACTCAGAAAATAGGTAAAGTTAAAATCATACAGTGTGTTTCTTAAAAGTTGAAAATAGTTTAGCTAATTTGTTTCCAGTTACAAAATATGAATTATTTTGATGTTAGTGGCTCAAAGGACATATTAGCCGAATACAACTTTTATTAAAATACAGCGAACCTGAAAATATGCCCAAAAATAAGCCGCCGGAGTTGCCATAAATTTTACTTAATCTTAACCTAGTCTTGCATATAATTAATGCTTGTTGATGTCAAAACAAAATTTAATTAAAAATCTTTAAAAACTTATAAATGGCAAAAATACCATTTATATTCAAATCCCGGTTTGTTACATCTGAAACTACTCAAAGTCGGCAATTAACTAGTCGAAAGCAACAAAAAAGGTTAAAACATGAAAATGTCCCGGCGGGAAAATGTCACTGGAGGTTTGTCAAGTTTTTAAATCCAAATATTGCCGGCAAATTGATGGTGTTAATAACTGAAAGTTATATCATATGAAAAGCTTGAAGTTTCTAGATTTGTAAACACATGAGCGCACACAGGGTTGGGCTCGAGGCCCGCTCCTCCTCACAAGCCTTAGATTTGTTTAGATATTTTCCACGTATTTCATGAAAAAACACAAAAATAGCTTGCTTGGATAATACGCTATTTAAAAAAAACAGATTTTCATGCGCTTTTTATAATATTTAAATATTGATACGTATTTAATACGGTAATGCATCTACAGAACAGATATAGTTTTAAGTTGTTTATGTATTACAGTGAAACCTCCCATAAGCGGACACTCACGGTTCCGTCGATTTTGTCCGCTTATTGAAGGTGTCCGCTTAAGAGCGGGAACTGCGAAATGTTGATATTTGTTTATTAACAATCTCCGAAACGGTAACAACTTCTTTTTTTCCACATCAACTAAGAAGTTTTTTTACTAGGCGCCATTTGAAAGAGATCTATTATTACCCAACTGAACCATAAACACCGCAGCCCCGCCGAATAAAATAATGTTGTAAATACGACAGATGTATTTCGTCTCAGCATTAAAACGGAAAGAGAAAATTCCCCGGCTGCAGAGTGCATTGTCAGAGGTTCGCGTCTGGTTAAGGGAGGTTTCAGAATTTTTGAACCAAAAAAATTGTCCGCGTCCGGTTATTAGAGTGTCCGGTGATAAGAGGGAATTTTGCATGTAAAGACATAGGCAAAAGCTTGGTTCCAACAAATTTGTCCGTCTAAAGGAAGTGTCCGCTTAATAGCGGTGTCCGCAAGACGAGGTTTCACTGTGTTTAGGTTTGAAAATTTTTGTGTATAAGTTTTTATCGATCATGGATTATTTTTATTTGTCCCGTTCGTTGCGCTATTTTTAGATGTTACACAAATTGTCCAGCGTTACAGATCGGGACATTAAATTTTGTCTTTGGAATTTAGTTGGAAAATAATTGTATTTATATTCTGCCTGGTTATTTTTGACCCCGTTCAATCTTTTTAATTTTGATTTGTGCCGTAAATTGTGTGCTTTTTACGTTTTGAGTGTTAGTTACGTTAATGTCCCTTCTGTAACACCTAAAATACCTGATATTTTTGTTTGACAGTATAATATTTTTGAGTAAACGTTCAGAAAAGATAAAAATAGGCATTTTTCATTGTTTTTATGCATAACAGTAACGAGAAACGACACCGGTTTGGGGAGGAGAAGGAATTACCCCCTTGTCCTCCCCTTATCTACACTCTTGGTGCGTTCTACATTTGTAACAATTTGCTATTAGATAGAAAAAAAGTAAATCATATGTATTACAAATTTTCCAAATTATTTTATTGCTTCGCCATGCGTTTCTGCCCCGCCTACCCCTACCAATTAAAATTTTATCGTCCTATTAATATTAACGGAGACAACTTATGAGTAAAATATAATCAATCACTCTTTAAACCCATTAGTTAGCCCTTAATATGCGTTTTAACCAAAATCATAAAAAATGGAATATTTTCAATTTAAAAAAAATTATCATTTTTTAATTGCAAATTAACTACAATTATACGAAGCGTCCTTCTACGATTCAAAGTACTTTCTAACAACAATGCATAGTCCAAGTTACTCGTAGTTCTGTAAAAACTATTTCCAACACGTTTAAAATTCTTATGTGTAAGAATACAATAATTGAATTTTTACCGGTACTGTTGTTATGATTCAGTTATTTATTATTATTTACATTAGTTTGTGACAAAGGATTTTGTTTCTTACAAGTGATTTGGTGTCCCATTTGGGGAATGGTGGGGTAGGTCTATTTTAGAGTTTAAGTTTTGTTCATTTCTGCAAATGATAGGGCTTAAGCCACTTTTTTTTTTGGAACAAGCCCCAATTTTGGCTATCCCAGACTAAATCAAAATATGTAGTTAATGAAAGCTTATCTAAGCTTTTTACATTTTATTATGAAGAACACAAATCGTTTTAGGACTGAAACCGCTTAAAGTCGCCAATTAATTTGTAGATAGCAACAAAAAAAATTGAAACATTAAAATGTCCCGGCGGTAAAGTGTCACTACCGCGGCCGATTCGCCGCAGCCGATTTGCCGCGGCCGATATGCCGCGGGACAAATCGCCGCGGGACAATTTGCCGCCAGCCGATCCGCCGCGGGGACAATTCGCTGCGAGATTTTTTGTTTTATGATATTACCATTGGCAATTGTTTAAACATTTTTATTTAGCTTGACTTCATATAATATATATCTGAGGGCACGGCAGTGCCTCGCCAAGTTCGCGCGCCGTAACTATCTTTTCTTGAAACATTTCAGCCGATATTTGACCTACCTAGAACTCTACTTCGGAATGAGCTACGAATCTCAAACTTTGCAAAGTCGTAGATCTCCATGGAGTAAACAACCCATGGAATTCCATAAAGTAGTAAAGTAGTTACGAAATTTCAAAAAACGTCGAAATTGCCACTCACTCACTCACTCACTCATGTATAGATCATCAATATTCTACTATACTTCCAGACATGCTACAAAGCTGAAATTTGGCAGACTGATAGTAGTTATAACCAAACTCCTGGAAAAAATTTAAAAAATTTTAATTTACATTTATCTCTATACATTTAAAGTTATGTAAAAGTAGCATCGCCCACTTCCAGAAATGCTAGAGAGTTGAGCTTTGGCAGACTGATAGGAACTATGATAAAACTATAGGAAAAAATAAAAAACCCCTAAATCTTATTTTACTTCCCTCCCCTATACATTTAAAATTATGTAAAAGTAGCATTGCCCACTTCCAGAAATGCTAGAGAGTTGAGCTTTGGCAGACTGATTGGAACTATGATAAAACTATAGGAAAAAATTAAAACACCCCAAAATTCTAATTAACTTCCCTCCCCTATAAATGTAAAGTTAAGTAAAAGTAACATTGCCTACTTCCAGACATGCTAGAGAGCTCAGCTTTGGAAGACCGATAGTAACTATGATAAAGTTATAGAATAAAATTAAAACACCCCAAAATTCTAATTTACTTCCTTTCCCTATAAATGTAAAATTATGTAAAAGTAACACTGCCCACTTCCAGAAACGCTAGAGAGCTGAACATTTTAAGACTGAAAGACAATATGTTAAACTATATGAAAAAATGTAAAAACACCAACATTTTAGTTTACTTCCCTGTCCTTTAAATGTAAATTTATATAAAACTAACATTGGCCAGTTCCAGAAACGCTAGAGAGCTAAGCATTGGAATGCTGATAGAAATTATGATAAAACCATGGGAAAAATTTAAAAAGTCCAATATTTGCATTTACTCTCCTCCCCTATAAATGTAAAGTTATGTAAAAGTAACATTGTGCATTTTCAGAAACGCTAGAGAGCTGAGCTTTGGAAGGCTGATAGGAACTACGATAAAACCATGGAAAAAAATTTAAAAACCTCAAAAATTTAAGTAAGGCATTGCAAAAGTTTTGAACAATATTCCGCATATTTTACTACTTTAAAAATTAAGTATTATCCAATTCCTTTAAAAAAGAAGTGAAATCATAACAAAAACATTTCATGTAAAAAAAAGCCAAGTACGCGAAAATGGCATTCCGTAAAAACAATTGAGATAAAAGTAAAGCCAAGTTCTCCAATACAAATTTCAAAATAAAAGGTTCTTACTAGTTTGGAAATATTTTTCTAAACTTGGCAATTACGGCTGTAAATGACTCTTAGGCACAGTGCTAAATTGAACATAAAGAAGTTTGGCTGTAATAGCAAAGTTTAAAAAAACACTTCCAAACTAGTAAGAACCTTTCATTTTGAAATTTGTATTGGAGAACTTGGCTGTACTTTTGTCTCAATTCTTTTTACGGAATGCCATTTTCGCGTACTTGGCTTTTTTTTTACATGAAATGTTTTTGTTATGATTTGTTTAGTTATAACTTCTTTCAAACTTTTCCAACTAGGTATTTGGTGGTTAATATACAAATTTTTTTTATTAAAAAAATAAATAAAATTATGATTTTTGAAAAATCAAAATGGCGGTTCCACAATGGCGCACTTTTTTATTTAAAAACCGATTTGCCTAAAACTTAAAACATCGCGGCGCTTAAGGTAACACAACACAATTTTTGACTCAAATTTAAAATTCTGAAAATGGCGGATTCAAAATGGCGGATTTTCCCATTTTTAAACCATTGAGGCAACTTTAATTTTTGAAATCTACCCCCACCCTTTTATGTGGCTTGTGTTAGGTGGATTTTGTTTATTTTTAAATGGGACCATCTCGACCCAAGACCCAGCCTAGGTACGAGATTATATTAAAATCGGGCAAGTGGTTTTTGAGTTATGCGCGTTGGTCGTTACAGACAGACTGACAGACAGACGGCGCGACAAAAAAAGTTTCAAAATCATCTGAAACGCAAACATATATAAAAATTTTTAAAATCGGAGCCACTTTTTTTTTCTCGAAAATATTAGGATCACCATAGCTCACACTACTATAGTATAGTATATGTGTGAGCTAAAAATACTTCTGTTAAAAATTATATAGGTATAGTATTAATTTAAAGTTTTTGTATAAAGACTTGTCGTTTATAAAAAATGTTACAATTTTTAATGCTAAATACAAGTTTAATAATTTAATAAGGACAAACATAAATTATGAACATTAATACAAATTCACACATATATTTTAATATGCATATTACATATAAAAAGTCAATTTCTGTTTTTCATCTTGAGCCATTATAAATTAAAGTTGAAATATTCATCTATCAGCAAGCAGCCGCGAAAAAAGCTTAAAATTTTGAAAGTGGCAGCTTTTATCCCTCAACAAATAGTTACTAAATCTTTCGCTCCAGAATGAAAAGTGCATCTTTGGAGATTTATAACGTACTACTTCAAATAACAAATAAAACTTGCTATGGAAAATTTCTAAAAACTCATCTGTTATCATAACACTAAGTAAAAAAATGATTGCTTTTTTATTTATTATTTCAATGTTTTTATTTATGTTATTAATTACAGGTATTTATTTCGTTGCAATCATGTGATAGGCGTTAGCTAGATGACTTTCATAAAAGCGACTAAACGAGAACAGATCACGTGTCTTGGATTCTGATCTAATAGACTTAACATACCTAATATACTTCTTTGCATATGTTGCTAAAAAAGCGACTTTATTATCTCAGAAAAAAGTTACTGACTACGCAGTTTTTTATTGTATAAATCAGTGTCGGTTCCTGTGTTTCGCAATAGGTGACGCAGGATTTCCCTTCCCCCATTTTTTATACACGCATATAAAAAATTTAAATATAATAATATGCTAATGATGTAAATACCTATTCTATAAGTGACAAAAGAAAATTAGATTTAAATTCTGATTTTCTGGGAAACGCTCCTGCTTGATCTTAAACTAACATGTTATGAGAATGAGCCAAATCAATTAATATACAAGGTGATTTAGTAGGTTGAATTGATCAAAAGTGTTAAAAGTAAAGTACCGTTGTTTTAAGAGATATCAGAAAAGTTTATAAAGAAAAGTTGTTTAGAAATAAAAGTTACGACTGATTCTCAATTTTTAGAAAAATCAATTAAAATCGTTTAAATAAAATTTTTACAATCCACTTATAAAATCAGAGTTGGCTAGTTTTTCTGAAAATTAACAATTTGCCGTAACTTTTGAATCTTAACAACTTTTCTTTATAACATTTTCCGATAGCTTTTACAACAAAGGTATTGTTGCTGTTTTGAGGTTGGTAGAGCTGCGGGACTGTAAGCGCTGGCCGTTTTATAAAATCTGGGTGCAAAAATCCTTAAAAGGACGATGTAAAAATATTAACTTTTCCGAGCCACACAAAGACAATATAGAGGATTGGCACTCACCTTTTCAGCTGTTTCCGTCGTCCAGAGGAGCTCCTCTCGCTGGCCCAGTCGTTGCAGTCGATCCACACTAGAATCACTTGTTTGTGTAATGGTTTAGTTTGATTTTCTAAGAATGTTATTGGATTTTTTGGTTAATAGAATTTATCACCATGCTGCGTGGTGATCTCGATAGAATACGACAGACGAATCTTTTTGGTTACGCCTTTTTGCGCAGATTCATTTTTCGTAGATGGCACTGGCGTTTTGCTTGTGCCAATCAAAATTGAAATTGTGTGGGTTTTCCGAATACGGGAATTTGGCGCAAAATTTGAATTTAAAATTAAAGTTGCACGAACATTTTCCGCCCACTTAAAACGAAGTTTTACATTGAGATTAATTGAATAAACAAATGGCTATATAAAAAAAATATAAGTTAATTCAAAACCTTAAAGGGTAGGTTATTAAAATTCGTTTTAGGTTTATAGATCAAAAGGAAAAAAAAATGAAAAAAAAATATATATATATATTCTAGATAACGACACACGAAACAAAAGAAGTTGCTTGGGAGTTTAGTGCGCATCTAAAGGTAGTGGGCACAACTTGACCACGGGACGAGTGAAAAGTCCGTGTTGTGTTTTAACAGTAGCAACTCGAATGTGATTATCCCGACCAGGATGTACAGATACTATTCTACCCAGCAACCAGTGTAATGGCGGCCTAGTTTCATCCTTAATTAATACAAGCGTATCTAGCTTGATTTCAACCGAAGGGTCCGACCACTTAGAACGCTGTTGTAAAGTATTTAAGTACTCGAGTTTCCAACGCTTCCAGAAATCGGCATGAATTCGTTGGATAAGTTGCCAACGCTTAAGGGTATTAACTTTAAGGGTAGAAAGGTCAGGATCAGGACACGAATTAAGGGGTTCCATTGTGAGGAAATGACCCGGAGTCAAAGACGTAAGATCGTTTGGGTCAGAGCTTTGCTCACAAAGGGGTCGAGAATTGAGTAATGCCTCTATTTGGGCGAGGAGAGTATAGAGCTCTTCGAAGGTTAGTATCTGGTCACCGATGACCCGATACAAATGTGTTTTTATAGATTTGACTCCTGCTTCTGCTAGACCATTTAGGTGGGGGGCTCCCGGACTATTAAGACACCATTTGATTTTTAAGCTCTCAGAAGCTAATTTCGAAAGATTATGGAGCTCCTTAATAGCCCCAACAAAGTTTGAGCCTCTATCACTTATGATTTGGACACAAGTGCCACGTCTAGCGACAAAGCGTCGTAAAGCAGCGATGCACGCCTCTGTGGTTAAATCCGAAACAAGCTCGATATGGATTGCCTTGACAGAAGTATCAACAAAGACTGCGATATATGATTTACCAACTTGTGCTCCACGACGTCTCTGACCTACAAAGGTTTTGATTGGGCCTGCATAGTCTAAGCAAACGTGTGAAAAACATTTTAATTGTGACGTTCTAAAAGAAGGTAAATCCGACATGTACGGAGTATACGGTTTTGGTTTTAAGCGAAAGCAGGGAATACATTGCAATAAAACCCTCTGAATAGCTCGACGTGATGACATAATCCAAAACTTTTGACGAATTAAGTATTGGACTGTGTTTATTCCGGGATGTAAATTTTCGTTATGAGTTTGAATAATGATCAATTGGGTTAATCTATGAGATTTCGGCAATAATAAGGGATGTTTTGCCTCAAAGGAGAGTTGAGAATGCCGTAAGCGTCCGCCCACTCTAAGGAAACCCAATTCGTCCAAAAAGGGCGCGAGCTTGCGAAACGGCTTAGGTAATAGCTGAGTATTTTGAATTTTTTGAATGATATCCGAAAAACACTCTTCTTGGACCCTTTTAACTAAAACAAGTAGAGCCTTGTGTAGTTCAAAAGCGGAAAAAACGCCGGATAAAGGGTCAACTGAGGTTTTTCGATTGTGAATAAGTCTTAGAAAATGACAAATGATTTTTTGAATGGTATTTAAATTGGATATTTTATCGATTAATCTATCAAAAAAGTTTTGATTTTGAATTTCTGCCGTCAGCACCACTGAATTTTCCGGTTTTTCTGCTTTGAGCACCTCGTCTGGAACTCCCAAAGAACTCCCATTTATAAACCTTTGAATTTGCCACTCCGTAGTGGGCAAGGTAATCCATGGAGGGCCGTGAAACCAAAGATGGTGATTTATTAAGTTATTGGGCGACAACCCTCTGCTAGCGCAGTCGGCAGGGTTCTCGAGTGAAGTAATGTGATACCATGGGACTTCGGGGATTGTTTCTTGAATACGACTTACGCGGTTTGCCACAAAGGTCTTCCACTTGTGAGGTGAAGATGTGACCCAATGAAGCGTGACCTGTGAGTCCGAGAACGCAAGAATTTCATCAATTACGAGTAATGATGAATAGGTGCGAATAACTAGTTCGAGTAAATCAGCTAATAGAGTAGCTCCAAGTAGTTCCAAACGTGGGATTGAAATAGTGTGTAAGGGAGCAACCCTTGACTTGCCCATGACTAGAGCAGTTTTGATAATTTTATTTGGTAATTCGACGCGAACGTATACGCAAGAAGCGTATCCTAGCTCGGATGCATCGCAGAAACCTAGCAATTGACATCGTTGAATATGATTCGAAAAAATATGTCTAGGTATACAAAGATTCGAAAGAGTGGTTAATTGATTATTGAATTGATTCCAAAGAGTTTTGATTGGATCGGGGGGTATTTCATCCCAATCAGTTTTGCATAACCAAAGTTTTTGCATAATCACTTTGGCTAAAAATGAAACAGGCGATAAGAAACCTATAGGATCCCAAATTTTAGCGATAGCTGATAAAATATTCCTTTTGGTGCAAGGTTTTTCACAAGGGGTACAAGAATAGGTAAAAGTATCTGTAGAAGGGTGCCACTGAAGGCCCAACACCTTAATCGATGTTGAAGAATCGTCTTCAAAGGTAACAGGGATCTGACAATCAGCGGGCGACAAATGTGAAAGAAGTTTCGGATTATTTGATGCCCATTTTCTTAATTCAAATTTTCCCAATTTAAGCAACGCTATGAGATCCTTTTGAAGTGATAAAGCACCTTCTAGAGAGTTAGCTCCACAGCAAATATCGTCCATGAAAATGTTATTCAAAAGGACCTGGGATGCTTCAGGATAATTCTTAGCCTCCAGGATGGCTAGTTCTCTAAGAGTTCTGATAGCTAAATAGGGACTTGAACTAACACCAAACGTCACTGTATTAAGCCTGTATTCCTGCAGGGGCTCATTGGGATCAAATCGCCAAAGTAGCCTTTGGTAGTCCCGATGAATTGGATTAATTTGAATTTGTAAAAAGTGCTGTTTTATATCAGTCAAAAATACGATAGAATAAAATCTGAATTTTAATAGAATTTCGGAAATATCGGCTTGTAATTTTGGTCCTATTAAAAGAGTTTCGTTCATGCTTAGGCCTTTCGAACCCTTAATCGAGGGGTTAAAAACCACCCGGAGTTTAGTCGTTGATTTGTCAAGACGAAGGACTCCGTGATGTGGTAAATAAGAACATAACTGAGGTCTAGGTTCGGATCTTGGAATTAAAGACATGTGCCCGTTTTTGAGATATTCTCTCATAAAATCCGAGTACATACTATAGAAATTTGAATTTTTTATTAAGCGAGATTCCAGAGATAAAAATTGACGATAGGCCACTGAATATGTGTCTCCTAGGTCAGGAGGGTCAATGTGACGAAAAGGCAAATTTACAGTAAATCGGCCCGAAATATCTCTAGTGGTAGTTTTTTGGAAAATCTCTTCACATCTTTTTTCTTCGGGTGAGAGAAACGTTTTTGACTTAATTGATTCTAGTTCCCAAAATCTGCGAATATTAAAGTCGAGAGACTGCTCACAGGAAGTAAAGTAAGAATTGACTTGAGGTGAAATATTTATGTTTTGAGTTTGGCCCATCAAGACCCACCCAAAAACTGTCTCAAAAGCGGAGGGTAGGCCGTGAGGTCCTGGAATTCGTCCTGATTGGACGATTTCTGTGTAAAGTTGTGCACCTAAGAGTAAGTCAATTGGACCAGGGTTGTAAAATTGGTTATCTGCAAGCTTTAGATTTGAAATATGACTCCAATTGGATGAATCTACCTGTATTGAGGGCATATTCGAACAGAGTTTCGGTAAAACGAAGACTTGAATAGAAAAGGTAGGCTCTTGTTGGCCTAGGGCTCGAATAGTGCAAGTAGAAATGCCGTTAGTGGCCGATGAAGATTGATTTAGTCCCAGAACAGGGATCGAAATTTTGTTTCTTGGCAAGCCTAACCTGTTAAGACAAGCTTCGCTTATCAGGTTAGCTTGGCTACCGCTGTCCAGAAGTGCTCGGACAGGTTGGTAGTTACCCCGACTATCCAGTACCTCTAATTTTATAGTAGCTAGAAGCACTGTCGTCCGGGGCGTCAAGGTGGATAACGAAGAGTATTGATTTGTAGATGTATTTGGATTCGAATTGATTTGAATTGAATTTGAACTGGGTCGAACAAAACTAGGGTTCTGTTGGCTAAGAATTGAATTTGAATTCTGGTACGATAAGTTTGTGCCTGTGCTAGGCACGGCCACTTGATTTGGATTAGAACTTTGATTTAAGTTCGAATTTTGATTTGAATTTTGGCTTGAATTAACAAAGGATTGACTTGAGTTCTGACGGATTGAATCTGTCATTTGCGATAGATGAATAAGACTATGGTGCCTATGTCGACATACCCTGCAGTTGTAGGTACTACTGCAGTCAATTACTTGATGATTTGAACGTAAACAGTTGATACATAACGATTGTTGTTTTACATAAGTAAAACGATCTGAAGGAGATTTGGAAATAAAAACACCACACTGCGAGAGTGGATGAAAATAATTATTGCATAATTTGCACTTATAGGGTTGTTGGTTCTGTCGAAATTGAATATTGGATTGTTTATTTGCTACTTGTGAGTGCGTATGCGCTAAGAAATTTGATGGAGGGCTTGATTTGTACTGATTATTTGAATAAGAATTATATTTTTGGTTACTAGAATTCGAATAATTTGGTTTTTGCTGTTTTGAAGTCGAAGGTTGCATTTGCGTATTTTGGGGAGATAGCTGTACTGTTTCAAGAGCAAGGCATTGGTTAATAAGAAACTGAATTAGATTTTGATATGTTGGAATCTCGGTAGTACTATACTTTAATTCGAAAGCGGTTCTTGTGGTTTGATCGATTTTTGATAATAAAATTGAAAATAAACAAAAACACCACGACGTTACTGGAAATTCAAGATTTTCGAGCGCCGCAATATTCTCGGAAAAGGTATCTACCAAGACTCTAAGATCCTTTGCTGACTGGTTTCCCTTTAAAGAATTTGCATAGTAGACTGAATTCCAGTAGGTACTGGCTAAAAGTCTTTTATTTTGATAGCGATCTGTTAATACCTTCCAGGCGATTGCGTAATTACTTGCCGTTAATTTTATAGAACTTAAAATATTAAGTGGTTCGCCCTCAAGGAAGGTTAGCAAATGTTGAAATTTCCTTATATCGGAATAATTAGAGTTTTCGTGAACCAAACAAGAATAAACATCGTAAAAGGTTGGCCACTTTTTTACGTTTCCATTAAAGCAAGGTACCTTTAAAGGGCCCAGATCATCGCTACGTGAATAGTGTGAAGTTGCGGGGGTAAAATTTGAATGAACTGAATCGGAACATAAACTCGAAAAAAGAACTTTAGCTTGGTGGTAGAATAGATCCGCATCTTTCCTAATTTTGTCCTGTACTTCGAATTCATCATCGTCGTCGTCTTTCAAGAGACCTATGATGTCATTATGAATGTTTTTAAATTGTTCATAGTGATCATCTAACGATTCGTAAAACGCCTTAAAAATTGGCAAGGAAGAACTATCTGATTTAGCTTTTGTTCCCAAGTTATACGTTTCCGTAATACGAGATATTGAAACTTTGCGTTGATTCTCAAGCTTTTTTAACGACATATTGTTAATTAAAAAAATAAAAAATATTTAAAAGGAATAAAACTAACACTTGACCCCTATTGACTTTAATCAGTCCAAAAGAGTTCAACAAGCATATATTTTATTATCGATTTCTCGAATAAATGCAAAAACTTATCAACAGCTGTTATCCTAGGTCGCAATCTTTCTCCCAAAATAAATGCACACAAAACAACTTGTACCTACTACCGTTTCTCTTATTATTTACAGGTAAATACTAATTCTACTAGATGTGTTTGTTTACCTGTTAAATAAGAATAAAGCATTTAACTCACAAGCACTTTTGTTGTTTTGAATAACTATAACATATTATTTAAACAAATAACTATTATTTAAACAAATTTTGATTTTTGAATCAAAACAAACGACGTACCAAGTGCCAATTTCGGCTGCAATGAAATGTGGGTGGAGCAACCGTTAAGCCACGCAAGGGGGGACGGAACCTCCTTTCTAAACTGGACACGGCAACAAACGAACCAAAATGGCGAGGCGAAAAAATCTAATATTTTAGCAAACAAATTTTAAAAAACTATCTGGGTCGTG
Source organism: Aspidapion aeneum (assembly GCA_963576565.1). NCBI lineage: Eukaryota > Metazoa > Arthropoda > Insecta > Coleoptera > Brentidae > Aspidapion > Aspidapion aeneum. The sequence continues at coordinate 51,936,084 of OY755039.1, forward strand.
GGACCAGAAAATGTTGCTGTTTTGAGGTTGGTAGAGCTGCGGGACTGTAAGCGCTGGCCGTTTTATAAAATCTGGGTGCAAAAATCCTTAAAAGGACGATGTAAAAATATTAACTTTTCCGAGCCACACAAAGACAATATAGAGGATTGGCACTCACCTTTTCAGCTGTTTCCGTCGTCCAGAGGAGCTCCTCTCGCTGGCCCAGTCGTTGCAGTCGATCCACACTAGAATCACTTGTTTGTGTAATGGTTTAGTTTGATTTTCTAAGAATGTTATTGGATTTTTTGGTTAATAGAATTTATCACCATGCTGCGTGGTGATCTCGATAGAATACGACAGACGAATCTTTTTGGTTACGCCTTTTTGCGCAGATTCATTTTTCGTAGATGGCACTGGCGTTTTGCTTGTGCCAATCAAAATTGAAATTGTGTGGGTTTTCCGAATACGGGAATTTGGCGCAAAATTTGAATTTAAAATTAAAGTTGCACGAACAGGTATTTTATTATTAACGCTTTTTAGCAAATCAGCCTACTAAACCACCCTGTAAATTAATTGATATGAATAATTTTCTTAACATCTTAGTTTCAGACCAAGCAGGAGCAATTCCCAGAAACCCAGAATCTAAATCAATTATTTTTATCCTTAATTTATACTTTACATCATCAAATCAGCCTACTAAACGACCCTGTATATTAATGGATTTGGTTCATTGTTTTAACAACTTAGTTTGAGGCCAAGCAGGAGCGATTTCCAGAAAATCAGAATCTAAATCTAAATTTTTTTGTCATTTATACCTTACCGGCACTCAATTCGTGGACACACTCTATAAAAACTCACCTAAATTCAGTAAAATCAGCGCAATCAGGTCGGTAGTAAGTTCAAATTTTACTATTTGTATGTCAGGCAAATTTGTCTATCCTTTAAATTTTTGTACCACGATTCTTCAAAATGTTAAATATACAGTTTGTCTTTGATCTTAGCTGGTTTATTTACGTTCAGAGCACGGCTTTTCAGAGTTCAAAAATTATTTTTTGTCATCGTCGTTCCACGTTAAAAACGGGTTTTCCAGTAAAACATACACTACATCAGAGAACATTGTGCAAAATAATTGAAATAAAAAGCGAATCAGAACCGAATGTAAATAATACGGACACTATTTCAATTATGTACGCAGGGTCAGCACCTGATTCTTTGCCCTGCAAAAGCATGCGACGTTATCATAACAACCAACGGACGCCTTCACCCCGCAACGTATCGAGTAGACACAGACGAACGATAAACAAAAATAGCTTATACAATGCTTGTCTGTATGCTGGGCTCGCACACAATTCGCGGCGGGGCACGCTCACTGGTTTTTATCGGTCAATAGGTGACCAACCGCTCATTCGGTTTTGCTGACGCGGCGCGGTTCATATTTTTCATTTTTTGTCCTGTCTTAGATTCATAGATTACTATATTTAGTCTGGAAAAAAGAGGTGAAGCAACGCTTCAACTGTTTCATTGGGCAAGAGCAAGCAAGTTTAAAGCCCTTATTACATGGCACAAGCTCAAAGCGCCTTCCAGCACGGATCACCTTTTGTTAGGTGATCCGTGCTTCCAGCGTGGATCTGGGCCAAAATCTTGGGAGGTAAAACGGCCTACTCACCAGCCAATTTGCAAAATCAATTTAGTGTCCCTGCATGTTAAAGGTATCGGCGATATCGGTATTTCACTTGTTAGCCTTTTATTTATTAACTAAAAGTGCCCATATTTTTATTCAAGGGGGTGTAATTACCATATATATAATATTCCAATACCCACGGTAACTGTCCATTCATGATGAAAACATAAGGGCCTTGGGGTCTTTAAGCAAAAAAGACCTGATTGATTGCTTTCAAAGACATATGCATAATATTTCCATATAGTACGTATTATTGCAATACCTAAGGTACCTTACGATGCAGAATGCAAACATATTTGAAATAACAATATCAATGGACACTAAGTCTATCCTAAGTTAAAATGTCCTGATTGTTTATACTTTACACATGCATATTATTTTATTCGTGTATTCGTCATGTCAAATCATCGGCTTACAGTTGAAAAAAACTCTATCTTTAAGTAAATTTGGTATCTGTGCATTTTTCGTACCTTTATTTCTGAATGTTTGCATCAAACGCTAACCATTGTGTAAATAGGTAACAGGGAGTATTGGAATATTACGTATATGGTAATAGCGAGTTAGTCTCGAGTATTGTTGGAAGCTGTTCTCCATTCATTTTAATATGGTACATTTAGCAGCATTGTATGATATCCTCAGGTAATTCCAAATCCAAATTCGGAAGATGCCGCTTCCTTCGCTGATTGGTCTGCGGCCTCATTTCCCTGCTGCCCAGAATGCCGTGGTATCCATACCAATGACACATTATTAGCGCCACCAAGCGCATTCAGCGAATCATTACAGCTCCTCACGGTTGCCTATGAGACCGGAATCAAGAGCTCTTAAGGGTGCTTGACTTTCGGAGAAGATTTTTATTGTCATGTTGGTTCATTCGTGGTAAGTAATTTACCGGGCACAAAGTTCAATGACTATGAGTTCGGTCTCAAATTGGTCGAAACTATGTTTCATTTCGACTTTTTCTTGGATATTTGCAACAGATCCCACCCCTGATGCCATTTTGAATCCGTCGGTATAACAGAAGCTATCGTTATTCGAAAAATTAGTCTGGTCTGTTCTTTCACCAATCCTGCTGAACACTGTGTTGGGCATGACGTCTAATATCATTCCTAGAGTATTGCGCCCAACTCTTGTTCCCTAATTAGGGCTGTTGATATCAAATTGTTTGCCCTACCATTCTGGTGGGGCAAACAATACTGTATAATGCTCTTCGAGCTTCCGCATTCAAGCGCAGTCGATGGGCTAGAAATCCCTGCACCACATATGGTAAGACTGGCCTGTCGTTGTAAGCTGGTTAGTTTCTCCCTTGGCGTATTCTTTGACATCCATTCTCGGACCCGACTATTGCGTCTTATGCAATAATTGGTCTGATGACTGTTTTATACAGCCAGTACATTTACTTTGAGCTAGTGTCCTGGGTCTTTTCGCAAATTCTTTTACACATGTGACAGTGTCGCTATGCAGGTTACCGTTTTTCCGCAAATTCTTTTGCACGTCTAGAAAGACGCTGTCGCTTTGCTAAATATTTAGCACGCAAATATTCGTTACCTATTCGATAAAATGTTTTCCTATTCGCGGGAAACTAGTAGACCAGATAAGAATTTAGCAGCAGCAAACAAGACATTTCCTGCTATATTATTAGATATATGAAGGTGCAAAAATGAATAACCATGATAATGCACTTACTAGTTGCAGTTCAAAGAAAGTGAAATTTCCGCCGTTTTCTGTACATAGAATAGACTGGACATGCTAAATTTTCAAGTCCTCCGGTCAGTGAAATTATAACTGTATCGAAGAATATGTGTTGCGTAATACTACCATTACCGCGATAAAATATTTTGTAATTTACTTTTATACGTATAATTTTATTAACTACTTTGTGTCATCGGTCCAAGTATGAAGAATCTGGTTCTTAACATGCATTGCATTTAGTGCAACGTTAAATATTTGTAATAATAATAATATTCTGAGGTCTAGTTTTAATGTAGGTAAGAAAATGAGATGGTTTTCAATTTGGATCTCAAAAGAATTTAGATCGCAAGTTTGGTACATGAAAATTTATCGTAAGTACAAAATTGTCACCAAATTATATATTTATTATTATTATTTACTAAACAAACAAAGATTTATTAGCGGAGTGAGAGGCCGGTCCGGGGGGGGGGGGGGGTCAGTTTACGTAACACATTATGAAGAGAAAAAAACTGTTTTAGTTCCAATAGGTAGATATAGGTCCCTAAAAATAATGTAGATATGAATTTGGATATTTTTTTCTCTAAAAAAATACATAAAATAGTTTTCGAAATTCTAGGCTATTAGTCAGACCTATTTTATGTCTAACACAAATTTAATTTGGTTCACAAATTCAGAGAAAGGGTAAAATTATTAATCGAAAATTTTGAAAAACGTTTTTTGCTTGGCCTGGGTTTGAACCTAAAATATTCGACTTTACGCCCTAACGCCATACCCATTGGGCCACTAAGATGATAGGTAAAATTTTTTTAACCATCTAGCATTAATAGCGTTGACCCAACCTGGAGGGATGTGCCCCCGCATAGTGTACCATCGCCAGGGGGTTCTGGGACCATTTTTGTAGAGGAGACGGGGGCGCCAAACTCTAATCTTACACCAGGCGCTAACCCAATATAGAAACACTACTAAACACAGCATATGGAAATTTGAGTCAGCTAGTAAACTATTTTTGTTTGTATTATGTCGGTTTAGAACGTTTTTCTACGTTGTCCGACCCCTATTCTCCACCTCCTTCGATCCGGACAATCATCTCCTCAGATTTTTTTGACTCATTGATCTTTGGATCGACTGTTGCCATTCTAGTCTAGTCGTTGATCCGTTGTACATGGCCGTACTATATCAGTTGCCTTTGAGTGATGTCATCCGTTATGCTTCCCTCGATTCCCATTCTTTCTTTTATGATCTCATTTCTTATGTGGTCTATTCTAGATATTCTCATTGATCTTCTTATTGCATCCATTTCGACACTTTCTATTTTTGTTACGCGACAAGTCTCTATTCCATACAACAGCGTGCTTTTCACGACTGTTTCATATATGTTAAATTTTACGTTCTTTTTTATCTCTCTGCTAAACTAATTTTTTCAATGACTACTTCTACCAATGAAAATTTTGCAATATCCTAATGCAATTATGCATTGTTTCATTCGAACTGTAAAATCAGGAACAATACGATGCTCCGTTAAAAACTAAGGATTTTAAAAAAAGGTTATTGCTATTAGCATTAATGGATTTGGACCAAAATCTAATTAGCTCGTTACAGTGCCAATCATTATTTTACTTTAAAATTTTATGAAAATCGGTTTAGCGGTTTAGGAGTCATCGTCGGACAGATATACATACACACACACACACACACAAACACACCTATACCCGTTCATATATTTATTGTGGCATATGTGCATTATCCAGACTTGTAAAGATTTATGCAACAACGTGACTTGTGGCATCGATGTCACAGTAAATACAATTTACCAGGTGTGTAACGAAGATGCCACAGTAGATACAATTTATCTGGTGTGTAACGATGTTGCTCTTATTTAATGCTAAAATTCAATTTAATGTAAGGTATACGTCAGCAGACGGGTGGAAAAAGGAAACAAACAATACTTTTGGCCAACTTGGAAATAAACAAAAAATCAGTTTTAGTTTAACCGCAATATTGTATATTTTTAGATTTTAGATAAAGTCATCATGTGTAAAGTCAAAAAAATAGTTGTGAACTAAAATTATCTTCAGTGTCATATTGTTAAATATTTGCAGAATTTTCCTGATTATTTTCTGGATTTCCTGAAATTCTTTAACCTTTTCCAGCGCATTTTAAGGCTTCCATACTTGTCCTAAACTTTTCTAGAGTTTTCTGGCCTTTTTTCAAACATTTCCCGAGTTTTCTATTATTTTTCTGAATATTTCCATACGTTTTCTGAACATTTCCACAGTTTTACAGAACATTTCCCGGTTTTTAAATACTTTTTCTAAAAATTTCCAGTGTTTTTTAGAACATTTTTCGAGTTTTCCAGGCTTATCTTGAACATTCCAAGATCTTTTCTTAACATGTCCAGATTTTTCCAGAACATTTTAAGAGTTTTCCATATTTTCCCGGAACATTTCCAGATAATTTTTAGATATTTCCTGAACAAATTCATATTTTTTAGGACAATTTCAAACTTTTCCATAATTTTCCATGCTTTCCCTAAACATTTTCGGACGTTTCCTAAGCAATTTCAGAAGATTTCCAGAGTTCTTTAAAGATTATCTAAAACAGGGTTTTCCGAGCTTTCTTTAACATTCGCAGACTTTTCCTAAATTTTTTCAGAGAGAACCTTTACAGAAGTTTCTAGACTTGTCATGGACAATTTTTTGAATTTTCCAGATTTTTCCTAAATATTTCTAATTTTTCGAAGACTTTTCCCGAACATTCCCAGACATTTTCCGAACTTTTCCCGAGTTTTTAAGGCTTTTCCTAAACATTTACAGACTTTTCCTGAAATCTTCCAAACTTTTCCAAAACATTTTTAGACTTTTCTTGAACAATTCCAAAGTTTTTCAAGAATATTATCTGGGTTTTTTAAAACATATCCCGTGTTTCTGGACTTTTCCTGAACATTTCTAGGCTTTTCCTGAACTATTCCAGAGTTTTCCAGAATATTTGCCGAGTTTTCAAACTTTTTCTGAACATTTCTGGACTTCTCCTGAACTTTTCCAGAGTCTTCAAAAACATTTCCAGAGTTTACCAGAACATTTCCGGAGTTTTCCAGACTTTTCCTGATCATTTCCAGCCTAATCTTAACCAGATTTCCAAACTTTTCGTGAACATTTTCATAGTTTTCCAGAATATTTCCAAAGTTTTTTTCTGAATATTTTCAGTTTTCCATAACATTTTCCGAGTTTTCCATACGTTTCCTGAGCCTTTCCATACTCTCTTACATTTTCAGACTTTTCTAAATATTTCCAAATTTTTCACATAAATTTTCAGTTCTTCAGAACATTTCCCGAGTTTTCCAGACTTTTCTAAACTTTTACAAACTTTTTTTAATATTTCCAGATATCTCCTGAACATTTCCGGACTTTTTCTTAAATGTTCCAGATTAACTTGAATTTTCCAAAATATTTCCCGAGTTTTCCATACATTTCCTTACTATTTGCGGACTTAAATGAGCACTTCATTCAAAACATATTCACATTTAAAAATATTGATCTGAACTTAAAAGTGTATACTTCAGAGGGCGACATCATCCAAGGATGCCACAAGTCGGGTTGATACACATGTGCCTCATCATGATTTGTGGCATCTTGTACACAAAGTCTAAAATTTTTATTAACTCGAAAAATAAACATCAATTGAAATCAGCCGTTAAATAAAGGACGTGACATGTTGACGGGAAATGTAAAAATTGCAATTTTATCTTCTTTGTTTTTAATGATAAAGGCAATTTTGCTGTGACATCAGGGTGTATGAGGTCACAAGTAGAACGGAGGCCACAGCACAGGATGAAGCACACACATGAGGTCACAGTAAATACAGAACGTACACACACAGACAGCTATGAGGACGATATTGCTAAGATAGGTCAAAATACACTCAAATGACACGTTTTTGACGTTATCTGGAAATAAATTTTCGCCGAAAATAATACCTTATCTAGCCATTCCTGCGCGAGCTAAGAAGGTAAAAATATATTGTTGGCCAAGGATCGAACCTAGAACCTTTGGAGTGTTAAGCAGTATCTTTAAGTTAAATGTATTTTAAAATTGCTCCTGTCCCGTCCCTCCTAACAAATAAAAGATTCAAAAATGCTTAGGTATACTTTTACGCAGAAAAGCAGCAAAAATTTCCATTTTCTATATTTCATTAATTTGCCCGTTTTCAAACTTGCCTGTTCTATAGCGAACTCAATAAAATAGAAAAACGTAGCAAAAAAAGTTAAAAATAAAAAGTTTTTACAGCAATTTGAAATATATTGCAAGAAAGTTAAGGATCGCAAAAAGTTTGCTATTTTCCTTTCAAATAAAAGTTATTGTATAACATTTAATTATAAATAATAGTAAAGTCCGGCCCACTGAATTTTTGATTCTTTATAAATCTTTTAAAATCTGAAACCTTCGCAAAACCTTTTTCTAAAACATTGTTTGCAAAAAGTTATTGTGTTATTTGTGTTATTTTGGTTGCAAAATTTTGCCCTAAAATTTTATGGATATTTTATTCTACTCCAACTATAATAAAAACTAGTGATTCTTTTAAAAACTTCAATGAATTTCTCAGCTCACGAGTTATGACGATTTTTTTTGATAAAATTTCTGACTTATCGGCAGGTTTAAAAATAAAGCAAAAAAAAAATTTTTTTTGTAGTTTTAGGCAAAGTAGTACATCGTGTCCAATTTTCGATGGGATTAAATGGGAAACTCGATTATTATTAAAGATATCGATTATCGCACCTTACTGTTCCCTTCTTTGAGCCCTTAAAAATGGTATAATCAGATTTTTGTTATACCCCGTAGTTTCGCTAATACAGGGAGTTTTAAAAAAAATTGCATTTTTAATTATCCCTTATATCTCGCTTATTTTGCAAGATATTCTTATTCTGTAAAAACCTTTTTGTGGCAACTTTTTTTGAAGAAAATAATGAAGTTGTCAATTTTCTAGAATATGCTTTAGTTTTTGAGATATGGTATTTATCATAAAAAAATTAAATAAGGACCTGGATTTTTTTTATCACTAGTTTAATTGGTTTCATGCTATTATTATCACAAAACCTTAAAAATGTAAACATTTTTTGTTTTAAGGCTAAAAAAAATTTACTTAATATTTAAAAAAAAAATTTAGTCCGAACCTGGAAATTTCCAAGTTAAATATAAATTCAAAATTGCTAGTTAAACGATTTTTAGTTTAACTTGATATTAAGGAAATTAAAAGGGTTTTACTTAAAGTTAAAGAATTATTTGAAACAAAAAATAATAAATAATTTTTCTTTAATGATATAAATGTTCAAACTGATTGCCATTATGTGTAAGACATTGTTGGCAGTTTTACGTAATTTGTCTTAACGAATTTTGCATAAAAATATTTCTGCCTTTTAAATATTAAGATTTTTTTGCTTAAAGAAAGCAGTCAAAAATATCACATTTTTCAAAATCTAGATATGGTCGATTTTTAGTCACTTTTAGTTTATATTTAGGTTGGAAATTTCCAGGTTCGGACTAATTTTTTTTTAATATGAATTTTTTTTTTCACCTCAAATTAAAAAAATAATATAGATTTATCATTTTAAGATAACAATAGCATAAAAGCAATCAAAATAGTAATAAAAAAATCCAGGTCCGTATTTAATTTTTTTATAATAAAAACCATATCTCAAAAACAAAACAATACTTTAAAAAACTAACGTCATTATTTTGCTCTAGAAATGTTGTCATTAAAAGGTTTTCACAGAATAAAAATATCTTGCAAAATAAGCGAGATACAGGGAATTATTGAAAATGAAATTTTTTCAAAAACTCCCAGTATTAGCAAAACCACGATGTATAGCAAAAATCTTATTACACCATTTTTAGGGGCTCAAACAAAGAGCACGGGAAGGTGCATTCAGAAAATCGATATCTTTAATAACAACCGAGATTCCCAATTAATCCCATCGAAAATGGGACACGCTATACAGTTCCAACGAGCGGTAAAAATGATATAACTCCTAAAAATTTTATCACCATTAAGCAAAGGATAGTCACTTTAAAAAATTGCTTAAAATAATCAATTTTTTACGATTTAAGCCAATTTTTGATTATTTTTGCCAATTTAAAAAATTTATATCTCAAATATCAATTTTTTAATTTTTTTCCTATAGGTTTATATATTTATTATATTATTTATATTTTCTATCATACTGCGAAAGCTCAGCTCTCTAGCATTTCTGGAAGTGGGCAATGTTACTGCTACATAACTTTACATGTATAGGGAAGGGGATTAAATTAGAAATTCGGGGTTTTTGATTTTTTCCAAGGGATTGGTCATAATTTCTATCAGTCTGCCAAATTTTAGTTTTGTAGCATGTCTACAGTAGAATTTTGATTATCTATTCATGAGTGAGTGGAAATTTCGACGTCTTTTAAGATTTCGTAACTACTTTACTACAACTGTGCAAAGTTTGAGTTTCGTAGCTCATTGCGAAGTAGAGTTTTAGATGGGTCAAATATGGGCTGAAATGTTTGAAGAAAAGATTACGCGAAGTTGGCAGGGCACTGTCGTGTCCCCAGACTGTGTGGAAAATTTAATGGAGAAGTCCTAAAACATTTTCTCATCAAAGTTAAAGTTTACATGCAAAACGCACGTGGTTTTTTGGGCAAAAGGGGATGAAGCTCCCCCTGGGGCAGTGCGAACTCTCCGGATCTGTATTGGGGATCCAACTGAAGGTTCACAAACAAAATTTCAAAACTTAATAATTTTTTTTCTTCTAATATTTTAATAGGTAGTCAATTAATAGGTTATTGCCAGATTACCGATAAGCATGTTTGTATTAGAGTAAATACATAGTAATTGTTAATTGCGTCAAGGTTAAGAAACACTTGTTAAGAATTTAAGGATGCCATTTTCTGTACTTTGGTCTCAAAATAATTTTAACTTGCCTGAACTTGACCTGCCTAATTATAAATAATAATACAGCAGAAACTCAAAGATATAAAACTATAAAATGAACATTTATTTTTCTGTTTTTCACAAGTCACACTGCTTTTAAATTAAAATTTATTTTTGCCCATTGCTTATAAGTACTTACTTCAAATGAAAATATCCCTGTTTTTTAAAATGCGAAGCGGAATTTTATTCTGAAAGAAAAAATATTCGATGTATTTTCTCTCTTTGCGAAAATACCTTAAAATAAATTAAACCTAATAAAATTGCATTAAAAATTGCCCCGATAATAAAAACAAATAAAAAATTCGTTATTTTCACCAAGGCCAACAAAAAAATACAGGCCACGACCCTAAAAAATCAGTTGTTCTCGGGGGGGCTGACTTTTACATTGGGTCTTATAGGAGGTCAGACGTTTTTTTATATTTGCACTACAGATTTCGGCGAAATTTCAGTGAAATATTCTCAGACACCATCTCGATATTGCACCAAACTTTTGTAAGGATGCAAGATGATTAAAAAGTTAAAATTTTCAAGATTTAGCAGGGCTATCAAGACGGACGGGCCACGATCCTCCACTTTGTTGACGTCACATCCGGGGCTGATTTTTTTTTGATGGTCGCGTTACGACACAGCTGATTGTCTTTAAAATATTGAAGTTGGAATGACGGTTCATGAATATTTGATTTTTTTTTAAATAAAGCCGTTTTTGACTTTTTTTTTACTTTATTCTGGCAGAACAATTTTTTTTTAATGTATAGTAATCCTTAATTTTTCATAGCCGCTTCATTAGCTCATACAAAAATTAAGTTTAAAGTAGAAGCGAATGTGACAATCACAGATGACAAAGTCAAATATATGTGAAATATAACAGTTTGGCATGTGGTACATGGCGGGTAATTTGAATTCACAATAAGGAATGCTAAATCTTGAAGATTTTAAGCTTTTAATCATGTTGCATCCTTGCAAACCTTTGGTGGAATATCGGGATGGTGTCTGAGAATATTTCACTGAAATTTTGCGGAAATCTGTAGTGCTATTTTGAAAATATCATAAAAAAACGTCTGACCTCCCATAAGACCCCATGTAAAATTCAGCCCCGGGAGAACAGCTGATTTTTTCAGGGTCGTGGCCTCTATTTTTGTGTTGACCTTGGATTTAGCCTTCCTTATTTTGAATTCAAATTACTCGCCATGTATTTTACCGCATGTCAAATGTTATATATTTGTCATGTATTTGACTGTGTCATTTGTGTTTGTCATAGCATTTGTTTATTTGTTTGTATTGTAAAACTCACGGCATGGCACTAATTCCATAATTTTTACAGTTTTTTTCACAAAAAATACCCGCGCTGTTGCTCCTCCCGGTATAATTTTTTTATACCGTCAAACTTTAATTTATCAATTTTTTTATAGTTGTCATTTTTTTTTTCTGTCATTTATAAATGTTTCTTTTTTAAATTTATTGCGTATTTTAAATAAGATCTTTATTTGAAAATGGCTTCAACGTGTTGCGTACTCAATTGCCCTTTCAAAATTAAACTCTTTCAGAGATTTCCAAGATATTTTCAGGTAGGTAAAAATATATATTTATATAAGCATTGCCTTTAGTATGTATACAGTGAAATAAGCTTGTTTTATAGAAAGATTTATTATGAAAAACACTTTAATAACTTTCAGCTCCGCCAAAAATGGGAGAATGCCGTTGGACATGAAAACGTCTATCGACTTGTACAAAATCTGGGGGCACGGCAGTGCCCCACCGAGTTCGCGCGGAAACTGCTGCACATCTTTTTTTGAAACATTTCAGCCCATATTTGACCTATCTAAAACTCTACTTCGGAATGAGCTACGAAACTCAAACCTTGCACAGTCATAGATCTTTATAGAGTTAACAATCCCTCCAAGTTTCATGGAGTTCCATAAAGTAGTAAAGTAGTTACGAAATTTCAAAAATACGTTGAAATTGCCACACTCACTCACTACAATATAAATCATGTAAATTTTTCTGTACTTTCAGACATGTTACAAAGCTGAAATTTGGCAGACTGATAGAAATTGTGACCAAACCCTTGGATTGTAAAAACTCAACAAACCTCAAAGATCTAATTCACTCCCCTCCCCCATACATGTAAAGTTATGTAAAAGTAACATTGCCCACTTCCAGAGGCGCTAGAGAGCTGAGCTTTGGCAGACTGATAGGAAATATGATAAAACTATAGGAAAACATTTAAAAACCCCAAAATTTTAATTTGCTTCCCTCCCCTATAAATGTAGATTTATGTCAAAGTAACATTGCTCACTTTCAGAAACGCTAGAGAGCTGAGCTTTGGAAGGCCGATAGGAACTATGATAAAACTATAAAAGAAAATTAAAAAACCCCAAATTTTAATTAACTTCCCTTCTCTATAAATGTAAAGTTATGTAAAAGTAACATTCTCCACTTCCAGAAACATTAGATAGCTGAGCTTTAGAAGGCCGATAGGAACTATGATAAAACTATAAAAGGAAATGAAAAAACCCAAATTTTAATTTACTTTCCTCCCCTATAAATGTAATGTTATGTAAAAATAACATTGCCTACTTCCAGGAACACTAGAGAGCTGAGCTTTAGAAGGCTGATAGGAACTATGATAAAACCATAGGAAAATATAAAGGTATTGCTAAAGTTTTGAACAATATTCCGCATATTTTACTACTTTAAAACTTAAATATTATCCAAATCCTTTAAAAAAGGAGTGAAATCATAACAAAAACATATCATGAAAAAAAAAGCCAAGTACGCGAAAGTGGTATTCCGTAAAAAGTTCTCCAATACAAATTTCAAAATGAAAGGTTCTTACTAGTTTGGAAATGTTTTTCTAAACTTGGCTATTACGGCTGCAAATGACTCTTAGGCACAGTGCTAAATTGAACGTAAAGAAGTTTGGCTGGAATAGCACAGTTTAAAAAAACAATTCCAAAGTAGTAAGAACCTTTCATTTTGAAATTTGTATTAGAGAACTTGGCTTTACTTTTATCTCAATTCTTTTTACGAAATACTACTTTCGCGTACTTGGCTTTTTTTACATAACATGTTTTTGTTATGATATAGATATCCAGTTCATAAAATATTTAAATTAAGCTGAAATTATTGAACTAAATAAAAAAAAACTGTGATTGAGATACCGACAGTTAGATACTTTTGTTAAACATTCCTTAAGCTACGTTTACATTTGGAGTGTTTACTGTCGGAAAGTACTGGCACCCACCAACTTGCCATGTGTACATTACAAGAAAGTGCACTTGCTACTGTCTCGCAAGTACTTTCCAAGACTTGACGGGCCGGCTAGTTTAGTGGCTGCCAGTACTTTCCGCCAGTAAATTCTTCAAATATAAACGTAACTTAAAATGACTAGCATGTGCCTAAATTAACATTGATTTATTATATAAAATATATTACAGTTAAAAAAAATCCTGACTGGTGGAATACTGAACAAAGCTAAATAAAAACTAAATGTGTAGTTATTGGGTTGTTTTTTTATGTATTTCGTTGAAGTGATTATCTAAAATATAAAATATAAAGATTTTTCAATACAAGTAGTAGTTGAGACATTTTGGATTCATTTCACCAAAATGATTTCCTAAATATTTAAAATAATTTTTAATATAATCCAAAGATAATGGAATATAAATAATCTTTAAGTTATATTAAAAATATTTTTGAATCACCTAGTATATTTAAATAAAATTAAATATATAACCCGTGCGCGATTTTTAAAAATGTTTGTAGCGCCATCTTTGGACTGCTTACCCGAACTTATGTACGTTCGACACACTGTATATAATAATAATATAATTTTGAGTGGCCCATCTTAATAATATATATTATAATCTATAATCTTTGGTAAAACTTTTCCGATTTTTAACAATAAAGTTCATTTAGAATTCAAACATACCAGCGTTAATCTTTTTAAAACAAAATTAAACTACAAAAAAATCATATTTTGATGTTGTAATGTTAGTAAACACATGTAAATAACTATATTAAGTTTTAAAAGTCTGCCGAGTGCCGAGTATAAAGAAATAGATCCGATTATTTTCTACGCAGAAACGAACACATTCGCTTCTGCCTTAAATTTAATTTTTGTGTGAGCTAATGAAGCAGCTCTGAATAATTAAAGATTACTATAGGTACATTAAAAAAAAAATTGTTTTACAAGAATATAGTAAAAACAATCTCAAAACCAGCTAACTAAAACCTAATTTTAACTTCAATATTTTAAAGATAATCAGCTGTGTCATGACGTGACCTTCAAAAAAGGATCAGCCTCCGATGTGTTGTCAACAAAGTGGAGGATCGTGGCCCGTCCGCTTTGATAGCCCTGTTTTCATAAACAACGACCAACAAAAAAAAAAAACAATAATGCGGGCTACTCACTTACCAATTTTCTGGGGTAATTTAGCGTCCCTGTATTTAAGAGATATCGGAGAACGCCGATATCTATCATATGCAGGGACCCTAAATCGTCACTGTAAATTGGCTTGTGAATGGGCCGCTCAAGGGGGCAAAATTAGCCCGAAAACTTACCATCTGACAACACTGATATCCCATTTTTTGCCAAATCTTCATCCTAATAGAAATAGAAAACGAAAAAGCGATACGCGTGGAAATTTTGCGGAGGTGAGTTTTTAAATGATTTTTAACAAACGTACCTTTGCAGTTTTTTGCTAATTTATCCAGGGCTATCAAAACGGACGGGCCACGATCCTCCACTATGTTGACGTCACATCCGGGGCTGATTTTTTTTTGATGGTTGCGTCACGACACAGCTGATTGTCTTTAAAATATTGAAATTGGAATGACGGTTCAAGAATATTTGATTTTGTTAAAAATAAAGCCGGTTTTAAGATTGTTGTTACTATATTCTTGAAGAACAATTTGTTTTAAATGTATAGTAATCCTTAATTTTTTAGAGCCGCTTCATAAGCTCACACTAAAATTAAATTTAAAATAGAAGCGAATGTGACAAACACAGATGACAAAGTCAAATACATGTCAAATTTAACAGTTGGCATGCGGTACATGGCGGGTAATTTGAATTCAAAATAAGGAATGCTAAATTTTGAAGATTTTAACCTTTTAATCTTCTTGCATCCTTACAAAAGTTTGGTGGAAGATGGGGATGGGATCTGAGAATATTTCACTGAAATTTCGCCGAAATCTGTAGTGCCATTTTGAAAATATCATAAAAAACGTCTGACCTCCCATAAGACCCAATGTAAAAATCAGCCCCGGGAGAACAGCTGATTTTTTCAGGGTCGTGGCCTCTATTTTTGTGTTGGCCTTGATTTATCTTATCCAAAAAATATAACAAAAGTTATGACCAAATATTTCACAAAAAATTAGGTATTTCACTTGCCTAGTTGTGTTGTAGAAAACTATAGCAAAATTGTTTTTTTTTTTTTAATTAAAAAAAATTATAGGTACGAACCGGAAAAATGTTTTGAGGGTTTTCTATAGAAGAAATATAGGGTGTCCCAACTAACAAAGGTGTTTTTTGCCTTCAAACTTTCGGTTCGGTTCGGTTCGGTTCGGTTCGGTTCGGTTCGGTTCGGTTCGTTCGGTTCGGTTCGGTTCGGTTCGGTTCGGTTCGGTTCGGTTCGGTTCGGTTCGGCTCGGCTCGGCTCGGCTCGGCTCGGCTCGGTTCGGTTCGGTCCGGTCCGGTCCGGTCCGGTCCGGTTCGGTTCGGTTCGGTTCGGTTCGGTTCGGTTCGGTTCGGTTCGGTTCGGTTCGGTTCGGCTCGGCTCGGCTCGGCTCGGCTCGGCTCGGCTCGGCTCGGCTCGGCTCGGCTCGGCTCGGCTCGGCTCGGCTCGGCTCGGCTCGGCTCGGCTCGGCTCGGTTCGGTTCGGTTCGGTTCGGTTCGGTTCGGTTCGGTTCGGTTCGGTTCGGTTCGGTTCGGTTCGGTTCGGTTCGGTTCGGTTCGGTTCGGTTCGGTTCGGTTCGGTTCGGTTCGGTTCGGTTCGGTTCGGTTCGGTTCGGTTCGGTTCGGTTCGGTTCGGTTCGGTTCGGTTCGGTTCGGTTCGGTTCGGTTCGGTTCGGTTCGGTTCGGTTCGGTTCGGTTCGGTTCGGTTCGGTTCGGTTCGGTTCGGTTCGGTTCGGTTCGGTTCGGTTCGGTTCGGTTCGGTTCGGTTCGGTTCGGTTCGGTTCGGTTCGGTTCGGTTCGGTTCGGTTCGGTTCGGTTCGGTTCGGTTCGGTTCGGTTCGGTTCGGTTCGGTTCGGTTCGGTTCGGTTCGGTTCGGTTCGGTTCGGTTCGGTTCGGTTCGGTTCGGTTCGGTTCGGTTCGGTTCGGTTCGGTTCGGTTCGGTTCGGTTCGGTTCGGTTCGGTTCGGTTCGGTTCGGTTCGGTTCGGTTCGGTTCGGTTCGGTTCGGTTCGGTTCGGTTCGGTTCGGTTCGGTTCGGTTCGGTTCGGTTCGGTTCGGTTCGGTTCGGTTCGGTTCGGTTCGGTTCGGTTCGGTTCGGTTCGGTTCGGTTCGGTTCGGTTCGGTTCGGTTCGGTTCGGTTCGGTTCGGTTCGGTTCGGTTCGGTTCGGTTCGGTTCGGTTCGGTTCGGTTCGGTTCGGTTCGGTTCGGTTCGGTTCGGTTCGGTTCGGTTCGGTTCGGTTCGGTTCGGTTCGGTTCGGTTCGGTTCGGTTCGGTTCGGTTCGGTTCGGTTCGGTTCGGTTCGGTTCGGTTCGGTTCGGTTCGGTTCGGTTCGGTTCGGTTCGGTTCGGTTCGGTTCGGTTCGGTTCGGTTCGGTTCGGTTCGGTTCGGTTCGGTTCGGTTCGGTTCGGTTCGGTTCGGTTCGGTTCGGTTCGGTTCGGTTCGGTTCGGTTCGGTTCGGTTCGGTTCGGTTCGGTTCGGTTCGGTTCGGTTCGGTTCGGTTCGGTTCGGTTCGGTTCGGTTCGGTTCGGTTCGGTTCGGTTCGGTTCGGTTCGGTTCGGTTCGGTTCGGTTCGGTTCGGTTCGGTTCGGTTCGGTTCGGTTCGGTTCGGTTCGGTTCGGTTCGGTTCGGTTCGGTTCGGTTCGGTTCGGTTCGGTTCGGTTCGGTTCGGTTCGGTTCGGTTCGGTTCGGTTCGGTTCGGTTCGGTTCGGTTCGGTTCGGTTCGGTTCGGTTCGGTTCGGTTCGGTTCGGTTCGGTTCGGTTCGGTTCGGTTCGGTTCGGTTCGGTTCGGTTCGGTTCGGTTCGGTTCGGTTCGGTTCGGTTCGGTTCGGTTCGGTTCGGTTCGGTTCGGTTCGGTTCGGTTCGGTTCGGTTCGGTTCGGTTCGGTTCGGTTCGGTTCGGTTCGGTTCGGTTCGGTCTAAAGTTATAACTTGTGCTAAAATTAATTTTAATTGTGTTTTAGGGTCAAGATAGTTGTCGTCACCAAAGTCATACGCCATCCGTCATTTGACAAAAAAGATGTCTAGTATAATTACAAGCTTAATTCTATTGATCTTTGGATTCGTCGAAGTGAGCCATGCTCAACAAGCCAACAATGTCTGTCCAAGGCTCTATGATTACTTCACCGTTAGAAATAATAGCAATTGTTGGTATGATTTTGCCGCAGAAGCAACAGTGGTAAGAATAAAGGTCACTAGATCACGAGGCTCGCTTAGGTCACGCAGATAAAATCACTAGATCACGAAGTTTCTTCTACCTTTGATTACCCATACCCACATACGTAGTGTTGTTAAATTTCCAGAAATATATTTTCGGAAATATTTCCGGAAATATTTCCTAAGATATTGGAAATATATGGAAATATTGGAAATATATGAAATATTAAAAAAATAAGAAAAAAGAAATATTTATTTATAAAATTATAACAAAACAGCGGAAAACGCAGAAGGCTTATACATTAACACAAATCCGGAGTTATTCTTTAAACAAATATACACAAATAAGGTCAAATTTGTACAACAAAAATCTCATTCTTGAAACACTACACTATTCACTAGTCCAGCAAGAGGCATATCTTCATCAAAAATCTTCAATAGTATCGGAAATAAAAATTGTTCTATAGTAAGTTTAATGCTTATAAGGGCCTATCCTTATATTACATAATGCTCAAGGGGGGGTTTTGGCCTTGCGTTACACTCCCCACATAGCACAAATCAAAACAACGTTAAAAATTCACACTTTTTTAAGTTTAATAGGTAGCTTTTGAACGTTATTTTTAAAACCACGTTAAAATCACACCGAAATAGCGTGGTTTTGAAAAAACCGTTAGAAAGCGACCTATTAAATTTAAAAAAGTGTGTGTTTTTAACGTTGTTTTGATTTGTGCTATGTGGGTCAATGTTATTTTAACGTTTTTTTTCTTGAAAATGCGTTAAGAGGGGGGTGGGTGTCAAAAATCCTAATTTTTTGCGTTGCGTAATTTTAAAACGCTCCATAAGATTACAAAATATGAAAGATAATATTTTTAAAAATATTTTTAATATTTCCTAGACACCTTGGGAAATTTCCAATATTTCCATTTTCATTGAAATATTTCCAACGGAAATATTTCCATTTACATCACTACTCATTGGCTTTGGGGCAAAACTTAAAAATAATTTGTAACAAAATTGTATTGTCAACAACATGACAAATCACTGACTTTTGTTTGTTTAGTCAGGGTTTAGTATGTCTAGAATAACACATAATGTGGCTTGGCTCCATAACCACAACTATGTCAGGCCAGGCCAGGAATAAAATTAATTCCTATTTTTTTTCCTCCCACCAATCTGTTATTTGTTGTGTTTTTATTTTCTGCGTGGTATTACTATAGTAAAAAATATGTAAACCGGTTTAATGTAGAATTAATCTTTTATATGATAATTTTCTTTATTAAATTATGGTTTTTGAATTAATTTGTTATTTATTTTTAAGAATACCTTTTTTTTTGTTTTCTTAGGAATGCTGTTAAAGGCTTACTAAAATAAAAAACAATATATTTGAACTAAAAAAAATTATTTGGCAGTGACAAAATGAATGTTGACAGATAATGACATTATTTAGGAAAGAAATCTATGCCAATGGGTAACCAAAAGTACACGAGGTTTTTTAAAACGTAAAAATCTATGTCGGTACAGTAGTGTGAAGTCTGCTCCAAAAGTTCCAGCTCCAGAAAGTTTTACGAACGCAGCTAAGCGCTACGTCGCTTTACATACAAGGTGCGTAGCGGTGGCCAAAGACACTGATCTCAATACCTACTATTAAGTCGTCTAAATCGTTTAGCGCGTAAGAACACACCTACAAAGCAGAGTAGTGTTTGTTTGGACTCTTGACTAACCCAGTCGAAATAGACAATTTTTCAATATCGTGTTTTCAAAAAATAATTATTTTATCAAAAAATCTAATTTTACACTTTGAAGTTTTTTAAACTGGTCGAATCTTGTTGTTACCTGTCAACATGTTAAAGGACACTTGAAAATAGGCCAAATCTTAATCTTGTCAATTTTACAATCTGTTCCAAAAAAAAAATATTTAAAAAAAAAACGGATAAAAATCACTATTTTTATTTAGCCTTAAGGAGGACAGTAGAGCTAATTTAAGGGAAAGTAAGTTTAATTAGGAAGCTCGCCGAAGATTTATTTCTCAAATTTCAATATGTATTATTTATTTTTTTAATAAAAACGCATTTTGACGTTAATTTTTGACGCATGCTCATATGATGGAATTCATCTCGTCTTTAACGCCTCGTCAGCTGTCAGCTGATCAGTGTTGGTTTGATGATTGCCTATACGATGCACATATTTTTAGACGGATCAATAGAAGAGGCCGATTTTTACATAGTGCGGTGGGGCTGTAAAGGATCTTAAAATGCTACCGGTATCTGTTCATTCCCATGTTAAAGCTCATCAAGAGTACTACAGTTAAAGTAGAAAAAATCCGACTAAAAATGAGTTATTGTTAATTTTGAAACTGTTCCGAAAAAACTTTCCAACAAAAAATGTATAGAAAATAGTATTTGGCCGTTGCCTGTCAACATGTCAAAGCGCACAGGGGGCATTTTAATATAACCCAGTTAAAATGGAACAAAACCGATAAAAAATTAGTTTTTCTTAATTTTAAAACTGTTCCGAATTTTTTTTTTTACAAAAAATGGAACAAAAGTGGTATTTTGCCGTTGGCTGTGTTAACATGTCAAAGCGCATCAAGGGCATTTTAATATAACCCAGTCAAAATGGGGAAAAAACGATAAAAAATGAGTTTTTCTTAATTTTGAAACTGTTCCGAAAAAAACTTTTCTACAAAAAATTAATTAAAAGTAGTATTTTACCGTTGCCTATCAACATGTCAAAGCGCATCAGGGGCATTTTAATATAACCCAGTCAAAATGGGAAAAAACCGATAAAAAATTAGTTTTTCTTAATTTTGAAACTGTTCCGAAAAAAACTTTTCGACAAAAAATTAATTAAAAGTAGTATTTTACCGTTGTCAAAGCGCATCAGGGGCATTTTAATATAACCCAGTCAAAATGGGAAAAAACCGATAAAAAATGAGTTTTTCTTAATGTTGAAACTGTTCCGAAAAAAACTTTTCTATAAAAAATAAATTAAAAGTAGTACTTTACCGTTGCCTATCAACATGTCAAAGCGCATTAGGGGCATTTTAATATAACTCAGTCAAAATGGGAAAAACCCAATAAAAAATGAGTTTTTCTTAATTTTGAAATTGTTCCGAAAAAAACTTTTCTTCAAAAAATAAATTAAAAGTAGTATTTTACCTTTGCCCATTAACATGTCAAAGCGCATTAGGGGCATTTTAATGTAACCCACTCAAAATGGAAAAAAACCAATAAAAAATGAGTTTTTCTTAATTTTGAAACTGTTCCGAAAAAAACTTTTCTACAAAAAATGAATTAAAAGTAGTATTTTACCGTTGCCCATTAACATGTCAAAGCGCATTAGGGGCATTTTAATATAACCCAGTCAAAATGGGAAAAAAACCAATAAAAAATGAGTTTTTCTTAATTTTGAAACTGTTCCGAAAAAAACTTTTCTTTAAAAAATAAATTAAAAGTAGTATTTTACCGTTGCCTATCAACATGTCAAAGCGCATTAGGGGCATTTTATTATAACCCAGTCAAAATGGGAAAAAACCAATAAAAAATGAATTTTTCTTAATTTTGAAACTGTTCCGAAAAAAACTTTTCTTCAAAAAATAAATTAAAAGTAGTATTTTACCTTTGCCCATTAACGTGTCAAAGCGCATTCAAAATGGGAAAAAACCAATAAAAAATGAGATTTTCTTAATTTTGAAATTGTTCCGAAAAAAACTTTTCTTTAAAAAATAAATTAAAAGTAGTATTTTACCTTTGCCCATTAACGTGTCAAAGCGCATTAGGGGCATTTTAATGTAACCCACTCAAAATGGGAAAAAACCAATAAAAAATGAGTTTTTCTTAATTTTGAAACTGTTCCGAAAAAAACTTTTCTACAAAAAATGAATTAAAAGTAGTATTTTACCGTTGCCCATTAACATGTCAAAGCGCATTAGGGGCATTTTAATATAAGCCAGTCAAAATGGGAAAAAACCAATAAAAAATGAGTTTTTCTTAATTTTGAAACTGTTCCGAAAAAAACTTTTCTTTAAAAAATTAATTGAAAGTAGTATTTAACCGTTGTCTATCAACATGTCAAAGCGCATTGGGGGCATTTTAATGTAACCCACTCAAAAAGGGGAAAAACCAATAAAAAATGAGTTTTTCTTAATTTTGAAATTGTTCCGAAAAAAACTTTTCTTCAAAAAATAAATTAAAAGTAGTATTTTACCTTTGCCCATTAACGCGTCAAAGCGCATTAGGGGCATTTTAATGTAACCCACTCAAAATGGGAAAAAACCAATAAAAAATTAGTTTTTCTTAATTTTGAAACTGTTCCGAAAAAAACTTTTCTACAAAAAATGGATTAAAAGTAGTATTTTACCGTTGCCCATTAACATGTCAAAGCGCATTAGGGACATTTTAATATAACCCAGTCAAAATGGGAAAAAACCAATAAAAAATGAGTTTTTCTTAATTTTGAAACAGTTCCGAAAAAAACTTTTCTACAAAAAATGAATTAAAAGTAGTATTTTACCGTTGCCTATCAACATGTCAAAGCGCATTAGGGGCATTTTAATATAACCCAGTCAAAATGGGAAAAAACCAATAAAAAATGAGTTTTTCTTAATTTTGAAACTGTTCCGAAAAAACTTTTCTTTAAAAAATAAATTAAAAGTAGTATTTTACCGTTGCCTATCGACATGTCAAAGCGCATTAGGGGCATTTTAATATAACCCAGTCAAAATGGGAAAAAACCAATAAAAAATTAGTTTTTCTTAATTTTGAAACTGTTCCGAAAAAAACTTTTCTACAAAAAATGAAGTAAAAGTAGTATTTTACCGTTGCCCATTAACATGTCAAAGCGCATTAGGGGCATTTTAATATAACCCAGTCAAAATGGGAAAAAACCAATAAAAAATGAGTTTTTCTTAATTTTGAAACTGTTCCGAAAAAAACTTTTCTACAAAAAATGAATTAAAAGTAGTATTTTACCGTTGCCCATTAACATGTCAAAGCGCATTAGGGGCATTTTAATATAACCCAGTCAAAATGGGAAAAAACCAATAAAAAATGAGTTTTTCTTAATTTTGAAACTGTTCCGAAAAAAACTTTTCTTTAAAAAATTAATTGAAAGTAGTATTTAACCGTTGCCTATCAACATGTCAAAGCGCATTAGGGGCATTTTAATGTAACCCACTCAAAAAGGGAAAAAACCAATAAAAAATGAGTTTTTCTTAATTTTAAAATTGTTCCGAAAAAAACTTTTCTTCAAAAAATAAATTAAAAGTAGTACTTTACCTTTGCCCATTAACGCGTCAAAGCGTATTAGGGGCATTTTAATGTAACCCACTCAAAATGGGAAAAAACCAATAAAAAATTAGTTTTACTTAATTTTGAAACTGTTCCGAAAAAAACTTTTCTACAAAAAATGAATTAAAAGTAGTATTTTACCGTTGCCCATTAACATGTCAAAGCGCATTAGGGGCATTTTAATATAACCCAGTCAAAATGGGAAAAAACCAATAAAAAATGAGTTTTTCTTAATTTTGAAACTGTTCCGAAAAAAACTTTTCTACAAAAAATGAATTAAAAGTAGTATTTTACCGTTGCCTATCAACATGTCAAAGCGCATTAGGGGCATTTTAATATAACCCAGTCAAAATGGGAAAAAACCAATAAAAAATGAATTTTTCTTAATTTTGAAACTGTTCCGAAAAAAACTTTTCTTTAAAAAATAAATTAAAAGTAGTATTTTACCGTTGCCTATCGACATGTCAAAGCGCATTAGGGGTATTTTAATATAACCCAGTCAAAATGGGAAAAAACCAATAAAAAATGAGTTTTTCTTAATTTTGAAACTGTTCCGAAAAAAACTTTTCTACAAAAGATGAATTAAAAGTAGTATTTTACCGTTGCCCATTAACATGTCAAAGCGCATTAGGGGCATTTTAATATAACCCAGTCAAAATGGGAAAAAACCAATAAAAAATGAGTTTTTCTTAATTTTGAAACTGTTCCGAAAAAAACTTTTCTACAAAAAATGAATTAAAAGTAGTATTTTACCGTTGCCTATCAACATGTCAAAGCGCATTAGGGGCATTTTAATATAACCCAGTCAAAATGGGAAAAAACCAATAAAAAATGAATTTTTCTTAATTTTGAAACTGTTCCGAAAAAAACTTTTCTTTAAAAAATAAATTAAAAGTAGTATTTTACCGTTGCCTATCGACATGTCAAAGCGCATTAGGGGTATTTTAATATAACCCAGTCAAAATGGGAAAAAACCAATAAAAAATGAGTTTTTCTTAATTTTGAAACTGTTCCGAAAAAAGCTTTTCTACAAAAAATGAATTAAAAGTAGTATTTTACCGTTGCCCATTAACATGTCAAAGCGCATTAGGGGCATTTTAATATAACCCAGTCAAAATGGGAAAATCCAATAAAAAATGAATTTTTCTTAATTTTGAAACTGTTCCGAAAAAAACTTTTCTTTAAAAAATTAATTGAAAGTAGTATTTAACCGTTGCCTATCAACATGTCAAAGCGCATTAGGGGCATTTTAATGTAACCCACTCAAAATGGGAAAAAACCAATAAAAAATTAGTTTTACTTAATTTTGAAACTGTTCCGAAAAAAACTTTTCTACAAAAAATGAATTAAAAGTAGTATTTTACCGTTGCCCATTAACATGTCAAAGCGCATTAGGGGCATTTTAATATAACCCAGTCAAAATGGGAAAAAACCAATAAAAAATGAGTTTTTCTTAATTTTGAAACTGTTCCGAAAAAAACTTTTCTACAAAAAATGAATTAAAAGTAGTATTTTACCGTTGCCTATCAACATGTCAAAGCGCATTAGGGGCATTTTAATATAACCCAGTCAAAATGGGAAAAAACCAATAAAAAATGAATTTTTCTTAATTTTGAAACTGTTCCGAAAAAAACTTTTCTTTAAAAAATAAATTAAAAGTAGTATTTTACCGTTGCCTATCGACATGTCAAAGCGCATTAGGGGTATTTTAATATAACCCAGTCAAAATGGGAAAAAACCAATAAAAAATGAGTTTTTCTTAATTTTGAAACTGTTCCGAAAAAAACTTTTCTACAAAAAATGAATTAAAAGTAGTATTTTACCGTTGCCCATTAACATGTCAAAGCGCATTAGGGGCATTTTAATATAACCCAGTCAAAATGGGAAAAAACCAATAAAAAATGAATTTTTCTTAATTTTGAAACTGTTCCGAAAAAAACTTTTCTTTAAAAAATAAATTAAAAGTAGTATTTTACCGTTGCCTATCGACATGTCAAAGCGCATTAGGGGTATTTTAATATAACCCAGTCAAAATGGGAAAAAACCAATAAAAAATGAGTTTTTCTTAATTTTGAAACTGTTCCGAAAAAAGCTTTTCTACAAAAAATGAATTAAAAGTAGTATTTTACCGTTGCCCATTAACATGTCAAAGCGCATTAGGGGCATTTTAATATAACCCAGTCAAAATGGGAAAAAACCAATAAAAAATGAATTTTTCTTAATTTTGAAACTGTTCCGAAAAAAACTTTTCTTTAAAAAATTAATTGAAAGTAGTATTTAACCGTTGCCTATCAACATGTCAAAGCGCATTAGGGGCATTTTAATGTAACCCACTCAAAATGGGAAAAAACCAATAAAAAATTAGTTTTACTTAATTTTGAAACTGTTCCGAAAAAAACTTTTCTTTAAAAAAGAAATTAAAAGTAGTATTTAACCGTTGCCTATCAACATGTCAAAGCGCATTAGGGGCATTTTAATGTAACCCACTCAAAATGGGAAAAAACCAATAAAAAATTAGTTTTACTTAATTTTGAAACTGTTCCGAAAAAAACTTTTCTACAAAAAATGAATTAAAAGTAGTATTTTACCGTTGCCCATTAACATGTCAAAGCGCATTAGGGGCATTTTAATATAACCCAGTCAAAATGGGAAAAAACCAATAAAAAATGAATTTTTCTTAATTTTGAAACTGTTCCGAAAAAAACTTTTCTTTAAAAAATAAATTAAAAGTAGTATTTTACCGTTGCCTATCGACATGTCAAAGCGCATTAGGGGTATTTTAATATAACCCAGTCAAAATGGGAAAAAACCAATAAAAAATGAGTTTTTCTTAATTTTGAAACTGTTCCGAAAAAAACTTTTCTACAAAAAATGAATTAAAAGTAGTATTTTACCGTTGCCCATTAACATGTCAAAGCGCATTAGGGGCATTTTAATATAACCCAGTCAAAATGGGAAAAAACCAATAAAAAATGAATTTTTCTTAATTTTGAAACTGTTCCGAAAAAAACTTTTCTTTAAAAAATAAATTAAAAGTAGTATTTTACCGTTGCCTATCGACATGTCAAAGCGCATTAGGGGTATTTTAATATAACCCAGTCAAAATGGGAAAAAACCAATAAAAAATGAGTTTTTCTTAATTTTGAAACTGTTCCGAAAAAAACTTTTCTACAAAAAATGAATTAAAAGTAGTATTTTACCGTTGCCCATTAACATGTCAAAGCGCATTAGGGGCATTTTAATATAACCCAGTCAAAATGGGAAAAAACCAATAAAAAATGAATTTTTCTTAATTTTGAAACTGTTCCGAAAAAAACTTTTCTTTAAAAAATAAATTAAAAGTAGTATTTTACCGTTGCCTATCGACATGTCAAAGCGCATTAGGGGTATTTTAATATAACCCAGTCAAAATGGGAAAAAACCAATAAAAAATGAGTTTTTCTTAATTTTGAAACTGTTCCGAAAAAAACTTTTCTACAAAAAATGAATTAAAAGTAGTATTTTACCGTTGCCTATCAACATGTCAAAGCGCATTAGGGGCATTTTAATATAACCCAGTCAAAATGGGAAAAAACCAATAAAAAATGAGTTTTTCTTAATTTTGAAACTGTTTCGAAAAAAACTTTTCTACAAAAAATGAATTAAAAGTAGTATTTTACCGTTGCCTATCAACATGTCATAGCGCATTAGGGGCATTTTAGTATAACCCAGTCAAAATGGGAAAAAACCGATAAAAAATGAGTTTTTCTTAATTTTGAAACTGTTCCGAAAAAAACTTTTCTACAAAAAATGAATTAAAAGTAGTATTTTACCGTTGCCTATCAACATGTCAAAGCGCATTAGGGGCATTTTAATATAACCCACTTAAAATGGGAAAAAACCAATAAAAAATTAGTTTTTCTTAATTTTGAAACTGTTCCGAAAAAAACTTTTCTTTAAAAAAGAAATTAAAAGTAGTATTTTACCGTTGCCTATCAACATGTCAACGCGCATTAGGGGCATTTTAATATAACCCAGTCAAAATGGGAAAAAACCAATCAAAAATTAGTTTTTCTTAATTTCGAAACTGTTCCGAAAAAAAATTTTCTTCAAAAAATAAATCAAAAATAGTATTTTACCTTTGCCCATTAACATGTCAAAGCGCATTAGGGGCATTTTAATATAACCCAGTCAAAATGGGAAAAAACCAATAAAAAATGAGTTTTTCTTAATTTTGAAACTGTTCCGAAAAAATCTTTTCTACAAAAAATGAATTAAAAGTAGTATTTTACCGTTGCCTATCAACATGTCAAAGCGCATCAGGGGCATTTTAATATAACCCAGTCAAAATGGGAAAAAACCGATAAAAATGAGTTTTTCTTAATTTTGAAACTGTTCCGAAAAAAACTTTTCTTTAAAAAATAAATTAAAAGTAGTATTTTACCGTTGCCTGTCAACATGTCAAAGCGCATTAGGGGCATTTTATTATAACCCAGTCAAAATGGGAAAAAACCAATAAAAAATGAGTTTTTCTTAATTTTGAAACTGTTCCGAAAAAAACTTTTCTACAAAAAATGAATTAAAAGTAGTATTTTACCGTTGCCTATCAACATGTCAAAGCGCATTAGGGGCATTTTAATATAACCCAGTCAAAATGGGAAAAAACCAATAAAAAATGAGTTTTTCTTAATTTTGAAACTGTTCCGAAAAAAACTTTTCTACAAAAAATGAATTAAAAGTAGTGTTTTACCGTTGCCTATCAACATGTCATAGCGCATTAGGGGCATTTTAGTATAACCCAGTCAAAATGGGAAAAAACCGATAAAAAATGAGTTTTTCTTAATTTTGAAACTGTTCCGAAAAAAACTTTTCTACAAAAAATGAATTAAAAGTAGTATTTTACCGTTGCCTATCAACATGTCAAAGCGCATTAGGGGCATTTTAATATAACCCACTTAAAATGGGAAAAAACCAATAAAAAATTAGTTTTTCTTAATTTTGAAACTGTTCCGAAAAAAACTTTTCTTTAAAAAAGAAATTAAAAGTAGTATTTTACCGTTGCCTATCAACATGTCAAAGCGCATTAGGGGCATTTTAATATAACCCAGTCAAAATGGGAAAAAACCAATAAAAAATGAGTTTTTCTTAATTTTGAAACTGTTCCGAAAAAATTTTTCTTCAAAAAATAAATTAAAATATTGAAGATATTTCTAAAATTATATCTAATGATTTTGTAATTATATTTTTAGGAATGGGTTTAGAAATGCCTTAGTGTAATTTTTCGACCCGTGTACTAAGGTTGTCACTATAATTAAAATGTTTTCCATAATTTTTAAGCTAATATATTTGACACTTAATATAATAACAAGCAGCATAGGCCAGCGATAGTTGTAAATCATGGAACCAAGATAACAGAACAAAGTTTTTTACAATATACATGCATATACCTAATATTATTAAATAAAAAACAGAACATTAACAAATATTTTTAGAATCTACATACATATAGCTAATATTATTAAATAAAAAACTTTGTTTGTACAAAACGGGGATCCTTAAGATCAATAAAAATAATGACACTCATAATAGTAAAGTATTTCTGCGTCGTGCCCTAGCATAATTTTAATATTAATAATTTTTGTGCAAATTTTTTAAGAATTATTCTAATTGCCAATTATAAAATAGTCTATTTCATACATGTGAATATCTGAAACTGGAATATTTTTTAATAAGTTCAAGGTATTATTACATTTGAAGTAACACTTAACAGGTGCTAAGACAGATCTTTAGAGAACTACAATAAATACCTACATTGGGATGTGAAACATATATTACATTACTAGTCTTCTTTGGTTTCCGTTTCGCCAGTTTTTTATGGTAACTCGTCTATTATTACTTGAAAGGGCTTGTAAAACTTTTTCTTTGATTATATCGTTAACTGTGGTGACCTTTACTTCATTAATTGTGGTTAGTTTCTGTTTCGTTTAAGTTTATACTGCACCATCTTTTGTGTTCTGTAGTTAAGCAGGAATCATATTCATGAATATTAAGGCTTCTCTTCTAAAAGTAATGTTTATGAATTATTTATAATAATTGTTTAAAACACTGAAACACGCTTGTTCGTATTTTAAAAAACAATTTTTACCAATGATTTGAATTCGAAAAAAAAACTTTTTGTTTGATAGTCATTCGTTCTTTATAAAATCGATATTTTACTAAAGTCTAAGAATAAGCAAGTATAGTAGGAATTTTATGAATCGCCGTAGAAAAAACTCATTAATCTATTTTGTAACCCTAGTCATAAAAAAAATGGATCTTGAAGTAGTATGTACAATGACAATTTCCATGTGACAGGGTGTAAATTGTAACAAAAGCTTTTACGTCAATCAACGTTGTTGCTTATTGGTTGAGATGGACCCCTAAACAAGTGGATTCCAAAACTTACCGCTTTTATAAGGGCTTTTAAGATGTGAAATGGAAAAATAATAAAATAATGAACTATGACACACAAATATCATTGCAATCTATGGAGCGACAAAAGGGGGAGGATTGTGTATTTTGAAAAACATAAAAAAAGCAAAAACCGTTTCGGGAAAATAAAACAAACACTATGTACAAAAAATTTTAAAAAATCACAATAATGGATTTGGAAAAAAATTATCTTTAATACATAATTTTTATAATTTTTGTTTTTGTACAATTATAATTCTGTCGGTGTGGTTTTAAAAAGTTTGTGACTTTCATATTAGTTGATTCGGGGAAATTCAAATCAAAAATAGATAGTTGCCTAAGCGACAGCGCTCCTAAACAAAAATTGTACTTCTTGCACGAGTAAAATAATATCTTTAAAACAAGATGAAAGACAAAAAATCAGAAGTTGGTTTGTTTTTGTCCCCTAACCTTTAAACCACAAAATTTTGTTAAACAATCCTTAAAATGTGAGGTTTGCAAACTTCTTTTATTTTGATAACTATCATCATCATAATCACATAATCACTTTTTGCAGTGAACCAAACAAATAATGCTCGGAAATGAAAAATCGCTATAACTCGAGTTTAACTTAAAATTTTTTGCTCAAATAAAAGCCTATCGTTAAAAACAAAGGCAAATTGATCTCCAAACCTAGGTTGGGTAAAGACACTGGCGAATCTACGGTCTAAAAATTAGGGGGGCCCAAAATAAAAATAAATTATGACGTTTTTGCAAGTATTAGATGTACTAACAAACTTTTAAAAAAGGGGGCCTTTAGGGGGGGGGCATACGTCCCCCCCGGCAGCACCGTAAAGAGGCGAGAAAAATAGGCCAGAAAAATCAAAAAACACAAAAAATCTATTTAGTTATAAATTCAAAAAATGTATCGAAGAAACATTGGCTGATATTTTTTGACAGGGTTGACACTTTTTAATAGCCGTTTCGAACGTCAATTTATGTCAATAGGCCGATAAAAGAGATTCAAAAAGTTAATTTTATCAAATATTTATACAGAAAAAAGGATATATTTTTTTAAACACCTTTGTATAAGGTCGGCTCTTATTCTAGAGAAAATGTGTGTGCCGATTCTCGCTCTACCGTAATAGGCCGGTAAAATAAAATCAACATTTAAACTTTTTTATTTCTTTAAAAATTTAACAAATTGACACCTTATCCTAAACCGTAGGTTCTTGTTATCAAAAAATATATGCGCCGATGCTTCCTTTACCGTATTAGGCCGGTAAAATAGGAATAAATTTTAATTTTCTTTGTTTTTAAAACAAAAAAGTTGCTACAACAATTTCACACATTTTCCTAATCTCACTCTATCAAAAAATTTGCTCGCCGATTTTGCCTTTACTGTGTTAGGCCGATAAAATAGGATCAATAACAAGTTGAAGTTGCTACAAGATTTTGATTAATCCTACTTAAAGGCAGGTTCACACTCTATCGAAAAACATATACGGCATTTCTGGCTTTAGGGGTTAAAAACCAGTAAAATGGGTCCAAAGTGAAAAAATATGGAAATTTATATGCGCAATGTTGAAAAAAAAATTCTAACTTAACAAGTTGCAATTGCTACAAGATTTTGATAAATCCGACATAAAGGTAAGTTCACACTCTATCGAAAAACATATACGGCATTTCTGGCTTTAGGGGTTAACAACCAGTAATATGGGTCCAAAGTGAAAAAATATAGAAATTTATAAGCGCAATGTTGAAAAAAAAATTCTAACTTAACAAGTTGAAGTTGCTACAAGATTTTGATTAATCCGTCTTAAAGGTAGGTTCCTACTCTATCGACAAAAGGATACAACACCTCTGGCTTTTGGGGCTAACAACCAGTAAAATGGGTCCAGATTGAAAAAACTTGAAAATTTATATGCACCATATGAAAAAAATTCTAACTTTACAAGTTGAAGTTGCTACAAGACTTTGATCAATCCGTCTTAAAGGTAGATTCCCAGTCTATCGAAAAACATATACGGCATTTCTGTCTTTAGGGGTTTACAATCAGTAATATGGGTCCAAAATGAAAAAATATGGAAATTTATATGCGCAATGTTAAAAAAAAATTCTAACTTAACAAGTTGAAGTTGCTACAAGATTTTGATTAATCCGACTTAAAGGTAGGTTCACACTCTGTCGAAAAACATATACGGCATATCTGGCTTTAGGGGCTAACAACCAGTAAAATGGGTCCATTAGTGAAAAAATATAGATACTTGTATGCATCATGTTAAAAAAAAAGTTAAAGTTGCTACAAGATTTAGAATAATCCGTCTTAAAGGCAGATTCCCACTCTATTCAAAAACATATGCGGTATCTCTGGGGTTAGGGAATAAAAAACAGTAAAATGCGTCCAAAGCGGAAAAGTATAGATATTTACATATATGGACCATGTTGAAAAAGATTCTAACTTAAAAAGATGAAGTGGATACAAGATATTAATTAATTCTTCTAGGTAGGTTCCCACTCTATCCAAAAATACATGCGGCAACTCTGGCCTTAGCGATCCCAATCAGTAAATTGGAGCCAAAATATAAAATTGGTGCAACTTTCCACATAACACAAAAATCACATCAACGTTAAATTAACGTGAACAAAAATAGCAAAGTTATTTTTTACTAGAAAACAACCTCATACCATGTAATATTTATTTTGTTAAATCCACATGATTAAAATAACTTAAAAACAAGAAAAAATCAAGCTATAAAAATGTACTTTTTGCTGTTTCTGGTGTTGTGTATATAACGTTTTTTTACTCTCGTTATTTTCATAACCAAATTCACATTTGAAAAGTCCTCCACAACATGTTCTAAAACGCCACTAGATTAAGAGTTCTCAAACCTACTAACTTTCTGTGTCTTTTTTGTCACGTTTTTTTTAATAACATTTTTCTAACTTAAAAGTGACGCGAAAGGAATTTATAAAAGTTCACTACTTTAAGACTACAACACTTCAAGACAATTTTAAAGATGGCGTTCAAGGCAAGACAAAATATCTATATATACATTGTTTTTCTTAAAAGCTAAACAATATTTTTTAAACACTTTCACAGAATATTAATGTGTATTTATCAGGTTAATAACTGATGCGTCGTGATCGTGAAGGATCAGGGATCAGTTCCTTATCAGGTTTTTGGAATTTAGAGGCCAAAGCACTCCCTGATAGATTTCGTCAAAGTGAAAAATGCCGATAATAGGTGGCGCTGCTGCTAGTAATATCTTAAAAATATTCGGTATAAAAGCCATGCAAATCGCGTTTTAAAATTCGTGTAGAAAAGGCGTGAAACAGTTTTTAGCAACGTTATTTTTTATAACGTTAATAAATGACCTATTAAGCTTGTTTTCATATATGAAATAAACGTTTTATTTCTAGCAGCTTGTAAAATCAACATTTTTTTCTCACGGGTTTTTCACGTGTTAAACACGTGTTTGTGCTATGTGGGTCCTTGAATTGCCAAACTGACAAACACCGTGTTGCACTCAGAGCAATTTTTTCTGGCGCGGGCTCTTTGAGATCGTGTTGCACTAGTGCAAGGTCGTTTTCTATTTAAACTGACTCACTAGTTTTCTTAAACGAATTCGCTATACGGCAAATCAAAGCTTCAGTTAGGAACGACCCCTTAAAAGTTATCTGGGTTACTGTAATTTTGGGCTGGTGTCTTTGACCTATATTTGCTAATATGTATTTTTCGCCTATTTTCAAAAATTATAGTTGTGTCTTTGTTATTTACGTAATCGTGAAAAAGAAAAGAGATAACCTGGATAGGCTAAAATTCAAAAAAGATAATGGGTCATAGAAAAAGCTAGAGTAGATAGAAAAAAAAATTATTGCTTTGTGTTTAAGACCACACGGCAGAAGTGTTAACTTCAACAAGGCGAAATTAATAATGTTGGCCCATAACATATTCTGCAAAGCGGATCGAACCGAACTCTTCTGTGCACTGGCCTTCATCTGCATCATCATATCGCTCGCTGAATGTTTCTCACAGTTAGTCGACTCGAGCCGATTTCACCCGAATGAGCGTACATAGCCGAGCCTGACGGCTCAATTCAATTCACTACCCACAAAAACTGCTAAACGCGCCTAAAGAAGTTTACACTTAAAAAATATCCAGTCTTTACCGTATTTTTTTAAAAGTTTTTAATAATAAATAAGAGAACGGTCTATTGATTTTGTACATTTGCATCTGAGGGCACGGCAGTGCCTCGCCAAGTTCGCGCTGCCGTACCATCTTTTCTTGAAACATTTCAGCCCATATTTGACCTCTCTAAAACACTACTTCGGAATGAGCTAAGAATCTCAAACATTGCACAGCGTACATCTTCATAGAGTTAACAACCCCTCCAAGTTTCATAGACTTCCATAAAGTAGTAAAGTAGTTACGAAATTTCAAAAAACGTCGAAATTGCCACTCACTCACTCATTCATGTATAGATCATCAAAATTCTACTGTACTTCCAGACATGCTACAAAGCTGATATTTGGCCAACTGATAGAAATTATGACCAAACCCCTGGAAAAAATCAAAAAACCCCAAAATTCTAATTTACTCTCCTCCCCTATACAAGTAAAATTATGTAAATGTAACATTGCCCACTTCCAGAAATGCTAGAGAGCTGAGCTTTGGCAGACTGATAGGACCTATAATAAAACTATAGGAAAAAATTAAAACACCCCAAAATTCTAAATTACTTCCCTCCCATATAAATGTTAAGTTCTGTAAAAGTAACATTGCCCACTTCTAGACACGCTAGAGAGCTGAGCTGTGGAAGGCTGATAGGAACTATGATAGTAAATAGATAGTAAATTAGAATTTTACTACTACTAGGGTTTTTTGATTTTTTCCAGGGGTTTGGTCATAATTTCTATCAGTCGGCCAAATATCAGATTTGTAGCATGTCTGGAAGTACACTAGAATTTTGATGATCTATACATGAGTGAATGAGTGAGTGGCAATTTCGACGTTTTTTGAAATTTCGTAACTATTTTACTACTTTATGAAAGTCCATGAAACTTGGAGGGGTTGTTAACTCTATGAAGATGTACGCTGTGCAATGTTTGAGATTCTTACTTCATTCCGAAGTAGTGTTTTAGAGAGGTAAAATATGGGCTGAAATGTTTCAAGAAAAGATGGTACGGCAGCGCGGACTTGGCGAGGCACTGCCGTGTCCTCAGATACAAATGTACAAAATCAATAGACCGGTCTCTTATTTATTGTTAAAAACTTTTAAAAAAATACGGAAAAGCCTGGATATTTTCGAAGTGTAAACTTCTCTAGGTACGTTTAGCAGTTTTTGTGGGTAGTGAATTGAACTGAGCCGTCAGGCTCGGCTATGTACGCTAATTCGGGTGAAATCGGCTCGAGTCGACTAACTGTGAGAAACATTCAACGAGCGATATGATGATGCAGATGAAGGCTAGTACACAGAAGAGTTCGGTTCGGTCCGCTTTGCAGAATATGTTATGGGCCAATAATATTAATTTCGCCTTGTTAAAGTTTACACTTCAGTCGCGTGGTCTTAAACACACACAATAATTTTTTTTTCTATCTACTCTAGCTTTTTCCCAACTAACATTTATAGTAGCAGCTACATGTTCTAAAGGCTTTGCTACTTTCTTATAGTAGAAATGTGGTGATCCCAACCAAAATTTGTTACTTTTTAGTTCTAACTACTATTTAGTATCAGGAAATAGTAGATGTTTCGTAAAAACGACCCTCTAAACTACTTCATAGGATTGTTTCTTGATAGTCCATTCTGATAGTCTTCTCTACCACAATAGGACGTTGCTAAAGTTTTACTTTCTTTTTAGTCGTTATTTCGTAGTCGCCCTGACTTTTATATCCTACTTAATTACCACTAGAAAGTTAAGCTTCATTGGAGTCCCAAACAAGTGTATCCGACAACTACATTATAACTTTAATTTTTACCACAAAAGTTTGTGTCATCATAGTAACATCTGATGTAACAATGTAGACAAAATAACTTTTTGCATCAACTTTAAAGCCGCAACTACTTTCAAGTAACCTTTTCGACTATCAGGGAATATAGTTTGGGACGCCATGTTTTTATGTAAGAAAGAAAATTTAATATTTTTGTTGTCGTTTTATGAGCTCATATTAAAGAGCCATACTATTTTATAAACAAATTAGTTGAAGCTTACCAAAAATGCTCTTCTTAAGCACCATTTGTTGGAGTTAACTGTCGATTATGAAAACATAACCTCCAAAATCACAACACAAAAATTCCATCAGCTACCAGAAAACGGCTCAATTTTACGGGCGCACCGGTTTTTTGCAATATATATAATGCATGTTATACAAAAAACTTTGCGTCGCACTCGAATTTTGATCCTCTGCTCGTAAATTCTCACACTTTTGGATAACATAGTTCATATTATAACCATAACCAAACAAAAAAACTAAGCGAGTCTGTTTACTGTTGTGTCCACCATATTGTGTAACAATTCTACCAAAAAGAAACGATTATATTATTTGCAACTACATCGCAACTTTTATGCCATTACGGAAAAAAAACAGCCTCTACGACGTAGTAGATACCTGGCTACGACGTAGTAGTGTAGTTGTTACTACAGTGACTTTAAACACTTGGCCAAGTAGTTATAACCAGAAATTGGTTCCCCACTTAGGGAATTATAACGTCGCTGTATGGTATACTGAGACGTAGCGGGAGTACGTTGCGGTTACTTTTAAGAAATTCTTTCTAGTTGGGGTTTCGTCGTTAGAACTTTAATTGTTTGTTGGGTTCTATGACCCATTATTATTGTTGAATTTTAGCCTATCCAGGTTATCTCTTTTCTTTTTCAAGATTACGTAAATAACAAAGACACAACTATAATTTTTTTCCATTTTAACTGGGTTATATTAAAATGCCCCTAATGCGCTTTGACAATTTGATAGGCAACGGTAAAATACTACTTTTAATTCAATTTTTGTCGAAAAGTTTTTTTCGGAACAGTTTCAAAATTAAGAAAAACTTAGTGTTTATCGGTTTTTTCCCATTTTGACTGGGTTATATTAAAATGCCCCTAATGCGCTTTGACACGTTAATGGGCAAAGGCAAAATACTACTTTTAATTTATTTTTTGAAGAAAAGTTTTTTTCGGAACAGTTTCAAAATTAAGAAAAACTCATTTTTTATTGGTTTTTTCCCATTTTGACTGGGTTATATTAAAATGCCCCTAATGCGCTTTGACATGTTGATAGGCAACGGTAAAATACTACTTTTAATTTATTTTTTAAAGAAAAGTTTTTTTCGGAACAGTTTCAAAATTAAGAAAAACTCATTTTTTATCGGTTTTTTCCCATTTTGACTGGGTTATATTAAAATTTCCCTGATGCGCTTTGACATGTTGATAGGCAACGGTAAAATACTACTTTTAATGTATTTTTTGAAGAAAAGTTTTTTTCGGAACAGTTTCAAAATTAAGAAAAACTCATTTTTTATTGGTTTTTTCCCATTTTGACTGGGTTATATTAAAATGCCCCTAATGCGCTTTGACATGTTGATAGGCAACGGTAAAATACTACTTTTAATTTATTTTTTAAAGAAAAGTTTTTTTCGGAACAGTTTCAAAATTAAGAAAAACTCATTTTTTATTGGTTTTTTCCCATTTTGACTGGGTTATATTAAAATGCCCCTAATGCGCTTTGACATGTTAATGGGCAACGGTAAAATACTACTTTTAATTCATTTTTTGTAGAAAAGTTTTTTTCGGAACAGCTTCAAAATTAAGAAAAACTCATTTTTTATTGGTTTTTTCCCATTTTGTTATATTAAAATGCCCCTAATGTGCTTTGACATGTTGATAGGCAACGGTAAAATACTACTTTTAATTTATTTTTTAAAGAAAAGTTTTTTTCGGAACAGTTTCAAAATTAAGAAAAACTAATTTTTTATTGGTGGTTTTTTCCCATTTTGACTGGGTTATATTAAAATGCCCCTAATGCGCGTTGACATGTTGATAGGCAACGGTAAAATACTACTTTTAATTCATTTTTTGTAGAAAAGTTTTTTCCGGAACAGCTTCAAAATTAAGAAAAACTCATTTTTTATTGGTTTTTTCCCATTTTGACTGGGTTATATTAAAATGCCCCTAATGCGCTTTGACATGTCGATAGGCAACGGTAAAATACTACTTTTAATTTATTTTTTAAAGAAAAGTTTTTTTCGGAACAGTTTCAAAATTAAGAAAAACTCATTTTTTATCGGTTTTTTCCCATTTTGACTGGGTTATATTAAAATGCCCCTAATGCGCTTTGACACGTTAATGGGCAAAGGTAAAATACTACTTTTAATTTATTTTTTGAAGAAAAGTTTTTTTCGGAACAATTTCAAAATTAAGAAAAACTCATTTTTTATTGGTTTTTCCCCTTTTTGAGTGGGTTACATTAAAATGCCCCCAATGCGCTTTGACATGTTGATAGACAACGGTTAAATACTACTTTCAATTAATTTTTTAAAGAAAAGTTTTTTTCGGAACAGTTTCAAAATTAAGAAAAACTCATTTTTTATTGGTTTTTTCCCATTTTGACTGGCTTATATTAAAATGCCCCTCATGCGCTTTGACATGTTAATGGGCAACGGTAAAATACTACTTTTAATTCATTTTTTGTAGAAAAGTTTTTTTCGGAACAGTTTCAAAATTAAGAAAAACTCATTTTTTATTGGTTTTTTCCCATTTTGAGTGGGTTACATTAAAATGCCCCTAATGCGCTTTGACACGTTAATGGGCAACGGTTAAATACTACTTTTAATTCATTTTTTGTAGAAAAGTTTTTTTCGGAACAGTTTCAAAATTAAGAAAAACTAATTTTTTATTGGTTTTTTCCCATTTTGAGTGGGTTACATTAAAATGCCCCTAATGCGCTTTGACGCGTTAATGGGCAAAGGTAAAATACTACTTTTAATTTATTTTTTGAAGAAAAGTTTTTTTCGGAACAATTTCAAAATTAAGAAAAACTCATTTTTTATTGGTTTTTCCCCTTTTTGAGTGGGTTACATTAAAATGCCCCCAATGCGCTTTGACATGTTGATAGACAACGGTTAAATACTACTTTCAATTAATTTTTTAAAGAAAAGTTTTTTTCGGAACAGTTTCAAAATTAAGAAAAACTCATTTTTTATTGGTTTTTTCCCATTTTGACTGGCTTATATTAAAATGCCCCTAATGCGCTTTGACATGTTAATGGGCAAAGGTAAAATACTACTTTTAATGTATTTTTTGAAGAAAAGTTTTTTTCAGAACAGTTTCAAAATTAAGAAAAACTAATTTTTTATCGGTTTTTTCCCATTTTGACTGGGTTATATTAAAATGCCCCTAATGCGCTTTGACACGTCGATAGGCAACGGTAAAATACTACTTTTAATTTATTTTTTAAAGAAAAGTTTTTTTCGGAACAGTTTTAAAATTAAGAAAAACTAATTTTTTATTGGTTTTTTCCCATTTTGACTGGGTTATATTAAAATGCCCCTAATGCGCTTTGACACGTCGATAGGCAACGGTAAAATACTACTTTTAATTTATTTTTTAAAGAAAAGTTTTTTTCGGAACAGTTTTAAAATTAAGAAAAACTAATTTTTTATTGGTTTTTTCCCATTTTGAGTGGGTTACATTAAAATGCCCCTAATGCGCTTTGACATGTTAAATTAAGAAAAACTAATTTTTTATTGGTTTTTCCCATTTTGAGTGGGTTACATTAAAATGCCCCTAATGCGCTTTGACGCGTTAATGGGCAAAGGTAAAATACTACTTTTAATTTATTTTTTGAAGAAAAGTTTTTTTCGGAACAATTTCAAAATTAAGAAAAACTCATTTTTTAATGGTTTTTCCCCTTTTTGAGTGGGTTACATTAAAATGCCCCTAATGCGCTTTGACATGTTAATGGGCAACGGTAAAATACTACTTTTAATTCATTTTTTGTAGAAAAGTTTTTTTCGGAACAGTTTCAAAATTAAGAAAAACTCATTTTTTATTGGTTTTTTCCCATTTTTAGTGGGTTACATTAAAATGCCCCTAATGCGCTTTGACACGTTAATGGGCAACGGTTAAATACTACTTTTAATTCATTTTTTGTAGAAAAGTTTTTTTCGGAACAGTTTCAAATTAAGAAAAACTAATTTTTTATTGGTTTTTTCCCATTTTGAGTGGGTTACATTAAAATGCCCCTAATGCGCTTTGACGCGTTAATGGGCAAAGGTAAAATACTACTTTTAATTTATTTTTTGAAGAAAAGTTTTTTTCGGAACAATTTCAAAATTAAGAAAAACTCATTTTTTATTGGTTTTTCCCCTTTTTGAGTGGGTTACATTAAAATGCCCCCAATGCGCTTTGACATGTTGATAGACAACGGTTAAATACTACTTTCAATTAATTTTTTAAAGAAAAGTTTTTTTCGGAACAGTTTCAAAATTAAGAAAAACTCATTTTTTATTGGTTTTTTCCCATTTTGACTGGCTTATATTAAAATGCCCCTAATGCGCTTTGACATGTTAATGGGCAAAGGTAAAATACTACTTTTAATGTATTTTTTGAAGAAAAGTTTTTTTCAGAACAGTTTCAAAATTAAGAAAAACTAATTTTTTATCGGTTTTTTCCCATTTTGACTGGGTTATATTAAAATGCCCCTAATGCGCTTTGACACGTCGATAGGCAACGGTAAAATACTACTTTTAATTTATTTTTTAAAGAAAAGTTTTTTTCGGAACAGTTTTAAAATTAAGAAAAACTAATTTTTTATTGGTTTTTTCCCATTTTGACTGGGTTATATTAAAATGCCCCTAATGCGCTTTGACACGTCGATAGGCAACGGTAAAATACTACTTTTAATTTATTTTTTAAAGAAAAGTTTTTTTCGGAACAGTTTTAAAATTAAGAAAAACTAATTTTTTATTGGTTTTTTCCCATTTTGACTGGGTTATATTAAAATGCCCCTAATGCGCTTTGACGTGTTGATAGGCAACGGTAAAATACTACTTTTAATTTATTTTTTAAAGAAAAGTTTTTTTCGGAACAGCTTCAAAATTAAGAAAAACTCATTTTTTATCGGTTTTTTCCCATTTTGACTGGGTTATATTAAAATGCCCCTAATGCGCTTTGACATGTTGGTAGCCAACGGTAAAATACTACTTTTAATTAATTTTTTGTAGAAAAGTTTTTTTCGGAACAGTTTTAAAATTAAGAAAAACTCGATTTTTATCGGTTTTTTCCCATTTTGACTGGGTTATATTAAAATGCCCCTGATGCGCTTTGACATGTTGACAGGCAACAGCAAAATACTACTTTTAATTCATTTTTTTTAGAAAAGTTTTTTTCGGAACAGTTTCAAAATTAAGAAAAACTTAGTTTTTCTCGGTTTTTTCCCATTTTGACTGGGTTATATTAAAACGCCCCTGATGCGCTTTGACACGTTGATAGGCAACGGTAAAATACTACTTTTAATTCATTTTTTGTAGAAAAGTTTTTTTCGGAACAGTTTCAAAATTAAGAAAAACTCATTTTTTATTGGTTTTTTCCCATTTTGACTGGGTTATATTAAAATGCCCCTAATGCGCTTTGACATGTTGATAGGCAACGGTAAAATACTACTTTTAATTTATTTTTTAAAGAAAAGTTTTTTTCGGAACAGTTTCAAAATTAAGAAAAACTCATTTTTTATTGGTTTTTTCCCATTTTGACTGGGTTATATTAAAATGCCCCTAATGCGCTTTGACATGTTAATGGGCAACGGTAAAATACTACTTTTAATTCATTTTTTGTAGAAAAGTTTTTTTCGGAACAGCTTCAAAATTAAGAAAAACTCATTTTTAATTGGTTTTTTCCCATTTTGTTATATTAAAATGCCCCTAATGTGCTTTGACATGTTGATAGGCAACGGTAAAATACTACTTTTAATTTATTTTTTAAAGAAAAGTTTTTTTCGGAACAGTTTCAAAATTAAGAAAAACTAATTTTTTATTGGTGGTTTTTTCCCATTTTGACTGGGTTATATTAAAATGCCCCTAATGCGCGTTGACATTTTGATAGGCAACGGTAAAGTACTACTTTTAATTCATTTTTTGTGGAAAAGTTTTTTCCGGAACAGCTTCAAAATTAAGAAAAACTCATTTTTTATTGGTTTTTTCCCATTTTGACTGGGTTATATTAAAATGCCCCTAATGCGCTTTGACATGTCGATAGGCAACGGTAAAATACTACTTTTAATTTATTTTTTAAAGAAAAGTTTTTTTCGGAACAGTTTCAAAATTAAGAAAAACTCATTTTTTATCGGTTTTTTCCCATTTTGACTGGGTTATATTAAAATGCCCCTAATGCGCTTTGACACGTTAATGGGCAAAGGTAAAATACTACTTTTAATTTATTTTTTGAAGAAAAGTTTTTTTCGGAACAGTTTCAAAATTAAGAAAAACTCATTTTTTATTGGTTTTTTCCCATTTTGACTGGGTTATATTAAAATGCCCCTAATGCGCTTTGACATGTTAATGGGCAACGGTTAAATACTACTTTTAATGTATTTTTTGAAGAAAAGTTTTTTCGGAACAGTTTCAAAATTAAGAAAAACTCATTTTTTATTGGTTTTTTCCCATTTTGACTGGGTTATATTAAAATGCCCCTAATGCGCTTTGACACGTTAATGGGCAAAAGTAAAATACTACTTTAATTTATTTTTTGAAGAAAAATTTTTTTCGGAACAGTTTCAAAATTAAGAAAAACTCATTTTTTATTGGTTTTTTCCCATTTTGACTGGGTTATAATAAAATGCCCCTAATGCGCTTTGACACGTTGATAGGCAACGGTAAAATACTACTTTTAATTTATTTTTTAAAGAAAAGTTTTTTTCGGAACAGTTTCAAAATTAAGAAAAACTCATTTTTTATCGGTTTTTTCCCATTTTGACTGGGTTATATTAAAATGCCCCTAATGCGCGTTGACATGTTGATAGGCAACGGTAAAATACTACTTTTAATTTCTTTTTTAAAGAAAAGTTTTTTTCGGAACAGTTTCAAAATTAAGAAAAACTTAATTTTTATCGGTTTTTTCCCATTTTGACTGGGTTATATTAAAATGCCCCTGATGCGCTTTGACATGTTGACAGGCAACGGTAAAATACTACTTTTAATTAATTTTTTGTAGAAAAGTTTTTTTCGGAACAGTTTCAAAATTAAGAAAAACTTAATTTTTATCGGTTTTTTCCCATTTTGACTGGGTTATATTAAAATGCCCCTAATGCGCTTTGACATGTTGATAGGCAACAGTAAAATACTACTTTTAATGTATTTTTTGAAGAAAAGTTTTTTTCGGAACAGTTTCAAAATTAAGAAAAACTCATTTTTTATCGGTTTTTTCCCATTTTGACTGGGTTATATTAAAATGCCCCTAATGCGCTTTGACATGTTGGTAGGCAACGGTAAAATACTACTTTTAATTAATTTTTTGTAGAAAAGTTTTTTTCGGAACAGTTTTAAAATTAAGAAAAACTCGATTTTTATCGGTTTTTTCCCATTTTGACTGGGTTATATTAAAATGCCCCTGATGCGCTTTGACATGTTGACAGGCAACAGCAAAATACTACTTTTAATTCATTTTTTTTTAGAAAAGTTTTTTTCGGAACAGTTTCAAAATTAAGAAAAACTTAGTTTTTCTCGGTTTTTTCCCATTT
Source organism: Aspidapion aeneum (assembly GCA_963576565.1). Classification (NCBI taxonomy): domain Eukaryota; kingdom Metazoa; phylum Arthropoda; class Insecta; order Coleoptera; family Brentidae; genus Aspidapion; species Aspidapion aeneum. The sequence continues at coordinate 51,979,370 of OY755039.1, forward strand.
TGACTGGTTATATTAAAACGCCCCTGATGCGCTTTGACACGTTGATAGGCAACGGTAAAATACTACTTTTAATTCATTTTTTGTAGAAAAGTTTTTTTCGGAACAGTTTCAAAATTAAGAAAAACTCATTTTTTATTGGTTTTTTCCCATTTTGACTGGGTTATATTAAAATGCCCCTAATGCGCTTTGACATGTTGATAGGCAACGGTAAAATACTACTTTTAATTTATTTTTTAAAGAAAAGTTTTTTTCGGAACAGTTTCAAAATTAAGAAAAACTCATTTTTTATTGGTTTTTTCCCATTTTGACTGGGTTATATTAAAATGCCCCTAATGCGCTTTGACATGTTAATGGGCAACGGTAAAATACTACTTTTAATTCATTTTTTGTAGAAAAGTTTTTTTCGGAACAGCTTCAAAATTAAGAAAAACTCATTTTTTATTGGTTTTTTCCCATTTTGTTATATTAAAATGCCCCTAATGTGCTTTGACATGTTGACAGGCAACAGCAAAATACTACTTTTAATTCATTTTTTTTAGAAAAGTTTTTTTCGGAACAGTTTCAAAATTAAGAAAAACTTAGTTTTTCTCGGTTTTTTCCCATTTTGACTGGGTTATATTAAAACGCCCCTGATGCGCTTTGACACGTTGATAGGCAACGGTAAAATACTACTTTTAATTCATTTTTTGTAGAAAAGTTTTTTTCGGAACAGTTTCAAAATTAAGAAAAACTCATTTTTTATTGGTTTTTTCCCATTTTGACTGGGTTATATTAAAATGCCCCTAATGCGCTTTGACGTGTTGATAGGCAACGGTAAAATACTACTTTTAATTTATTTTTTAAAGAAAAGTTTTTTTCGGAACAGCTTCAAAATTAAGAAAAACTCATTTTTTATCGGTTTTTTTCCCATTTTGACTGGGTTATATTAAAATGCCCCTAATGCGCTTTGACATGCTGGTAGGCAATGGTAAAATACTACTTTTAATTATTTTTTTGTAGAAAAGTTTTTTTCGGAACAGTTTTAAAATTAAGAAAAACTCGATTTTATCGGTTTTTTCCCATTTTGACTGGGTTATATTAAAATGCCCCTGATGCGCTTTGACATGTTGACAGGCAACAGCAAAATACTACTTTTAATTCATTTTTTTTAGAAAAGTTTTTTTCGGAACAGTTTCAAAATTAAGAAAAACTTAGTTTTTCTCGGTTTTTTCCCATTTTGACTGGGTTATATTAAAACGCCCCTGATGCGCTTTGACACGTTGATAGGCAACGGTAAAATACTACTTTTAATTCATTTTTTGTAGAAAAGTTTTTTTCGGAACAGTTTCAAAATTAAGAAAAACTCATTTTTTATTGGTTTTTTCCCATTTTGACTGGGTTATATTAAAATGCCCCTAATGCGCTTTGACGTGTTGATAGGCAACGGTAAAATACTACTTTTAATTTATTTTTTAAAGAAAAGTTTTTTTCGGAACAGCTTCAAAATAAGAAAAACTCATTTTTTATCGGTTTTTTCCCATTTTGACTGGGTTATATTAAAATGCCCCTAATGCGCTTTGACATGTTGGTAGGCAACGGTAAAATACTACTTTTAATTAATTTTTTGTAGAAAAGTTTTTTTCGGAACAGTTTTAAAATTAAGAAAAACTCGATTTTTATCGGTTTTTTCCCATTTTGACTGGGTTATATTAAAATGCCCCTGATGCGCTTTGACATGTTGACAGGCAACAGCAAAATACTACTTTTAATTCATTTTTTTTAGAAAAGGTTTTTTCGGAACAGTTTCAAAATTAAGAAAAACTTAGTTTTTCTCGGTTTTTTCCCATTTTGACTGGGTTAGATTAAAACGCCCCTGATGCGCTTTGACACGTTGATAGGCAACGGTAAAATACTACTTTTAATTCATTTTTTGTAGAAAAGTTTTTTTCGGAACAGTTTCAAAATTAAGAAAAACTCATTTTTTATTGGTTTTTTCCCATTTTGACTGGGTTATATTAAAATGCCCCTAATGCGCTTTGACATGTTGATAGGCAACGGTAAAATACTACTTTTAATTTATTTTTTAAAGAAAAGTTTTTTCGGAACAGTTTCAAATTAAGAAAAACTCATTTTTTATTGGTTTTTTCCCATTTTGACTGGGTTATATTAAAATGCCCCTAATGCGCTTTGACATGTTAATGGGCAACGGTAAAATACTACTTTTAATTCATTTTTTGTAAAAAAGTTTTTTTCGGAACAGCTTCAAAATTAAGAAAAACTCATTTTTAATTGGTTTTTTCCCATTTTGTTATATTAAAATGCCCCTAATGTGCTTTGACATGTTGATAGGCAACGGTAAAATACTACTTTTAATTTATTTTTTAAAGAAAAGTTTTTTTCGGAACAGTTTCAAAATTAAGAAAAACTAATTTTTTATTGGTGGTTTTTTCCCATTTTGACTGGGTTATATTAAAATGCCCCTAATGCGCGTTGACATGTTGATAGGCAACGGTAAAGTACTACTTTTAATTCATTTTTTGTAGAAAAGTTTTTTCCGGAACAGCTTCAAAATTAAGAAAAACTCATTTTTTATTGGTTTTTTCCCATTTTGACTGGGTTATATTAAAATGCCCCTAATGCGCTTTGACATGTCGATAGGCAACGGTAAAATACTACTTTTAATTTATTTTTTAAAGAAAAGTTTTTTTCGGAACAGTTTCAAAATTAAGAAAAACTCATTTTTTATCGGTTTTTTCCCATTTTGACTGGGTTATATTAAAATGCCCCTAATGCGCTTTGACACGTTAATGGGCAAAGGTAAAATACTACTTTTAATTTATTTTTTGAAGAAAAGTTCTTTTCGGAACAGTTTCAAAATTAAGAAAAACTCATTTTTTATTGGTTTTTTCCCATTTTGACTGGGTTATATTAAAATGCCCCTAATGCGCTTTGACATGTTAATGGGCAACGGTTAAATACTAGTTTTAATGTATTTTTTGAAGAAAAGTTTTTTTCGGAACAGTTTCAAAATTAAGAAAAACTCATTTTTTATTGGTTTTTTCCCATTTTGACTGGGTTATATTAAAATGCCCCTAATGCGCTTTGACACGTTAATGGGCAAAAGTAAAAATACTACTTTTAATTTATTTTTTGAAGAAAAATTTTTTTCGGAACAGTTTCAAAATTAAGAAAAACTCATTTTTTATTGATTTTGACTGGGTTATAATAAAATGCCCCTAATGCGCTTTGACACGTTGATAGGCAACGGTAAAATACTACTTTTAATTTATTTTTTAAAGAAAAGTTTTTTTCGGAACAGTTTCAAAATTAAGAAAAACTCATTTTTTATCGGTTTTTTCCCATTTTGACTGGGTTATATTAAAATGCCCCTAATGCGCGTTGACATGTTGATAGGCAACGGTAAAATACTACTTTTAATTTCTTTTTTAAAGAAAAGTTTTTTTCGGAACAGTTTCAAAATTAAGAAAAACTTAATTTTTATCGGTTTTTTCCATTTTGACTGGGTTATATTAAAATGCCCCTGATGCGCTTTGACATGTTGACAGGCAACGGTAAAATACTACTTTTAATTAATTTTTTGTAGAAAAGTTTTTTTCGGAACAGTTTCAAAATTAAGAAAAACTTATTTTTATCGGTTTTTTCCCATTTTGACTGGGTTATATTAAAATGCCCCTAATGCGCTTTGACATGTTGATAGGCAACAGTAAAATACTACTTTTAATGTATTTTTTTGAAGAAAAGTTTTTTTCGGAACAGTTTCAAAATTAAGAAAAACTCATTTTTTATCGGTTTTTTCCCATTTTGACTGGGTTATATTAAAATGCCCCTAATGCGCTTTGACATGTTGGTAGGCAACGGTAAAATACTACTTTTAATTAATTTTTTGTAGAAAAGTTTTTTCGGAACAGTTTTAAAATTAAGAAAAACTCGATTTTTATCGGTTTTTTCCCATTTTGACTGGGTTATATTAAAATGTCCCTGATGCGCTTTGACATGTTGACAGGCAACAGCAAAATACTACTTTTAATTCATTTTTTTTAGAAAAGTTTTTTTCGGAACAGTTTCAAAATTAAGAAAAACTTAGTTTTTCTCGGTTTTTTCCCATTTTGACTGGGTTATATTAAAACGCCCCTGATGCGCTTTGACACGTTGATAGGCAACGGTAAAATACTACTTTTAATTCATTTTTTGTAAAAAAGTTTTTTTCGGAACAGTTTCAAAATTAAGAAAAACTCATTTTTTATTGGTTTTTTTCCCATTTTGACTGGGTTATATTAAAATGCCCCTAATGCGCTTTGACATGTTGATAGGCAACGGTAAAATACTACTTTTAATTTATTTTTTAAAGAAAAGTTTTTTTCGGAACAGTTTCAAAATTAAGAAAAACTCATTTTTTATTGGTTTTTTCCCATTTTGACTGGGTTATATTAAAATGCCCCTAATGCGCTTTGACATGTTAATGGGCAACGGTAAAATACTACTTTGTAATTCATTTTTTGTAGAAAAGTTTTTTTCGGAACAGCTTCAAAATTAAGAAAAACTAATTTTTTATTGGTTTTTTCCCATTTTGTTATATTAAAATGCCCCTAATGTGCTTTGACATGTTGATAGGCAACGGTAAAATACTACTTTTAATTTATTTTTTAAAGAAAAGTTTTTTTCGGAACAGTTTCAAAATTAAGAAAAACTAATTTTTTATTGGTGGTTTTTTCCCATTTTGACTGGGTTATATTAAAATGCCCCTAATGCGCGTTGACATGTTGATAGGCAACGGTAAAATACTACTTTTAATTCATTTTTTGTAGAAAAGTTTTTTCCGGAACAGCTTCAAAATTAAGAAAAACTCATTTTTTATTGGTTTTTTCCCATTTTGACTGGGTTATATTAAAATGCCCCTAATGCGCTTTGACATGTCGATAGGCAACGGTAAAATACTACTTTTAATTTATTTTTTAAAGAAAAGTTTTTTTCGGAACAGTTTCAAAATTAAGAAAAACTCATTTTTATCGGTTTTTTCCCATTTTGACTGGGTTATATTAAAATGCCCCTAATGCGCTTTGACATGTTAATGGGCAAACGGTTAAATACTACTTTTAATTCATTTTGTGTAGAAAAGTTTTTTTCGGAACAGTTTCAAAATTAAGAAAAACTCATTTTTTATTGGTTTTTTCCCATTTTGAGTGGGTTACATTAAAATGCCCCTAATGGGCTTTGACACGTTAATGGCAAAGGTAAAATACTACTTTTAATTTATTTTTTGAAGAAAAGTTTTTTTCGGAACAGTTTCAAAATTAAGAAAAACTCATTTTTTATTGGTTTTTTCCCATTTTGACTGAGTTATATTAAAATGCCCCTAATGCGCTTTGACATGTTAATGGGCAACGGTTAAATACTACTTTTAATTCATTTTGTGTAGAAAAGTTTTTTTCGGAACAGTTTCAAAATTAAGAAAAACTCATTTTTTATTGGTTTTTTCCCATTTTGAGTGGGTTACATTAAAATGCCCCTAATGGGCTTTGACACGTTAATGGGCAAAGGTAAAATACTATTTTTGATTTATTTCTTGAAGAAAATTTTTTTTCGGAACAGTTTCGAAATTAAGAAAAACTAAACATTTTTTTTATTGGTTTTTTCCCATTTTGACTGGGTTATATTAAAATGCCCCTAATGCGCGTTGACATGTTGATAGGCAACGGTAAAATACTACTTTTAATTTCTTTTTTAAAGAAAAGTTTTTTTCGGAACAGTTTCAAAATTAAGAAAAACTAATTTTTTATTGGTTTTTTCCCATTTTGAGTGGGTTATATTAAAATGCCCCTAATGCGCTTTGACACGTTAATGGGCAAAAGTAAAATACTACTTTTAATTTATTTTTTGAAGAAAAATTTTTTTCGGAACAGTTTCAAAATTAAGAAAAACTCATTTATTATTGGTTTTTTCCCATTTTGACTGGGTTATAATAAAATGCCCCTAATGCGCTTTGACACGTTGATAGGCAACGGTAAAATACTACTTTTAATTTATTTTTTAAAGAAAGGTTTTTTTCGGAACAGTTTCAAAATTAAGAAAAACTCATTTTTATCGGTTTTTTTCCCATTTTGACTGGGTTATATTAAAATGCCCCTAATGCGCGTTGACATGTTGATAGGCAACGGTAAAATACTACTTTTAATTTCTTTTTTAAAGAAAAGTTTTTTTCGGAACAGTTTCAAAATTAAGAAAAACTTAATTTTTATCGGTTTTTTTCCCATTTTGACTGGGTTATATTAAAATGCCCCTGATGCGCTTTGACATGTTGACAGGCAACGGTAAAATACTACTTTTAACTAATTTTTTGTAGAAAAGTTTTTTTCGGAACAGTTTCAAAATTAAGAAAAACTTAATTTTTATCGGTTTTTTCCCATTTTGACTGGGTTATATTAAAATGCCCCTAATGCGCTTTGACATGTTGATAGGCAACAGTAAAATACTACTTTTAATGTATTTTTTGAAGAAAAGTTTTTTTCGGAACAGTTTCAAAATTAAGAAAAACTCATTTTTTATCGGTTTTTTCCCATTTTGACTCGGTTATATTAAAATGCCCCTGATGCGCTTTGACATGTTGATAGGCAACGGTAAAATACTACTTTTAATTCATTTTTTGTAGAAAAGTTTTTCTCGGAACAGTTTCAAAATTAAGAAAAACTCATTTTTTATCGGTTTTTTCCCATTTTGACTGGGTTATACTAAAATGCCCCTAATGCGCTTTGTCAAGTTGATAGGCAACGGTAAAATACTACTTTTAATTAATTTTTTGTAGAAAAGTTTTTTTCGGAACAGCTTCAAAATTAAGAAAAACTCATTTTTTATTGGTTTTTTTCCCATTTTGACTGGGTTATATTAAAATGCCCCTAATGCGCTTTGACATGTCGATAGGCAACGGTAAAATACTACTTTTAATTTATTTTTTGAAGAAAAGTTTTTTTCGGAACAGTTTCAAAATTAAGAAAAACTCATTTTTTATCGGTTTTTTCCCATTTTGACTCGGTTATATTAAAATGCCCCTGATGCGCTTTGACATGTTGATAGGCAACGGTAAAATACTACTTTTAATTCATTTTTTGTAGAAAAGTTTTTTTCGGAACAGTTTCAAAATTAAGAAAAACTCATTTCTTATTGGATTTTTCCCATTTTGACTGGGTTATATTAAAATGCCCCTAATGCGCTTTGACATGTTGATAGGCAACGGTAAAATACTACTTTCAATTAATTTTTTAAAGAAAAGTTTTTTTCGGAACAGTATTAAACTAAAGAAAAACTAAATTTTTATCGGTTTTTTCCCATTTTGACTGGGTAAACAGCCAACGGCAAAAAACTACTTTTAATCCATTTTTGTAGAAAAGTTTTTTTCGGAACAGTATTAGAATTAAGAAAAAGTTATTCTTTTCGATTTTTTCCATTTTGACTAGGTTATATTAAAATGCCCTTGATGCGCTTTGACATGTTGAAAGACAACGGCAAAATACTACTTTTTATTCATTTTTTGTAGAAATTTTTTTTTGGAACAGTTTCAAAATTATGAAAAACTCATTTTTTATCGGTTTTTTCCATTTTGAACAGGTTACATTTTAACGCCCTTGTTGCGCTTTGACATTTTTTTTGTAGAAAAACGACATTACTACCTTTTGTCCATTTTTTGAAAAAATATTTCCTAATAATTAAAGTTTCAATTAACTTTAGTGAACATCTTTGGGAAGGATATTTAGGAAAATTTTTCTATTTTGACTGGGTCAATAAGTTTTTTATGAATCCCTTATTATATCTGAGAAAACGTTGACACTTGTTGACAAAAAATTTTCAACAACAGGCAGCCATAACAAAAGAGATAATGTTTGACTGAAGATATTAGAGTTTCGTTGAGTATATCATCGCTTGAGAGCAGAACTAGCTATCTGCTATGTATTTTAAATACCAGATACGCTAGTTCTGCTCTCATGCGACGATATATAGATTCATAGATATTTTTCTACTTTTGATTGAGATCAGTGGCCCGGTCCGCCGCCTTCGCTCTGCTTCCTGGTAAGCACAGAGGCACCGGCGTGGGACGTAGCGCGTAGCCGCATTCGGATAAATTTTTGGAGCTGGAAATTTTGGAGCAGACTTCACACTACTGTCGGTACCTTAGAAGGAACTTCGGGATCTAGTGACCTTATATCTCTCAAACTATACATTTTATTAACAAATGCACCGAGTTACAGTATGGTGGGGCCATAAAGATGCGAAAAAGCCACACTCTGAGTTAAGATTCTAAAAAACGTCATTTAGCAATTTTTAGTATAGGGAATCCCATAGGACAAAAATTGTCAAACTTTGAAAATTCATATCTCCCAAACTATACATTTTATTAACAAAAGCACCGAGTTACAGTATGGTGGGGTCATGAAGAAGCGAAAAAGCCACAGTCTGAGTTAAGATTCTAAAAAACGTCATTTAACAATTATTAGTATAGGGAATCCCATAGGACAAAAATTGTCAAACTTTGAAAATTCATATTTCCCAAACTATACATTTTATTAACAAAAGCACCGAGTTACAGTATGGTGGGGTCATAAACATGCGAAAAAGCAAAGAGTGTGGCCAGAGCAACACTCTGAGTTAAGATTGTAAAAAACATCATTTAGCGATTTTTAGTATAGGGAATCCCATAGGACCAAAATTGCCAAACTTTGAAAATTCATATCTCCCAAGCTATACATTTTATTAACAAAAGCACCGAGATACAGTATGGTGGGGCCATAAAGATGCGAAAAAGCCACACTCTAAGTTAAGATTCTAAAAAACGTAATTTAGCGATTTTTAGTATAGGGAATCCCATAGGACCAAAATTGCCAAATTTTGAAAATTCATATCTCCCAAGCTATACATTTTATTAACAAAAGCACCGAGTTACAGTATGGTGGGGCCATAAAGATGCGAAAAAGCCACACTCTGAGTTAAGATTCTAAAAAACGTCATTTAGCGATTTTTAGTATAGGGAATCCCATAGGACCAATATTGCCAAACTTTGAAAATTCATATCTCCCAAACTATACATTTTATTAACAAAAGCACCGAGTTACAGTATGGTGGGGCCATAAAGATGCGAAAAAGCCACACCTTGAGTTGAGATTCTAAAAAACGTCATTTAGCGACTTTCAGTATAGGGAATCCCATAGGACTAAAATTGCCAAACTTTGAAAATTCTTATCTCCCAAACTATACATTTTATTAACAAAAGCACCGAGTTACAGTATGGTGGGGCCATAAAGATGCGAAAAAGCCACACCTTAAGTTAAGATTCTGAAAAACGTCATTTAGCGATTTTTAGTATAGGGAATCCCATAGGACAAAAATCCTAGATTTATAATATCAGACAGGCCTTCCTAGTCAAATTGGAGACAAACACCCGGTGACTTAAAATTATGTGATCTATTATTAAGCGATCTAGTTACCAATTGATCTAGGGTAGTTTTTAAAAAATCTTCCACATCTATCCCACGGGACACGATTATTAACTAGGGTAAACTTGCCTATTGTTGGCACTCAGCCTATTGTGGACACCTCATTTTATTTAAAAAAAAAAAAGGTTTCAGGAAGAAATTTCTTCTCGGTAATTAAAAATTTTTAATCTGACAACATTGCTTTACATTGCAATAATTAAACCAGAGTGTTTTAATAATAAGTCTGGCTTAAAACGTTAACAAAAGAGGTGCAGTACGATGAATGCAAAAAATAAGTTAAGAAAAAGCCATTTTATTAAGGAACACTCTTGAATAATTTTTTAGAATAAAGTGTTAGGGACTAACCAATTAAAACTTTCAGCCGAAGACAGTTAGGCCGATAGTTTTAGCGTAATTTATAATTATTATTTTTTGTTTTTTTTAAACATTTCCAAAAAAAAGGGGGTGCCAACGACAGGCATTTTAAATTATGGGGTAATCCATGTATTGGCACCCTTCTGTCAATAAAGAGACTTCTAAAAAAAATGGTGTTTCCTAATGTTGTTTATTTATTTGGTGTAGAAAAACGCTTCTTAATAAAAAAGTTTAATTAAAAATAGGTTTCACAAATAAAAAATATTTTTAGTTTAAAGCGGTTTAGATTTTAATATTTTGTTTCGCACTCTTAATGTGCCGATATCAAATTAATATTTCTGACTAAAACCGTATAATATTTTACTGTTTTTTTTAAATTTATTGTTTTAGTGGAGTGTATTTCGTAATGATTATATTAGTTTAAGGGTCCCAAATATGTCTTTTACGTTTAAGTTTACCACTAACTTCTTCTTCTAATTTTTTGGAAATTTTAGGATGCCAACTATTGATTTCAAAATTTTGTTAGTTTCCCCTTTGTTGGCATGCGCTTCTTCGAGCAACATTACCATCCTAATACTGGGTTTATACAGATAAAAATAAAAATAAATATTGAAAATAGTCCTGACCATTGAAATTGTATTTTATATTAGATAAAAAAATTATTGCAATAAAAAATTAAAAAAATTAAATAACAACGTTTCGGTTTATTCAATCTTCTCTGTATGTTGCACTTTTTTATAGGGCCATAAATGCCTTGTATCAAAATCAAAATATAATATAAATCGATCTCGAAATTGCTCTCAAAATTTGGATTTTGATATTGATTTTTATCTTTTTATTCCGAAGCGAAAAGTTTGTCTACAATTCTTCCAGGAATAAAAAGACCCATTTATCACGCTATTTTTAGCACTTTTTAATTTATTTTTAGTTTTTTCCTATTTTTTTAGTGGTTTTATGTTAGGATTTTCCTGTTTTTAATTTTTACTGTTCTGTGTTTGATCACTTTTGATGCCAATTTTTTCATTTTATACATGATATGTCAATTTTTATCCAGATTTTTTTACCCTGATTTGTCACTTTTTATCCCGGGTATAAAAAGGGACAATTTTATTCCTAAAGTGAGGGATAAAAAATACACATTTTTATTACAAAACTGTAAAAAATTTTTTTTTATGGGTGCCAATAATAAGCTTAAGGTGCCAACAATAGGGACTTTGGCCATTTTTTAATTTTTCCTCTATTTTGATAAAAACGGGTTACTATTTATTAAAAATCGATAAACAGCTAGAAAGTAGAACCTTTGGGTATTCCGAAACAGTAGCCTAACATTTAAAAAAATATATACAGGGTGTCCCAGAACTAATAGTACATAGTTAAAAACTGTAGGTTCTCTGGTTCAAAATATTACGATTTAGCCATACTTACCTTAGTCCAAAAGTTCGTACTCACCGAGATACATAAATAATAAACTTTATTTTTTCAATTCGTTTTTCTTTAATAAGTTTTTTTGAAATTGGTAAGACGATTCCGTTGAATAAGTTTTTTTGAAATTGGTAAGACGATTCCGTTGAAAATTTTGATGTTCAATGTATAGGGTATTCCTTGGACCACTACCATGAAATCAGTGTATGTTTTTTGTGCCTCAGTGTATACCAGTTTTTATGTAAAATAATAGTTTTTCCATCATTTTTATGTAAAAAAGTTATACTGCTTTAAAGTCGCTCAAAGCAACGGTTTTTGAGATTTTTGCATTCAAAGTTTTTATTGCATGTGAGTGATATGCCTAATTTATGTATGATACTTTCTTCAATTCTTTCTACTAGTTAATATTTTAGCACAAACTAACCGGCATGGAGGTCTTTCTGAAATTCGTAAGACGATTCCGTTGAAAAATGTGATGTAGAATGTACAGGGTGTCCTTTGGACCACTACCATTGCATTAAAATCATTAGTGTATTTTTTTATGCCTCGGTGAATACTTAAGCAGGCTTTTAAACGGAATATTATTTTATTTATTAAATAATTAACTTAGTTGCAGAGAGCGCCATGCTTAAGAAATTTTATATATATTTTTTTTAATAATAAAATATAAATTTTCTTAATAATTAAAATTTTCTTTAAAACAATAAAAAAATACTTGCATTAATAAAGTATACGTACTTACCATTTTAAAAAAAACTAATACGAAGAGGTTTTTGTTCCTCATTAAAAACATAGCCCTACACAGTTGCAATAACGGACAAAGCTTACAATTGTTTTAACACACTTATGATAATTCAAGAACCACGCTGTATATTTTTTCACTTAATATTTTTTAAGAAAACGTAAAATCTTAGATTGCTATAAAAAAGTATTGATTTCTAAGAATTTAATCAAAAATCTTTTACGCATACAATAAAATCTTCTAATTTAAGTATCTTGAAAACCGTTGTTCTAAGCGACATCTAAAAGCTATAACTTTTACGGTACCGACCTAGAGAACACCCTGTATATTATTTTTATATTTTTTTTTATCAAAATTAAATTGTCCATGCCCAAAAACCACTTAACCCAATTTTTTGTGCAAAATTATTAATTAGTAAAAAGAATTGAAGAAAGTATCATACATAAATTAGGCATATCACTCACATGCAATAAAAACGTTAAATGCAAAAATCGCAAAAACCGTTGCTCTGAGCGACTTTAAAACAGATTTTTTTACATAAAAAGGATGGGAAAACCATTATTTTACATAAAAACTGGTATACACCATGGCACAAGAAAAATACCCTGATTTTTATGCAATAGCAGTGGTCCAAAGAACACCCTGTACATTCTACTTAAAATTTTTCAACGGAATAGTCTTGCCAAGTTTAAAAAAACTTAAAGGCTGGTTAGTTTTTGCAAAAATATTAATTAGTAAAAAAGTTATTAAAGAAAAGCAAATTGAAAAAATAAAGTTTAACACCCTGTATCTCGGTTAATACGAACTTTTGGACTAAGGTAAGTATAGCTAAATCGTAATATTTTGACCCAAGGAATTTACAGTTTAACTATGTACCATTAGTTCTGGGACACCCTGTATAAAGGTGTGAACTTTATTCAAAAATGAAACAGCTCTTAAACTGCCAACTGGGCAGTTTACCGTATAAGCTACTCAACTATTGCCTTTTTAGCCAGAAATAATAAAACATTCTGGATATCCACTGATAGAATACAAAATTAAAACACCAGACGGCTACATCCTGACCGTGTTCCGCATACCGAGTTTCAACAGGAAAAAGCCGCCCGTGTTTATGCTGCACGGAGTCCAAAGCACGTCTGGAATTTTCGTTGGCCTGGGAAAACGCTCGATTGGTAAGTTTTTGTCAATTTTCCTTACTCGTTTTCGCGTTTTTTTATAGCAGGATTTATACACCTGATACTTTAACTTTTACCTAACCAGTTCAGTGATATTAAAGAACGAAATTTTTTTAAAATATATATGAAAAATGATTTTTTTAGCCCTTGTAGTTTTAAAGCTACGAGGGAATATTCAGAATTCCGAAAATCCGCCATATCTTTCTTATTAGGGCAGATATTTCAATTCTGTTAAAAAAAAGACGTTCTCAAATTTTTGTTCGTCTCGAATTCGAGATTTCAGAAATGACACAAATTTTCTATTCACATTCTTTTGGGAACATGATAAAAACATGAGCAGAATATTCAATTCACCATCGTTTAGGAACATAATAAGAACATGCCAGGGATATTCCTTTGTTTCACAAAAAAAAATATACCTTATTTTCAACATGATAAGAAAGTAATAATATTATAATTCTATTTACATTATTTAAGACACCTGAGAAGAAAATACCTTTTTTTCACATGATCAAAATTTGGTAAGAATTTACCTTCTTTTCACATTATTTTAGAAACATGATAAAAACGTGATAAGAATAATGAATCTTTTCTTCACATTCTTCATGTGATAAGAATATTAATGCGCTATCCACGTTTACTAGAAAATATTTTGAGTAGAAACAAAATTTCGTACTTCCATTGTCTTTATTTATTTTAAACACGACGTTTCGTTTATTATTAAATGTAAACTAAACAATCTAGTCTATAGGCTTCTACTTATACTACTTGGTGTGCAGTCAGGTGTGACGGCCCGCCCCCTTTTAATCTTAAGATGCCTGTTTTCGTTAAGGAGTGGTTTCCATATGTTTGGTATAGCCGTGCTGGGTTGACTGAAAAGTTCTTTATTCTGCATTATCAACGCAGCTTCAATAAACTTTCCTTTTCGCCTATGCGACTCCTTCTGCAAAACTTTAGCTTCTGACCACTGAATCCTGTGATCATTTGACCATGCATAATCCTTTTTTGGATGTCAAACGATTAAACAAAAAAGTTCAAACCACTGTATATAGGAAACCTAAATTTTAAGTCTAATCAATATGTTGCTACAAAACAAGGAGTTGTAAGAAATTTGTATTTAGGAGTCAAAAATATTTGTAGTAATTATGAAGAATTAACCACAGAAATTAACAACATTAAAAAGGAAAACAGAAGTGTTATTCCAAGTAATTAATAAGCTCAACGACCTCCAAAATTAAAAACAAACCAAATGTAGCAAATTTTCAATATAATAATCCATTGGAAGTTATAAATATTCCACCTCCTCTATAAACTTAGCATTACCACTTAAGAATTGGATATTCGCAATATATGCATTAATTGTCGTGAATTTGTCGTAAATTTGTCGTGAAAGAAAAAAATTTGTCGCGCCACCCGTTTTCCTGAAAAGGGTATGTAATGCTAAGTTGAGTCTCAACTTAGCACTACCCCCCAGAAAAAATTAAAATTTTCAAAACTAATAAATGCATTAATTGTCGTGAATTTGTCGTAAATTTGTCGTAAAAGAAAAACAATTGACGCGTCATCCGTTTTCCCGAAAACGGGCAGTGAGCAATTTTGATTGATTTCCCAGCTAAATCTGAGTGATCTTTAAGCTTTTTTACAATACGAAGATGTAGTATATTTAACCTTGTCGCGCAATTTTTGGTGAAACAATCATTATATTACGTTCCACTTTTACTTTTCAATATAACCTTTTGTGGTGTTTGTGTAAATATTCATTGATCGCCAGGATTTTGCGTTGTTTTAGAAATTATGAATAAAAGTGAACTTCTCACGAAACATTTATATGCATTAATTGTCTTAAATTTGTAGTAAATTTGTCGTGAAACAAAAAAAATTGTCGCGCCACCCGTTTTCCTGAAAAGGGTATGTAATGCTAAGTTGAGACTCAACTTAGCATTACATACCGTTTTCAGGAAAACGGGTGTCGCGACAATTTTTTTTCTTTCACGACAAATTTACGACAAATTCACAATTAATACATTTATTAGTTTTTGAAAATTTTAATTTTTTCTGGGGTGGTAGTGCTAAGTTGAGACTCAACTTAGCATTACACCCCCTTTTCAGGAAAACGGGTGGCGCGAGAAAATTTTTCTTTTCACGACAAATTTACGACAAATTTACAACAATTATTCCATAGATTAGTTTTTGAAAATTTTAATTTTTTCTGGGGTGGTAGTGCTAAATTGAGACTCAACTTAGCATTACATACCCTTTTCAGGAAAACGGGTGGCGCGACAATTTTTTTTGTTTCACGACAAATTTACTACAAATTTAAGACAATTAATGCATATAAATGTTTCGTGAGAAGTTCACTTTTTTTCATAATTTCTAAAACAACGCAAAATCCTGGCGATCAATGAATATTTACACAAACACCACAAAAGGTTATATTGAAAAGTAAAAGCGGAACGTAATATAATGATTGTTTCACCAAAAATTTACAATTACGCGACAAGGTTAAATATACTACATCTTCGTATTGTAAAAAAGCTTAAAGATCACTAAGATTTAGCTGGGAAATCAATCAAAATTGCTCACTGCCCGTTTTCGGGAAAACGGATGACGCGTCAATTGTTTTTCTTTTACGACAAATTTACGACAAATTCACGACAATTAATGCATTTATTAGTTTTTGAAAATTTTAATTTTTTTTGGGGTGGTAGTGCTAAGTTGAGACTCAACTTAGCATTACATACCCTTTTCAGGAAAATGGGTGGCGCGACAAATTTTTTACTTTCAGGACAAATTTACGACAAATTTACAACAATTATTCCATAGATTAGTTTTTAAAAATTTTAATTTTTTCTGGGGTGGTAATGCTAAGTTGAGACTCAACTTAGAATTACATACCCTTTTCAGGAAAATGGGTGGCGCGACAAATTTTTTACTTTCACGACAAATTTACGACAATTATTCCATAGATTAGTTTTTAAAAATTTTAATTTTTTCTGGGGTGGTAATGCTAAGTTGAGTCTCAACTTAGCATTACATACCCTTTTCAGGAAAACAAGTGGCGCGACAAATTTTTTTCTTACACGACAAATTTATGACACATTCACTACAATTAATGCATATATTGCGAATATCCAATTCTTAAGTGGTAATGCTAAGTTTATAGAGGTAAATATTCCATATGTTCAAGGGATTTCAAAAAATATAAGACGAATAGCCAAACACTATAATATGAAAACAGTATTTTCATCGGAAAATACAATAAGTAGTTTTGTAACTAAAACAAAACCAGAAAATTCCTCAAATAATAAGGAATGTATTTAACAAATCCCGTGTGAGTGTGGTAAATCATATTTAGGTGAAACGAAACGCGCTCTTCAGGTTAGAGTAAATGAACATCTAAAAAGTACCCATTTAGGGAATATTGAAAAATCCGTTTTAGCGGATCATGCATGTTCACAGGATTCAGTGGTCAGAAGCTATAGTTTTGCATAAGAAGTTGCATGGGCTTCAACCAAGCACGGACATACCAAACATATGGAAACCGCTCCCTAAGGAAAACAGGTGTCTTAGGATTAAAAGGGAGTTACACCTGACTGCACACCAAGTAGTATAAGTAGTAGCCTATAGACTAGATTGTTTAGTTTGCATTTTAGAGATACTCAGTTGCGTAGCGTAGGGGTGGGGGGGTTTGTCGCACCCCTACCCTCCCCCCCCCCGCCCTGAGTGTACTGGCGCCCCATGGGTGCCTTAAGCGCCCTAAGCTTTATTAAATAGCAGGGCCGGCAACGGCAAATGGAGAGGGCGGCAAATCTGTCGCCGACAAAAGAGAGGAAACTAAAGACATGATAACCTTTTTTTTGTCGCAAGTTTTTTGATGGGCGCCCTTTTTCACTTCCGACCCTCCCGCTCCTTCAGGCACGCTACGCCGCTGGAGATACTCACTAACCGAAATGTCGTGTTCAAAATAAATAAAAACAATGGAAGTCCGAAATTTTGTTTCCAAAGTCTTTTATGTTTTAAAGATTTTTCGTAATTTTTCCTTTTAAATTAAAAAAGTTTTAACTATAACCATTTTACTGAGTAATTTTAAAAATTTAAAAGACACGTGTCTCAAATTAATTTTTTTAATTTTTTTGCAGCCTTTCTAGTTCACCCAACTGGGGAAAGTAGATTAACCCGTAAAATCCAAAATAAAAATGAGGTCAAGTTTTGTTTTGCTGGAAAAGCTTCTTAATTATAATTATGATTTGTGCTATTATAACGTAGTTATTATTTAAACGACAGAGGTACAAAATAGCGCAGGTCAAAATAGCGCGGACAAGATTGCGCAGGCCATAATAGCGCAGGCCATAATAGCGCAGGACAAAATAGCGCATGACAAAAATAGTGCATTACCAAACTAGCGATATGACGTGAGCTATTTAAACACTCCGGTGACAGCAAAAGCTTGGACCTTTTCGAGACGAAAGAAAATCATTTTCTTTTAACTACAATGCCAACGTACGCAAGAGCGGATCTGGGTCAAAATCTAATAGTCAACCAAAATTGATTTATTTTTTTCTAGGGGTAATTCTCCTGTTTCCCTTTAATTGTTAGCACAAAGTGCATATTTTTTATTTCTAAGGGGGGCAATGACCACGTTACCCGCCCCCCCTCCTTAAATCTGCGCTTGAACTTACGAGAAGTTTAATTTTCTACACGAATCAACCTCTTCTATGCACCAAAATAAAAAAACTTTATTTTCAATTATTTTCGAATTACATACTCTTTTTGTGGGTTTTTCCGACTTTTTTTATCGCCATACATTTCCATAGGGTATAATAAAGGGATCAAGTCGACGAAACAAATGAGAAAAATTCAATTTGGTCTTTTGACATGTGTTTTTCCAGAACACGATAGAAGCCTGTGTGTTAAGCAATATAAACCTTATAAGAATAATTATATTGTGCTAAATTTGATTTAGATTTGATTTAAAAAAAAGGAACAAAACTTAAAGCGCTATTTTAAAAACAGTAGTATTTTAAAATAGCGCTTATTTAAGCCTGCGCTATTTTGATATTGGCGTTATTTGTTTTTGGCGCTGTTTCGTTACTGTTATTTTTTTAAACAGCGCTATTTTAAAACGGTTATTTGTACCAGAGCTATTTTGAACTAGCGCAATTTTGAACCGGTGCTATTTTGATACTAACGTAACTATTTCGTTACCCGCGCTTTCAAAAAAACCAAGGATGACCAAAAAAAACAAGTTCACGATTTTGATTTTACATAAAACTTTTGACATTAGAAAAATATGTGCTAATGCAAGTTCGTTTTAATTTTTGGTAGGTATTAGTTTATTAGGCAGTCTGTAGTGGTTTATAGTTTGTAAATATAATTTATATATATATATATATATATATATATATATATTTATCGGTTTCACAACGTTCTACGTCTTCCGATACCCAATCTCCACTCGTTTCTGTTTGCCCATAATTCATCATCTAGGCCTCTTATTATTATTTCACTCTCTATTCCTTCTCTCCAGCTTCTCCTTGGCCGTCCTCGTTTTCTTCGGCCAGTTGGTTTCCATTGTAGTATTTGTTTAGGTAGTCTTTCATCATTCATTCTTTGTACATGTCCGTACCACACCAGTTGTTTTGTTCTTATATCATCCACTAAAGTACGTTCACCCACTGTCATAATTTCTCTTATTCTTTGATTTGTAACTCTTTCTCTTTTTGATTTCCCTGCTGCTCTTCTCCATTAGTCGATCTCCGTAGCGGAAAGCATTTTTTCTGTTCTATTCTTGATTGGCCAAACTTCTGAGCCGTATGTATAATACTTTTTACAACGGTGTCATATATAAGCTTTTTGTTATGTTTTGATATACGTTGGTCCCAAATTATTCCATTTAATAAAGTTATTGCTTTTCTTCCTTGTACGTTTCGATCTTTTAT
Organism: Aspidapion aeneum; assembly: GCA_963576565.1. NCBI lineage: Eukaryota > Metazoa > Arthropoda > Insecta > Coleoptera > Brentidae > Aspidapion > Aspidapion aeneum. Next base: position 51,998,481 of record OY755039.1, read on the forward strand.
AGCTTTGTCTAGTGTTCCGTCAGCTGTAATTTTTAGACCTAAGTATTTATACTCATCACGGGACTGAATTCGCTGCCCGGTATTTAAGATTAGATCCTGTTTCATTCCGCCGATACACATATACTCTGTCTTATTGAGATTAACCTCTAGTCCCCACTTATTGTACTCTTCTATTAGTTTTCGTGTCATATATTCGAGGTCGTTTCGTCCAACGGAATTGGTTAGTTTTGCTTTTATTTTAACTTTTGCCTTACTATTGCGGTATAACTATTTGATGACCTTAATTAGTTGTACGCTTATGTTTGTGTTTTTCAACTCTTTCCTCAGTCAGTAGATTTAGTGTTATACTATCATATGCTTTCTGCAAATCGACGTAAAGCAGATGCAGCTCTTGTCCGTATGCCATTTTCTTTTTTCAATAACTTGGGTTATACAAAACAGATGAGCTGAAGTCAAACCAGCTTGTTCTTCTGCCTCCATGTCTTTATATTCGCTCTCCACTTTATTTCTTATTATTTTACCGTATATTCTGCTTAGCGTACTAGTCACAGATATACCTCTATAATTGTCACATATATCTTTCCTTTCTTTTTTGTGTATTGTGGATATATATGACGTTTTTCACTCAGTTGGTACTACAGTTCTATTTAAGTATTTTTGGAAAAGATTTCGTAATCTCCAAAACAGTTCTTCAGTGCCATATTTAATAAGTTCGGCTGGGATATTTCCGGGTCCGGCAGATTTACCGCTTTTTAAGGTTGTGCACACGTTTTTGACCTCAGAGATTGTGAGGGGTACTGAAGATCCCATCGTTCTAATTATATTGTCTCTTGCGTCTTTCTTGAATTCTGCTCTATCTTCAGTTAAAAGTTTTTTAAAATGCTCATTCCATTCTTTGTCTGGTATTGGTGAAATGATATCTCTGCATGTTTCTTTTTTATTCGATCTTATAGTTTTCCAGCTTTCGGTACTTCTCCTACCTCCTAAGTAAGAATCTATTTTCTGGCACTTTTGCGTCCACGACTGATTTTTCTTATCACTGATCATTCTTCTCACCTTTGATTGCGCGATTTTGTATTCTTGTCTGCTTCTATCTGTCTTTTGGGACAAGTAGGTGTGATATAATTTCCTTTTTTTTACTTTATATATATTAAATTAATGTAATTTTTATCTGCATTTTAAAGAATTAACTTTAAAAATGTATTCTGATAATCCTATGTAATTTTATAAAAAAAATGTGTAATAAATAAATACAATGTGGCCGTAATTTTTTTAAATACAATTTAAATACAATCAGCAATTTTGCAAAGTAATTCACAAATCTATTTTTTTTCTGTGTTTCTGTGTGCAATTTTAATTTAGAGCTCTCGAATTCCCACTTTGCTTTCGATCTACATTTACGCGAGACGTGGAAACCTACCTTTTAGTCACGTGACTTTCAATTTAACTCTCTCGCATATGATCACATTCCTGAAGTAAATCGATCACTACGCCAACAGCATTTGTCTTTTGGACAGTTATTTGGTCGTTCCATCTAACCAAAACCGTTTTAAAACAGTCCACGTACTGCATAGTGCTTTCTTTGGGACACTTCGGACGGTTTTATGACTGTCGAACGGCCTGATGGAACACTGCTATCAAACCTCTCCTTGCGGGTAGCGAACACTCCCTTTAGGCGGACAAATTTTTTCTAACCAAGCTTTTGCCTTTTTCTTTACATGTAAAGTTCACTCCTATAACCGGACACTCTAATAACCGGCCGCGGACGATTTCTTTTTGTTAAAAAATTCTGAAACCTCTCTTAACCGGAGGCGAACTTCTGACAACGGGACGGAGCGCTGCACGGCCTGGTCACAAATATTATGTAGTATGTTGGCAACAACGCATTTTGCAGCCGTTTTAATGTGGGGAGTAAATACTTCTGTCGTATTTACAACATATTTTACTCGACGGGACTGCTGTGTTTAATTTTTATTATTCAGTTGGGTAGTAGCAGATCTCTTTGAAATGGCGCCTAGTAAAAAACTTCTTAGTTTGCGTACAAAAATGGAAGTTATTAACGTTTCGGAGAAGGAACATCTATCAGAAAGATTACTGAAAAATTTAATATCGGAAAAACTCAAGCAGCTGAAATAGGTAATAAATATTTGTATTAAAATTTCGCAGTTCTCTCTCTTGAGTGTCCGCTTATAGGAGGTTTCACTGTATACATTTAGAACAAAAGTTTGGATCAACCTAAACATGTTTTTGCAGAAAAATTTGGTAATGCTCTGGCACCGAGCACCACCTCACAAGCCGCCACTAACTATAAATATAGTACCTATAGTTGATATTGTATTAAAGTGGCACCGCGTCATAGCTATGGTTAACCAAATTTTGCGGCAAAATCTAAGTAAAGTAGCCTTACAAAATTAGTGTTTTATTTTGTACATGCAGTGTGCCGCTCGGGGTTTAATGTTCGAAGGATAAAACACCAAAGGAGAGATCAAATAGGTACTTATAGTATTTGCAAAGTCAGTTGCACAAAGGTTAAAGCCGACCATCGGCATATCCTTTAAAGAAAGTGACATGGGCGGCGGTAGATATACTCTTGAAAATTATTTCATTTAATTATGGCGTAAACTAAAGAAATAAAAATAGATAATAAAACTTTCTATTTCTATACCTACAGAAACGACACTGATTTATTTTCTAACTCTGCATACTGCCGACTAAAGGGGTCCCGCAAAGAACACCTGAAAGCAATTAAAAGCGCATCTCAAAAAAATCTGCCAATCAAGTGCCGTCTACCCACCTGTGCTGGGTCGGTCAGATAACAAATACGCGCCTTTTCTCTGTCGGTAGGGTCCAAATTATACCAGGAAGATTTTATATGAATTTGGATAACTTTTGAAGGGCAGATTGAAGCAAAATTTCATGAAATCGATAGAACCCCGTATTAGGAGCATTTCAGGTGACTTTGCAAAACTATACCTAATAAATCAAGATCCGAAACATAAAAGAGGATCCAAAATTATATTACAATGTGCGCAAATATAGATTTGGTTGCAAAAACGGTAATTTGTTTTGTAAAAAGCTCCGTCGTAATTTGTTTAACATAAACAGTCAAAACAACAACGAATAGAAAACGTCAAAGCCCGGCTAAATCAATATGTTAATAACAACCAGATAAAAGTATATATGTTGCTTTTTAATGAAATCGTTTAGAAGAAGACATCAATAAAAAGCAAGTAAAATAGTTAGCTAATGACTAATTAGTGCAGTGCCTCATTTTGGGAATCAATATCAATCAAAAAATTAAAGGAAGTGCGTGCCACTGTATGTACCCCTCTACTCCCTTCCCGTTCATCAAGGTTTTGATTTATTAAAAATAATTAATTGTTTTAGCATTTCGCCTGGCTGACGCTGGATACGATGTATGGCTGGGGAACTACCGTGGCACGGAATATTCAGAGGGCCACGAAAGACTTAACGTTTCTGAGAGGGAGTACTGGGATCACAGGTAGGTTCGAGTAAGGAAACATTTACACTTATTGGAATAAAATCTGACCTTATTTTAAAATCGGCCATCTTGTGACAGATTTACATATAAAAAGCAGCTGCTTTCTTTCAAAATTCGGCCTTTGTGTATTTAAGACCACCCGGATTTATTAGTGTCTGTTTTTATTAAATTAAGAAGAAGTTAGAGGTCAGTTTGATTTGTAAATCTGTCAGCATAAAACCGACTCTAAAATAAAGTCTGGTTTCATTTCAATAAAACCCTATTAAAACAAATTCCGACAATACAAAAAGTGGCGTCCTCAAAATGGACGCTTCACTTGGCTGCACCTTATCCTAGGCGTTTCTTGTATTTTAGTTAAAACTTATAAAATAGGTTTTAAAAATTCAGTCCCTATGTCTTAAGTAGAGGCTTTCATGCACTTTTCGTGTTATTGCAAAGTTGACTCCAGGTCCTTCATTGGGAACATAATTCCACTTACTGGACATCTGTCAAACTCATGCCAAATACAATATGGCGGCTCACAAATTAAAAATAGAAGAATTTTGAAAAATTCACAATTTTTTGTTTCCTCACCGATTTTTTCAGATTAATTTTGTTTTATTTGGATTATAGTGCACTTTTATAAAAAATGTTATCACTTGCATTATTGATGTTTTTGTGTCTCAAAAAAATATATTCCTAAAACGTCATGGTTTTTTTGCGGGTTTTTTGCGTTTTATAGAGAAACAGCTGATTTTAGCAAAAAATTACAAGATACAAAAAAGATGTGTATTAACAAGTTATATTTACAGAGAGTTTTATTTATAGACCAGGCAAAAATTTAAGATTTTCAAACAATCGTCCTTCTTTACCAAATTTTGTACACATATAAAGTACCCTTCCAGGGCTCCGAGAATATACTTCGTTAAATTTTTTGTTAACTTTTCTGTGGTGCAGAGGCCATTTACTGATGTACGAGATTCGTACAAACATGTTTCTTATTTATTAAATTTCTTCACAACCGAGACCACCCTGTATATCCGGAATATATTTTTTAAAAGCTGTTAAAATTTCTAATAAAATAATGTATTACAGCATGATAATTTTTTTTGAAATTAAGGAAAATTATGACCAAGTATTTAATTTTAATAAAAAATTATTTTTTGGGTTTTTAATTCTCAAAAGCAGAAAACAAAAAACAAATGATACCGTTTACCAGAAAAAGTTTTTGGGATATCTCTACTACTAAGAAATCATAAAAAAAAAATTCAATATGCACACGGGAAATACGATAAGTTTTTATGGTGACAAAAACAGAGCAAAATCGCATTTTCTGGAAGATATTGTATTGACTCGGATTAATCAATTTTTTTTTTAAAACCGTTTTAATTATTTAAATGAATTAAGCAAAAATTTATAGCAGGTTTATGGCGCTTTCACAAAAAAAATGTTTAAAAATTCTAGATACAAGGATAAGCCACACAAATAATCTGAAATCTTAAAAATGCCTATTTGGTGTCTTTTGATTTTATTTAAATTTTGTCAGTGTTTACTTCATAACATTGCCATTTCTACTGGGGTACTTCTACTATTTATTTTATTTTATAGTTTCTTATAAATTTCTAAAGTAAAAAATGGTAGATTTGTCTATCTGCGCGATGGCGCTCTATATGCAATTATTTATTTTAGAAGGCCATGTTTTTTAAAAAAGAGTACTTTTTACCGTTTTCAACGTTTCAAAAATAACAGTCAAGTTCCCGATCGGGTTACATTTATAAAATTTGGTACAACTACTAACAAAGGAGGTATTATGGTTGACAAACAAACTTCTATAATTACCTAAAATTTTGCACATATGTCAAAAGATAGCCATTTTTTCTTGTAAAGGTGCCAAAATCGTATTTTTAAAAATACTTAATGCAATATGGCCAAACGCTCGCTGAACTTAACGAAATAAGAACAAAGTTCATCTTCTTCTTTAATTATGCTCGGGCTGAATCAAGCTCTAAAAATTAGAAACGCTGAGTCTTCCAATTATCTTTATCCAGCAGCGCGCCCGTTGATGTATTTATGTAATTAATTATGTTTTTAAGAGTTTTATGCCAATAATGCATATAAATTCTTAAATAGTTGTTTTTTTGAATAATAAATCTAAATTTAAGTAAAAAAAAAACTTTTTTTCTAAAAAATATTTTTATAGATGTGCAAATCCTCAAAGATAAAGGTAATTGGAAGACTCAGCGTTTCTGCTTTTTAAAGCTTGATTCAGACCCGAGCATAACCAAAAAATGGGAGAAGATGAACTTCGTTCTTATTTCGTTAAGTTCAGCGAGCGTTTGGCCATATTGCATTAAGTATTTTAAAAAAGTCGATATTGGCACCTTTAGAAGTGTTGGTGCAAGCAATGAATTTCCTATTTTTCATTTTCTTTTCCTTTTCTGCGCGTTTAAAATAATTTAAATTTTCGCGCTCTTAAAATGCATATGGGTTTTCACGGCACCGCACACGTGGGAGGACAAGCAGCGCCGCGATGAGTGCGCAAACAACCACCGTCACAACAAGACACTAGAAAAATCACGTTCCCGAAAAAGTGAATATTGAGGTGAAAAACTGGACGTTTAAACGTTGACTGGAGCCGCAAGAGAGTCCGAGGTAGGTGCCTTTTCATATAAAATTCCATATGTATCGTAACTTTCCATTTACAATCGTCAATACCGACAATTATTTTTAAATGTGCTTGTGACCTGTCGAAGGAAATTCCATTATTTTTCAGTACTTGCATGCACATTTAATGGCCCTTCTCTCCAAATTAATAGTTTTCCAAACTACTTAGACTCCTATGGTTCAGCAATTTCCTACAAAAATTCCAAATTTCTATATATTTTCAAAATTTATTTCCAATTTCAATTTCAATTATTTCTACAATCAGTAATAAATCAAACAGACCATATTGATTTACGACCTGTTGGTAATATGTTCCTTCAAAGTTGATCGAAGTGTTTATTACCGTTCAAAAATAGCTATAGCCAATGCACATATTTCGTATAGTTTACTAGTTCATCAATCAAAGTTGATCGCTTTGTTCATTACATTTTCAGTAAAAGTTGCGTCAATACGCCGAAAGTGAAATTTTAAGGCGGTTCTTCCATCTACTTTCCTTTAATTATTGATTTTACAGGTGTCGCGTTAACGCGCAGGTGCAAGTGTCGCCGTCACCAGGGTCATACCGCTTGAATAGTGACGTGGGTCTCACGTTGCGCGCTCGTTGTTTCTTCAAATACCGATTTTCTTAAAAACTTTCAAACAGGACCGCTAGTCGTATGCACAGAGTGTGCGACTTGGAATCGAGAGGTGCGGGGTTCAATCCTTGGTGAGACATAAAAGTTTTTTTTAAAGGATATGTTCAAATAATAACATACAGACAAACTTACAAACATTTCATTTCAAAATTTTCGAAAAAAGTTAATAAAATTAAAATAATAAAATTGTTTAATTTTTGCTAAAATTCGGGTTATATTTTGAGCTATATTTTAAGCATTTTTTTGGGTAATTTTAAAAACAAATTAACTTTCAAAAACAAAAATGTCTACGCAAAAACAGAAAAAACTTTGCGACAAAAGGCTTTTGAGCTTCAACCAAATGGCGGAAGCTCACGAGGTAGCTTTGAAAGCGAACTCGGATACAGCGTTTCACTTTTTGTTTAAATCCAGATATGAAGACGTCGAAGAATGTCATGCTCAATTCTATAATTTTCATAACCAAATTATTGGCTCTCTCGAAGAGTTTAAACTTTCATTTGACGAGCAGGATAAAACTAGAAAAGACTTTGACAACCTTTATTATGAATGTAAGGGTATTTACTACGACCTTTTTAGGGCCAACCCTGTCAATTACGTAGGCAACCCTAACCAACAAAATATTGTTCAGAGGTCAAATACAAGATCATTTCCACAACCAAGGTTGCCAATATTCGATGGTAATTATAAAAATTGGCAACACTGGTTTGACTTATTTAAAGTCATGGTACATCAAAATTCTGATTTAAGTGATATAAAGAAATTTCAACAATTGCGGAGTTCTGTTCTGAATGAAGCCCTTTTTCTAGTAAAAACCATTCCCCTCGCAGATAGCAATTATCACATTGCGTATGAAACCTTAGTAAAGAGGTATCAAAATAAACGAATTATTGCTACTACCGCTTTAAATGCTATTAACTTTCTTTCAACTAAATCCAGTTCTAGGAAAGAATTACGTTCCATGTTGGATACATTTTCTGAGAATCTAGCCATCTTAAATGAGCTTGGTTTTCCTACAAAAGAATGGGACTTTCTTACTTTTAACATGATGCTCTCAAAACTTGAAGTCAAGATGAGGACTGATTTCGAACTTTACTATAGTAGAGAGAAAAACAATTCAGAAATTCCGTCCTACACTGATCTTTACACGTTTATAGAAAATCATTGCGTTGCGCTCGAATCTGTTGTGCAAATGACCAGTTTTAGTAGGCAAAATCAAACCCCTAGACAACCTCAAACTACACGTAATTCTCAACAGAACAGTTTTCAGAGAAACAGTTTTAATAATTTTAATTCACCTTCTGCTTTCAATACAACTATTTCAAATCAAAGTTCAAATTCAAGAAATCAACAAAATACTTTACAAAATAGCAATCAACGCAGCAACCCTCAAATACAAAATAATCAGAACAGAACTTTTAATCCAAAAATAAAATGTTACCTATGTTCTTCGAATCACGCATTATCGAAATGTATCGAATTTCAAAACAAAAGTCCACAGGAAAGGATGGGTTATGTTCGGCAGGTGAATCTATGTCAAAATTGCTTGCATTTTGCTCACCAGACCGTGAATTGCCCCTCCTCCTACAACTGCTTTACGTGTGGAGCTAGGCACCACAGTCTTCTTCACGTTCCACAACCAGTAGCGCCCTCTGTGAGTGTTAATTCTTATCCTCCAGAGAACGTTAATATTCCACTTTCCAATTCCAATAGCACCCCTATGTCAGGAAGCCATTCCACAAACTGTCATGCGACAATGATTTCCAAAAATTCTACTTTTCTACTTTCTACCGTTGTAGCTGACATGTTAGACTCAAGGGGACATTACCAACCAGTTCGTATCTTACTCGATTCTGCCTCAGAGGCAAACTTTATTTCAGAAAAATGTCTAAATCGTTTAGGTCTTTCGAAAAGCTTCTTTTCTACTTCTATTCAAGGCTCAAATCAAATGACATCTTCCAATACCAAAGGTAAGACGAACTGTCTTATCAAACCTCAAGGTCAAGCGGGACCTACCTTTGATTTTGAGGCTTTAGTACTTCCAAAACTTTGTACAGAGATTCCTTCTTGCGCTGTCGACTCGAGCAAGTGGAATCACATTCGCAATATCAAACTTTCTGATCAAAACTTCCATATACCAAGTTCCATTGATGTCCTAGTAGGTTGTGAACTTTTTCCGCATCTCTTACAAGAGGGAGTTATCCACGGAGAGCGTGGACAACCTAGTGCTTTTAATAGCATCTTTGGCTATGTGCTGATGGGTAAAGTTGAAACTTCAAAGCAACAAAATCCACAATCACTCATAAGCTGTTACGCTTCCATCGAACCATCTCTGGATATCTGCCTAGAGCGCTTCTGGGAGATAGAGCAGGTTCCACATAAGGTTCATCACAGTCCTGAGGATATTATGTGCGAAAAATTATTTTCACAATCAGTTTCACGCAACGAATCAGGTAGATTCGTCGTTCCATTACCTTTCATAAACTTAGAACCCCAGTTGGGTGACACCTATCCAATCGCTTTAAAACGTTTCAAGCTTCAGGAAGCTAGACTTCTCAAAGACTCAGCTAATTATAAAGCTTACAAAGATTTTATGCAAGATTATTTAGACACTGGTCACATGATACCTATTCCTACGCCTATATCGAAAGATGTCTTGGATAATTCCTACTTTATCCCTCATCACAGTGTCTGGAACACTGGGAAGATAAGAGTGGTCTTTGATGGGTCTCAACGTAGTCCCAGAGGTGTCTCACTCAACGAGACGTTGTGCGCAGGTCCTAAACTGCAAAATGATGTCCTTGAAATTCTACTTAATTTTCGAATTCATGCTGTAGCCTTTGTTACTGACATAGTAAAAATGTTCCGACAGATTTTAATTATTCCTGAGCACACGCGTTATCAAAATATTCTATGGAGATTTTCTGAGGATGATCCTGTCCAAACCTACTCCTTAAGAACAGTTGTTTATGGACTTAGTCATCACCTTACTTAGCTATTCGTACTATACAAGAACTAGCTAAACTTGAGTCTGAAAGTTATCCTAATGCTTCCAAGGTGCTTCTTAAAGACATTTACGTCGACGACGTGCTCACTGGGCAGGATTCTGTGGCCTCTGCCAAAGAACGTCAGTCGGAGTTAATCTCCCTGTTGCGCCTAGGAGGGTTTGAACTTAAAAAATGGGCGAGCAACAGTCCGGAACTTCTCTCCTCATTCTCAGAATCAGAAACACAAATGTCCATTCGTTTCGACAAATCCGAACCTAATTTTGTAAAAATATTAGGTCTCCAATGGAATCCTATCTCAGATTCGTTTACCTACTTGGTCGTACCAGAAGATAAACCATGCACCAAAATTTTTGATCCCTTAGGTTTCTGTTCTCCCGTTTCTTTACTTGCTAAGCATCTCATGCAAGATCTGTGGAAGGAGAAGCTGGACTGGGATTCTCGGCCTCCTCCGCATATCGTAAATGTTTGGAATCAATTTCGAACCGAACTTCCAAATCTTTCAAATATTCATTTACCTAGACGCCTTTCCATTGATCAACCACGTAGCATTGAACTTCACGGCTTTTCAGACGCCTCTATGATAGGTTACGCGGCTACGGTCTATTTCAGAATTGAGTCAGTTTCCGGAGAAATCCATACCTTTCTTGTAATGGCCAAATCTAAGGTCGCACCAGTGAAAACAGTCAGTCTTCCGCGACTGGAGCTTCTTGGTGCCACTTTACTTTGCGACCTAATTTCCTTTATTCAAAACACTTATTCAGATATTCTTAACTTCAACCAAATCTGTGCATGGTGTGATTCCCAAGTGGTTCTATGCTGGTTGGCGGCTTCACCTCACAGGTTTAAAACGTTTGTGGCAAACCGTATCTGTCACATTCAAGAAACCATTTCTCCTACGGCCTGGAAATATATTCCATCAGCGCTAAATCCAGCCGACTGTGCTTCGCGCGGTCTTATGCCTAATCAACTTGTCAAACATGACTTGTATTGGGAAGGTCCTTGTTTTCTTAGGATACCAAAAGAGAGCTGGCCTGATGATTTTCGCTGTCCAGACCCTCCGGAAAACGAGGTTATTCTGGAAGAACGCAAATCAGTATTTCAAACATGCACAGTTGAACCACACATGCTTGATACTTTTCTTTCTCGTTACTCTTCCCTAGAGAAAATTCAACGCATAATTTCCTATGTTTTTCGCCTTACCGAAAAGAAATCTAAATATCCTAACGAAAATATTACCGAAGTAGAACTTCCATCTTCCTGATCCCATCTTTGCTGATCTCATTTCACGTTTAAATGACGCAAAGCTACTTCCTAAACAATTTCGTAAACTTTCACTTTTTCTAGATACACAAGGCTGCTTAAGAGTGGGGGGTCGATTACCACATTCTTCCGAACTCTCCTATTCAGCAAAACACCCTTTACTTTTACCACGTTCTCACCGTCTTACTCAACTTGTCATTGAGTACACTCACAAAAGGTACTGTCATCCCGGTCAAAAAACGTTGCATTACCTCTTGAGACAACAATTTTGGATCCTTTCCCCTCGCTATGCAATCGAGAGTATAACTTCTCATTGCATTTTATGCTATCGATTAAATCCTAAACCTTCCGTACAAATCATGGGCAACTTGCCTGCTCAACGCATCTCTCAAGTAAAGGCATTTTTACATGTTGCCATAGATTATTGTGGTCGCTTTCCAATTACAATGGGAAAGTACCGAGGTGCAAAGGTATCCAAAGGTTATATTCTTGTCTTAGTCTGCTCCGCAACAAAGGCAGTTCACCTAGAACTTACCTCCGATATTTCCACCCCTACCTTTCTTGCGGCTTTTAAGATATTTGTGGCAAGAAGAGGAAGAATCTCTGACATTTACTCAGATTGTGGTAGCGCGTTCTTGGGAGCTGATCGTTTACTCAAACAGTACTCCCAGGAAGCATATCACAGTCTAAAAATTACCTGGCATTTTTCAAGTCCTGGTAGTCCGCACCTAAACGGACTAGCCGAGGCAGGAGTTAAATTGACCAAGGCAAATTTAAAACGTGTAATAGGTGAGCAACGGTTAACCTATGAAGAGTTTTTTACTTTTTTGTGTCAGGTCGAATCCATACTAAACAGCCGGCCTCTGTATGCCCAAAGTATGGATCCGAATGACTTTCTTCCACTGACCCCTGGTCATTTTCTTACCCTGGAACCGTTGAATTCCGTACCAGAACCCGATTTTTCTGATTCCAAGTTGAACACCCTGTCCCGCTGGCAGCTGGTGCAAAGGCTCCAGTCCGATTTTTTGAAACGCTGGAACTTGGAGTACCTAAACACCTTGCAACAGCGTTCTAAATGGACAGAGGCTTCTAACAATATTAAACTAAATACTTTAGTCGTGGTAAAGAATGAACAAAAACCGCCATTGCAATGGGCTGTTGGGCGAATTGTCGACGTACACCCTGGCTCAGACGGTCATATTCGTGTTGTGACCGTTAAAACAGCTACAGGAACATATCGTCGACCAGTAGTGAAACCATGTCCTTTGCCTATGCCCGACGCATAAGGCAAAATTTTCTTCTTCTTTCTTAATTTTTTCTAAGTATTTTTTCTTTTCTTTTAATTTTAATTTACATGCATAATTTAATGCATATTTGGGATAATGTTAAATTGTATCGTTTAATTGCTAATAGGCGAATATTATTTAATTTTTTTTTCCTTTCCTTTTCTTACCTAAGTAAAAACACACGTGTTTTGGCGGCCGGAAAATGTTGGTGCAAGCAATGAATTTCCTATTTTTCATTTTCTTTTCCTTTTCTGCGCGTTTAAAATAATTTAAATTTTCGCGCTCTTAAATATGCATATGGGTTTTCACGGCACCGCACACGTGGGAGGACAAGCAGCGCCGCGATGAGTGCGCAAACAACCACCGTCACAACAAGACACTAGAAAAATCACGTTCCCGAAAAAGTGAATATTGAGGTGAAAAACTGGACGTTTAAACGTTGACTGGAGCCGCAAGAGAGTCCGAGGTAGGTGCCTTTTCATATAAAATTCCATATGTATCGTAACTTTCCATTTACAATCGTCAATACCGACAATTATTTTTAAATGTGCTTGTAAAGCCAAACCGGCGACCTGTCGAAGGAAATTCCATTATTTTTCAGTACTTGCATGCACAACAAGAAAAAATGGCGATATTTTGACATATGTGCAAAATTTCAGGTAATTATATAAGTTTGCTTGTCAACAAATACCTCTTTTGTTAATTGTACCAACTTTTTAAAAATGTAACGCGATCGGGAACTTAATTGTTATTTTTGAAACGTTGAAAACGGTAAAAAGTACTCTTTTTTAAAAAACATGGCCTGCTAAAATAAATAATTGCATATAGAGAGCCATCGCGCAGATAGACAAATCTAACATTTTTTTATTTAGAAATTTATAAGAAACAATAAAAATATTACCAGATAAAATCCCCAGTAGAAATGGCAATGTTATGAAGTAAACACTGACAAAATTTAAATAAATTCAAAAGACACCAAATAGGCATTTTTAAGATTCTGATATCAAGAATTTTTTAATTTTTTTTGTGAAAGCGCCGTAAACCTGCTATAAATTTTTGCTTAATTCATTTAAATAATTAAAACGGGTTTTAATAAAATTTGATTAATCCGAGTCAATACAATAAATATCTTCAAGAAAATGCGATTTTGCTCTGTTTTTGTCACCATAAAAACATATCGTATTTCCCATGTAGCATATTTAATTTTTTTTTATGATTTTTTAGTTGTAGAGAGATCCCAAAAACTTTTCCTGGTAAACCGTATTATGTGTTTTTTGTTTTCTGCTTTTTTGAGAATTAAAAAACAAAAAAAGAATTTTTTAATAAAATCGCAAATTTTTTAGAAAAACTAAATACTTGCTCATATTATTCCTTAATTTCAAAACAAATTGTCATGCTGTAATACCTCATTTTATTAGAAATTTTAACAGCTCTTAAAAAATATATTCACGATATAGGGTGGTCCTGGTTGTTTTAATAAATAAGAAACTTATGTTTGTACGAATCTCGTACATCAGTAAATGGCCTCTGCGCCACAGAAAAGTTAACAAAAAACTTACGAAGTATGTTTTTGGAACCGTAGAAGGGTACTGTATATGTGTACAAAATTTGGTAAAGAAGGACGATTGTTTGGAAATCCAAAATTTTTGCCTGGTCTATTATACCATAACTTAAAAAGTTTTCGAGTTATTCTCAAAAAACTATAAAATTTTACTGTTTTATAAAAGTTTCAAAAGTGGAAAAAACGCTTTAGAAATTAAAAGGCTCTATTATTTTAAATAATGTTAGGTAATTTTTAATTTCTTTTAGTCTGTATTCTGTTAAATAATATAACGGTTTAAATATGTCCGACCTACGATCTTGCACCAATGTTTTCCCGATTATTTTGTATACCTTAGGGCAACAACTAGAAACCTAAAGGCAATTTAAAGCTCTACAAAAAACTACCAAACCATTTTTCTCTAATAATTACAGCTTTCGTCAAAAATCCAAAAAACCTCTGTTATTTTTGCCTATAAATGCAAATTTGACGTCAGAGGCTCGCTTTTTGGAACACAATTCGACTTATTGGACATTTGTCAAACTTATGCCAAATACAGGATGGCGCTTGAAAAATAAAAAAAATAAAATTTTGGAAAATTCATAACTTGTCATTTGTAAATCGATTTTTAGACATTTTACGAAAGCTGTAATTTTAAGAAAAAAATGATTTGTTATTTTTTTGTAGAGCTTTAAGTTTCTTTTCCACCTATGTGCTTTTTAGGTCCTTAAATGTTGCCTTAAAGTATAAAAAAGTCGGGAAAACGTTGCTGCAAAATCCTGGGTCGGTAACATGTAAGCCGTCATATTTAACAGAATATAGACTACAAAAAATAAAAAAAATATGTTACTGTATTACTGTTTTTTTGTCTAAACATACTTTTTTGAGAATAACAATATATTAAGGATACGAAATACGACAAGAAAAACAAACATCTAAATTTTAAAAATTTCCCCCTTTTTGGTACGTTTATAGCACGTGCACCACTGCTTTTGGAGAAGACTTATGTAGAATGATGGAAAGCAAATTTTGTCTGCTTAAAAAATGATTTAAGAGGATTCTTTGAAAGTTGATAATTTTTGAGTTGGACACTCTTGACGTCCAATTAATCTACGTAAAATTAACGTCGCATTCTATATAATTTTTAGTGGCAATTAGCTTACCGTCGCGTCGGGAGATGTCGGAGTGTATCCAATTTTTTTACACACTAAACTGTAAAAAAAAATAACGTCAAATTCGCGTTTAGTTGCCATCCGACCTTATTTGAGGGGTGAATTTTATAAACTTTTAACTTGTAAATTCCATACCTATTAATCGGTCTACCTCACCTCCGCCGATTCGCCGCCGACTTAATTTGCGGCCGAGTCAACTTTTTACCAGGCCAACTCGCCGCCACGCCGGGCTAATTCGCCGCCGCCTTGGCTACCCTAACTTATGTTTTCTTAAATCATAGCTTATAGAACAGTCAAATAACACTTTGGGAGAAAAAAAATTATTAACAGGACTTAGAGCATTGGAAATGGTAGAGCGGGAAAAAACGACGTTAAAAAAAATAAATGCCTGAGCAGGGGCGTTGCAGGTTAGGTTTGGGGGGGTAAAAAGGGACAGGTATTATTACGATAGGACATGGAAATGTCTAAAACATATGTAAATGTCATGTTTTACATAACCTCAAAATGTTAGAGAAAAGTTAAATAAACCGTAATTTTTATTTTTTAAAATTTTTTGTGCAATAATAATGTCAGTTTAACAAAACTTGGTAAGAGTAGAGCTCCTTGGGTGCTAATTGTGTACAATATTTTACAAACAAAATAATTAAAAAGTTTCTAAGATATTTGTTTTTTCCGCTCAAAAACATTTTTTTTTATTTACATTTCTCCTTTAGAAAATCAGCGTATCTTGTTCTCTGGTACTTATTTTTTGGCACTGAGATATACTTTTTGGCAAAATAAAAAAAAAAGTAACAGACGTTTAAAAACCTGTGCAAAAAAGGAAAAAACTACTAAAAAATTGTCACAATATTTTTTTAAGTTATACTAGTTTTTTTAAAATATTTTTAAAACTGACTATATTACTTAATTGTACGAAAAAAAATGGTTATTATTATAGCTAAAAAAACATACAAACTGACGTATCTCAAAAAATGCAGTTTTGAGATAAGACCATAATACTACCTTATTTGTGTCGTTCTTTCATCTCACAAAGTGTAACTCAAATGCTATAGGTTTTAAAGAAGTACGATGTTATCTCGTTGTCGTATATCAAACATTCATATTTTCGCTCTCACAAATAGACGTAATTCGAGATACTCTTGTAAAATTACAATAAATAAGTTACCTCGATATGTACAGGGTTTTCCCGTATATTTTTACACCATATCTAAGACATATCAAAATATGATAAATACAAAAGTTTCATAATTTTTTGCAAACTTTAAAAATCTTAGGGTCAGAATGTATTTTTTTTCTAAATGTCAAAATTTAAAGTTAATGGTTTTTTTTAATTGAACACAGTATTTATTAGATTTTAATAGACCTTTTCATCCTTATTTTAAAAATATATATGTTGGGATTATTTAGTTTATTACAATATAAACAAAAAAATTATTTTTAAAACTAACCAATTTGAATTACTATCCTACTTGCGAGACTGAGGTATTGGAAACAATAAAAAAGCTAAAAAATAAACATTCAGTAGGAGTGGACAATCTACCAGTAAAAATTATCAAATCAGCATGTTGGAATTTATTAAAGCCACTGACTCACATGATAAATCAGTCATTTATACAGGGTATCTTTCCTGATTTACTTAAGACTGCATCAACAACCCCTATCTACAAGGGAAAAGATGACAATACATTACCCGAAAACTACAGGCCAATAGCAGTACTCAATACAATCTCTAAAATCTATGAAAGCATAGGGGCTAAAAGAATCTGGGGGTTTTTAAACAAAAACAAAATCCTTACTGATTGTCAACATGGATTTAGAAGGGAAAGATCAACTGAGACAGCATCAGTATTTTTTACTGAATTCACTTACAAAAAACTGGACGAGGGTCTACTAGTAGCTGGTATCTTTTTTGATCTCTCCCGAGCATTCGACTCGTTGGACATTGACTTCATGTGCAAGAAGCTACATGTGCTGGGAGTGAGAGGGAAACCATTACAATGGATTTCATCATATCTTAGAAATAGAAAATTCCAGGTAAAAGTAGATAAATTATTATCATCCATCTACTCAAGTGATACTGGTGTACCCCAGGGTTCTGTGCTGGGACCCCTTCTGTTTCTCCTTTATATTAATGATATGCTGAAAACATATTAGAGCAGAATTCCTAGCTATCTTTGCGGATGACACTACAGTAGGGGTTGCAGCCAGAACCCTTGGGGAGTTAATTAACAAAATTGAAAACCTTGTTAAAGATTTCGAACATTGGTGTTGGCAAAATAAATTAATAGTAAATCTGGGAAAAATGGTTTGTATCTTATTTAACAATAGAAGAAACATAATTATTGAAAATTATGTAGTAAACATGGAAACTAAGACTAGATTTTTGGGTACTATGATTGATAAAAATTTAAAATGGGACCATCAGGTTAGTCATGTTTGTAAAAAAAATAATAGTTCTTTCTATATGATTCTGAGACTTAGATCATCATTTTCCATTCAATCTCTGCTTATCATCTACTATTCACATGTATACAGTCATCTCTGTTACAGTATTACTCTATGGGGAAATTCAATTGCCAGCAAGCGGGTTTTTGTCTTACAAAAAAGAATAGTGAGACTTATTTTTAAACTAAGGCAAAACCAATCATGTAGACAAGTCTTTAAAGATAACAAAATTCTACCATTACCAACTCTTTACATCTACAAAACACTTTTATTTATAAAGAACAACCTACAAAGATATTAGATAAATGCTAGCCACCATTGTTATTTGACTAGACATAGTGGAGACCTCTCAATCCCTAAACACAAAACAGCTAAATACGAGCAGTCAACCTCCTTTTCAGGAATTAAGTTGTACCAACACTTGCCAGATAGCTTTAGGGAGCTGGAAGGTAATAAATACAAAAATACATTAAAAATGTTTCTTACAGAAAAATCATATTTTTCAACGACAACCTATAAAAGGCTGCGATTTAACCCTTTTTTTTATATATTATTTATTTATATTTATACATCAATTAATCGTCCGTACCTGTGTACTGTTAAGTGTAAACTGTATTGTATTGATAAGTGTAAAATTTTGACATGTACATTTATTGTAAAAAATGACAAAAGTACGAATAAAGTAAACTAAACTAAACTAAACTTAACTAAACTAAAACGAAAACTTTTTTTGTAGAAAAGTTATTTTTAATAATTGTATAATATTCAAAATAACCCAAATTGCAAATTAAACGACGGCCGCGCCGCGGCAAATCGGCGGCGGCGATGTGTCCTTCCGTTGCCTTTCGATGTCGCACTCCCTTTCAGATATAAAATTTAACTTTATTTTTGTCACAAAATCTACAACTTTTTTTTTTAATTTTTGCCTGCGGCGCAAATAAACTTCTTTTGGTACTAAATTTTACAAATTATCTTCGTTGGTACTAATTTTACGAAAACAAAAAATCGTACGTAAAAAGGCGGCATCTAAAAAAATACAAAATTATTTAGTTCTCATCAGTTATTTAATTGAAGTATAACGGGATATCCCATTTTAGCTATTTTAGCAATTTCCTATTTTACCTCAATCTCATATTAATAAACTTATTCTACTTTTTAATTGTTTCTCATTAGCCAAGAACAGCATGTTTGATGTTAGCCAAGACTATAAACTTTACAACTATCAACAGCAGAATACATCAGACTCATATTGGCCACCTTTCAAAGAGACTAGCAACATCATGCTTCATTTTAAAAAATCTACAACAAGAACTAAACACAAAAACTATTCTGCTCTATATCCATGCACAGGTGATCAGCCGTCTTGCTTGTGGGATAATCATCTGGGGATCTTTTTAAAAATAGAGAGATTGTTTATTATACAAAGAGACTAGTCCGTATCCTGGATGGGGCTGGATGGAAGGATCATGCTGCTCCAATTTTAAGAAAGTACAAAATTATGACTGTATACTCATTGTATTTTTATAAACTTTTAATTTTTGTTAAAAAGTATCACTGATACTTCACAACAAACAACCAAATTAACATGGGAATTAAAACAAGATCTTCATGCCAACTCAGCATTCCTTCACACAACTCTACACTATTTGAAAAGTCACCACTTTACATGTCTATTAAAGTATATAACAAACTTCCAGCAGACATAAGGAATATCCAAAATTTTTAAACATTTAAAGTACAAGTTAAAAATATCTTAACTGAAAATGTGTTATACAGACGTAGTGAACGTGGTGGAAGTTAGCATCAGATTCAGATTCAGATTCATTTAAATTACAGTGGACCAGTTCGTTTTTGCTGTATATTCTTATTTTCATATTTTAACTACATAGGAATTTTTTATGATGCTAAGGCAGTCGGATAAATTGAAATTATCGATCCCGGTGTTACGGGGGAGAGTCAGAAACTTATAGTTTCAACAGTAACATGTTGTATAGGAAAATTATGCCCCAACCATTGGGTTGATAAGATAGTTGTGATATAATTGAGATGTGCAGACATAACTGGAAATTATATGCACTAAGATACGAGGGTAAGCTAAAAAATGAAGATAAATCGTATTGCCTAAAATCAATGTTGAGTACGATTGATGCTGAGGTAAATGTGACCTAGTAGTAGTTTGGAATTTTTTTTAGTAACACATTTCTGTATATTAGGACATCCAGCTAAGATACGGGGGTAAGGTGAAAAAATACGATAAATTTTATATTATTTGTATTTTCTAAAATTTCGATTTCCGTTGGCATGGCTAAGACCCACTACCAGTAAGGAATTATGTCCACTAACAATTTCAAGTATATTAGATCGTCGAGCTGAGATACGAGGGTAAGTTAAAAAATTACGATAAATTTTAATTTATTTGTATTTTCTAAAATCTGCGCCGTGCCCGATTTCCGTTGGCATGACTAAGACCCACTATCAGTAAGGAGTTATGTCCACTAACAGCTTCACGTATTTTAGATCGTCGAGCTGAGATACGAGGGTAAGTTGAAAAATTACGATAAATTTTATTTTATTTGTATTTTCTAAAATCAGCGCTGTGCCCGATTTCCGTTGGCATGGCTAAGACCCACTATCAGTAAGAAATTATGTACACTAACAGCTTCACGTATTTTAGATCGTCGAGCTGAGATACGAGGGTAAGTTGAAAAATTACGATAAATTTTATTTTATTTGTATTTTCTAAAATCAGTGCTGTGCCCGATTTCCGTTGGCACGGCTAAGACCCACTATCAATAAGAAATTATGTCCACTAACAGCTTTACTTATTTTAGATCGTCGAGCTGAGATACGAGGGTAAGTTGAAAAATTACGATAAATTTTATTTTCTAAAATCAGCGCTATGCCCGATTTCCGTTGGCATGGCTAAGACCCACTACTAGTGAGGAATTATGTCCACTAACAGCTTTACGTATTTTAGATCGTCGAGCTGAGGTACGAGGGTAAGTTGAAAAATTACCATAAATTTTATTTAATTTGTATTTTCTAAAATCAGCGCTGTGCTCGATTTTCGTTGGCATGGCTAAAACTCACTATCAGTGAACAAGTTTCCCAACTTGTTTTTATTTTTGTAAATAATTATATTCTCTAATTTTCACTTAAAATTCGATAAGCTATCTCTCTTAGTTTTTAAATATTTTTGGGTTACATTTTCTACGCTTACAAGCGTTTTTAGAATATTATTTTGATTTACTTTACGCTATATCTTTCCATATTTTAAATTTAAACTTCGCGCGCTTCTTCCAGCAATGAAGGATTTGAGATAAGCGGCTAAATTCGGCCTAGCAGACGAAAACGCCGATTGTCTGAGCGAACAACTCAACCACGCGCCACGTGCACCTAAAGTCACCGCACCGCTATTATTTTATATTAAAATTGTGGAAACTATTAATTTTACGCTTTAGTTTATTAGATATTAGTGTTTGGAACATTTTTGAACTATAGAACAATGGAGAGTCTGGTACTTCGCGTATAATCGGGCTGGCCAGCCAAGTAGCTACAAAAGACATCTAAGGGTAAGTCGTTTCTTGATAATTTTTCATTGCTACGCTATTTTTAGTAAATAAGTTTTAGGCTCTTTTTTCCCTGTCGGAGCCCTGTGGAAAGATACAGTCCCTCTTAACTCCCACACGTTTTTCTCGAGCTATCTCGAGTGGTCCTTCGGTATATTTTATTTTCTACAGAAGGCCTGACCTCACCATTTGGTCCAGGTTCGAGCCCGATAACAGGACCCCGGGAAAAATTAAAGTCTAAATCGCATTTTGTTAAATATAAAATTTTTAATAAATACGCTGACCTTGCTCTTTTTGCTGTGCTCGCAGTAAAAATAACAAGTAAAAAAGTACCGAACGCGCATTGTTTTCGCGCATTTCCTACCTCTTTTTGGCTTGGCGTCGAATGCACGTAGGAAAAGTTTCCAACACAAAGATATTAAGAGGTAAATGAGACTTGTTTACATTTTTTATCGCCTATTCTCTTTTCTTTTTAAACGCTTTTAATTTTTAAATATTAAAAATTTCGGAAACTAATCGTTCACCTGTGTTAACGGAGTTTTTTAAAAACATTACAATGAGTACGCAACTTAAGAAGTTAGAAGCACTCCGTAATGTGCAACATAATCGCATTAATACTCTTCATAACTTAGCTAATGCATGCCTAACGGATGATACAAAAAAACCGTGTTTACAGGTTCGACTTATCGACCTTGATGAAATGAAAGAAACATTTTTTATTTATCAAAATCAAATAATAGAGGCTTATTCGGCAAGTCCGGAGAGACTGGAAGAAGAAAATGAACGCCTTACTGAGTTTGACGACAGCTTCTATGATATTAAACGAATTCAAAAACAACTATTTGAGGTGAAAATTGAAGCTCCTCCACCTCAAAACTTAACGCAAATTTCAAATTCTTCTGATCCAGACCGCTTTATGGCGTCTTTAATGCCAAGACTGCGCATTGTCGAATTTCATGGCGACATCACTAAGTTTCCAACCTTTCTAGATATGTACAATAGTTCTGTACACAATAATCCTAGTATTCCTACAAACGCTAAATTTAATTTGTTACTGTCCTACCTAAAAGGACCGCCTTTAAACGTAGTTAAACACTTACAAATAACCGACGCTAATTATATAATCGCTTACAATACGCTTCTAAAACGCTATCATAACCCCCGCTTATCGGCTCAAACTTATTGGCGCTCCGTGTATAATTTTCCCGCTCTCAAAGACGACAATCCAGAAACGCTACGCACGCTGCTTGATGTTTTTTCAGAAAACATTGAGGCTTTAAAAACTCTAAATTACGACACTGATCAATGGTGTTTTCCGCTCGCCAACATTTTACTAGATAAATTGCCTGAGGTACTACTTTCGCGCTTTGAACTAGCTAATTCTAGGTCTAATGAAATGCCCAAATATCAAGAAATTTATAATTTTCTTGAAAGTCAATGTAATTCGCTTTATTCGCTACAATCTAAAAATAGATTTAAAAATAATAAACAGTTTTATAAAAATAACGCCTCGCCTTATTGTACAAAAACGCTACTTGGTACGGAAAATACTCATTCTAAAGATAGATGCGCTTTTTGTGATTCTAACACACATTCAATATATTTATGTAACGCATTTAAAGGTAAATCTCCCTACGAACGCTATTCTTACGCTAAAAATAAAAAACTATGTTTAAATTGTTTAAGCTCAATACATTTAACAAATTCTTGTCAAAGTCTACGCTCATGTCGCTATTGCCCTGGTAATCAAAGACACCACTCATTAATTCATTTTGAACGAAATTATAATTACGCTAATTCTCAAAATCAAAATAGATCCCATTTTGATGCTAACGTGAATTTCTCACAAAATCTCTCTAATATGTCTCCCAACGCATCTCCAAATAGTTCACCACGTGGTTACTTGGCCAGTCAGCAAAGTTTTAGATCCCCGGCTACTGGGTGTCCGCTTCAAAATTACTCTACTCAAAATAATAACAATTTTACTTCGACGTCTTCTAATTCACACGTACCAATCGCAACTCCTTCGGGTTCTAACCCCACGCATTGTGGTTTTATTTCTGCGCAATCGCAAGTTTTATTGTCAACTATCCTAGTAAAAATTCAAGATGTCCGCGGTCACTTTCAAACAGTTAGAGCCGTTTTAGACAGCGGTTCGCAAAACACTTTCTGTTCTCAAAAATTAGCGCAACAATTGGGCCTTCCCAGACAACCCTTATGTTCAAATATACAGGGGGTTGGAGGCAACTCTCTTACTTCTGATCTAGGATCGATTTTTATTAAAATTTGTAATTTTCAAAAACCAGATATTTTTGTGTCTACGCAAGCGATTATTTTGCAAAAGGTTTGTACTGATTTACCGTCAGTAAAAATAAATACAGAAAATTGGCATTTTATAAAAAATTTACCCTTAGCAGATCCCACTTTTTACAACCCTTCGCCTATAAATTTACTAATTGGTATGGATCTATTTCCACTAATTATACAGGGTGAAAAAATCGCTAGCGATGATCCAAATCATCCCTTTGCTATGGGAACTATTTTCGGCTATATTTTGATGGGACAAATAAATCAACCCTTAATTTCTACCCCGCCAATTAATGCTCTTTTTTGTCAAAATGAAAATGACTCGCTTTCGCAATTAATTTCAAAATTTTGGGAAACCGACTGCGTCCCACAAAAAACTCATTTGAAACCAGAGGATGAATTGTGTGAAAATTATTTTAAACAGAGCGTGTCGCGTAATCAAGACGGCCGGTATACTGTCTCCCTTCCCTTTCGCACATTTGACAATCCACCGCAGTTTCCTGGAATCAAACAAGTCGCGCTAAATCGTTTCTTATATTTAGAAAAAAAACTGCTTCGCGATAAAAACTTGTATTGTGAATATTCTAAATTTATGAATGAATATTTGGAATTGGGTCATATGGACTATGACTCAGAAAAAGAAGACGATTCAGACAGCTATTTTATTCCACATTTCGCTGTTGTTAAAAATGAAGCTATCACTACTAAGACAAGGGTAGTTTTTAATGCGAGTATTACTGACCCTTTTACGCATATTTCGCTTAATCAAGTATTATTATCGGGTCCAAAACTACAAAAAGATATTATTCAAATATTATTACATTTTCGCCTTAACCCTGTGACGCTCACCTGCGATATTCAAAAAATGTATCGTGGTATAAATATCAACCCTGATCATCAAAAATACCAAAAAATATTTTGGCGGTTTAACCCTAATGAAAAAGTTTCCGTTTTTAAACTACGAACTGTCACTTACGGAGTGAACTGTTCACCATATCTCGCTTTACGCACCCTTCAGCACTTAGCTGAGTCCGAATATGATAACTACCCTCACGCTGCTCAAGTTATACTTAACGATACCTATATTGATGACGTCACTACTTCATGTAAAACGGTTCAAGAGGCGTTAAATTTGCAGCATGAGCTTACGGAATTGTTAGGAAACGCTGGCTTGAAATTACACAAATGGTCTAGCAATCGCTCAGAAGTGATCTCTCATTTAGATCCCTCCTTAGTCAACCCCGCAGTTTTATCTCTCGATTCGGATGACGTCACTAAGGTCTTAGGCCTGTGCTGGCATCCTTCATACGACGAGTTTCGATTTAACATATTACCTAATCAGCAAAGCTGTACAAAAAGGACGCTTCTCTCTTTTTTAGCACGCTGCTATGACCCCCATGGTTATCTTACCCCAGTAACATTCACTTTAAAATATTTGATTCAACAAATTTGGTTACTTGGTATTTCCTGGGACGCCACGCCTACTTTAGAAATAGTTCGTCAGTGGACTCTCTATCAATCTGAATTTCAAGTTTTAGAAAAATTTAGTTTACCCCGCCACATTGACATCACCAATGCCGAATCCATCGATCTCTGTGGTTTTTGTGATGCGAGTGAACGAGGGTACGCATGCGTAATATACTTACGTGTCTTACGAAACGCTAAATATCACATATATTTTGTTCTTGCGAAAAGTCGCATCGCTCCACTTAAAAAATTTGTTAGTATTCCGAGAATAGAACTTCTAGCCGCTACTCTTTTATCTGAGGTCTTAAAATACACATATGATATCTTTATAAAAAGGTTCACAATAAATAATATTTACGCTTTTTCGGACGCAATGGTTGTTTTACACTGGATAAAATCCCATCCAAGTAAATGGAAAACTTTTGTCGCAAATCGTGTTAGTCTTATCCAAGATAATATTAATCCACAATGTTGGTTATATACCCCCACATTTCTCAATAGTGCCGATGTAGCCAGCCGCGGCTGCTCGCCGAGTGAGCTTTTAAATCATCCCCTATGGTGGGCCGCCCCTAGTTTTTTACAAGAATCTTTCGATAAATGGCCAACAAAAACCCCGCAAGTCAAAATAAATGACAGTTTAGAGACTGAGGAACGAAAAAATGTTGCTCTGATTTCTTGTGACCGAATAACGGAAAATTTTTTAGATTCGCTTTTAAATAATAAATCCGATTTTTACGCTATTCAACTACTTTTAGCCCGCAGTTTACGATTCATAAATAATTGTAGACTATCCGCAGACGTCAGAAAAAAGACAAATATAGATTATATCGATCTCTTTAACGCTTTAAAATGTTTGGCTAAGCACGAACAACAAAAATACTTCTCTGAAGTAATTCTTAACCTTCAACACCAGAAAAAATGCATAAAACCCATACAAAAATTGAATCCCTTTTTAGACCAGGATGGTCTTATAAGAGTTGGAGGACGCATTCAACAAGCCATGACTATTTCTTACGGACAAAAACATCCTCTTCTTTTACCCAAGGAAAGTAGACTTTCTTATATTTTTATTGAATATATGCACAAAAAATATTTGCATGTCGGAGTGCAAACAGTCCAATATCTCATTAGTCAAATTTTTTGGATTTTATCTGCCAAACGCTTAATTAAAACGGTTTTATCCAAATGTGTTCGTTGCTTTCGCGTCAAACCGCATTCTTATGAGCAAATCATGGGACAAATTCCGTCCTACCGCTTGATTCCACAAAAGCCTTTTACTTTTAGTGGAGTAGATTTTAGTGGTGCTATACCTATCACTCTCAGTAAACACAGAGGTGTAAAAACACAAAAAGCATATATCTGCCTTTTTATTTGTCTAAATACTAAAGCTTTACATCTCGAGTTAGTGTCAGACCTAACTTCGGACGCTTTTTTAGCTGCGCTACGTCGCTTTGTTGCCCGAAGAGGTTACATAAAAACTCTTTTTTCAGACAATGGCACAAATTTCGTTAAATCAAGCAAAGAATTGCTTGATCTTGCAAGAAATGCTTGCACGCAACAAGCTATCGCCTGGAATTTTATCCCTCCATCAGCTCCCCACTTCGGCGGTATTTGGGAGTCAGGGATAAAATCAGTAAAAACTCACTTAATTCGTACCATTGGCTCGCAAATTCTAAGTTATGAGGAGTTGTACACGGTTCTTTGTCAAATTGAGGCGATTTTAAATTCTCGCCCCTTGACCCCGCAATCTACCGACTGTAACGATCTACAGGTTTTAACACCGGGACATTTTTTAACACATGGACCTTTAGTTTCTGTTCCTGATGAAGATTTTTCAAGTAAACCTGAGAATCGGTTATCGCGATGGAACTTGGTCCAACGAATACAAGCCGATTTTTGGCGTCGTTGGAGCCAAGAATTTTTACATACCCTTCAAGTACGAAATAAATGGTTGGAACCATGCGCAGAGCCAAAAATAGGTACCCTCGTTCTTATCAAAGACGAGTTATCACCGCCCCTTCAATGGCGGGTAGGTCGCATTATTGAAATTTTTAAAGGGCCTGATGGGCACGCTAGGGTGGCAAATGTTCGTACCGCGTCCGGTATCTTTAAACGACCTTTAGTCAAGCTTTGTCCCCTTCCAATTGATTCAGATTCACCTACCGAAAAATGATGCTCATTTTGGTGGGCCGAATGAACAAGTTTCCCAACTTGTTTTTATTTTTGTAAATAATTATATTCTCTAATTTTCACTTAAAATTCGATAAGCTATCTCTCTTAGTTTTTAAATATTTTTGGGTTACATTTTCTACGCTTACAAGCGTTTTTAGAATATTATTTTGATTTACTTTACGCTATATCTTTCCATATTTTAAATTTAAACTTCGCGCGCTTCTTCCAGCAATGAAGGATTTGAGATAACCGGCTAAATTCGGCCTAGCAGACGAAAACGCCGATTGTCTGAGCGAACAACTCAACCACGCGCCACGTGCACCTAAAGTCACCGCACCGCTATTATTTTATATTAAAGTTGTGGAAACTATTAATTTTACGCTTTAGTTTATTAGATATTAGTGTTTGGAACATTTTTGAACTATAGAACAATGGAGAGTCTGGTACTTCGCGTATAATCGGGCTGGCCAGCCAAGTAGC
Organism: Aspidapion aeneum; assembly: GCA_963576565.1. Classification (NCBI taxonomy): domain Eukaryota; kingdom Metazoa; phylum Arthropoda; class Insecta; order Coleoptera; family Brentidae; genus Aspidapion; species Aspidapion aeneum. The sequence goes on from OY755039.1 coordinate 52,025,964, forward strand.
TACAAAAGACATCTAAGGGTAAGTCGTTTCTTGATAATTTTTCATTGCTACGCTATTTTTAGTAAATAAGTTTTAGGCTCTTTTTTCCCTGTCGGAGCCCTGTGGAAAGATACAGTCCCTCTTAACTCCCACACGTTTTTCTCGAGCTATCTCGAGTGGTCCTTCGGTATATTTTATTTTCTACAGAAGGCCTGACCTCACCAATCAGTAAGGAATTATGTCCACTAACAGCTTCACGTATTTTAGATCGTCGAGCAGAGATACGAGGATAAGTTGAAAAATTACGATAAATTTTATTTTATTTGTATTTTCTAAAATCAGTGCTGTGCCCGATTTCCGTTGGCACAGGTAAGACCCACTATCAATAAGGAATTATGTGCACAACAAACTTCACTTATTTTAGATCGTCGAGCTGAGATACGAGGGTAAGTTGAAAAATTACGATAAATTTTATATTATTTGTATTTTCTAAAATCAGCGCTGTGCCCGATTTCCGTTGGCATGGCTAGACCCACTATCAGTAAGGAATTATGTCCACTAACAGCTTCACGTATTTTAGATCGTCGAGCTGAGATACGAGGCTAAGTTGAAAAATTACGAGAAATTTTATTTTATTTTTTATTTCTAAAATCAGTGCTGTGTCCGATTTCCGTTGGCACTGCCAAGACTCACTATCAATAAGGAATTATGTCCACTTACAGCTTCATGTATTTTAGATCGTCGACCTGAGATACGAGGGTAAGTTAAAAAATTACGATAAATCTTATTTTATTTGTATGTTCTAAAATCAGCGCTGTGCCCGACTTCCGTTAGCATGGCTAAAACCCACTATCAGTAAGGAATTATGTCCACTAACAGCTTCACGCATTTTAGATCGTCGAGCTGAGATACGAGGGTAAGTTGAAAAATTACGATAAATTTTATTTTATTTGTATTTTCTAAAATCAGCGCTGTGCCCGATTTCCGTTGGCATGGCTAAGACCCACTATCAGTAAGAAATTATGTCCACTAACAGCTTCACGTATTTTAGATTTTCGAGCTGAGATACGAGGGTAAGTTGGAAAATTACGATACATTTTATTTTATTTGTATTTTCTAAAATCAGTGCTGTGCCCGATTTCCGTTGGCACGGCTAAGACCCACTATCAATAAGAAATTATGTCCACTAACAGCTTTACTTATTTTAGATCGTCGAGCTGAGATACGAGGGTAAGTTGAAAAATTACGATAAATTTTATTTTCTAAAATCAGCGCTATGCCCGATTTCCGTTGGCATGGCTAAGACCCACTACTAGTGAGGAATTATGTCCACTAACAGCTTTACGTATTTTAGATCGTCGAGCTGAGGTACGAGGGTAAGTTGAAAAATTACCATAAATTTTATTTAATTTGTATTTTCTAAAATCAGCGCTGTGCTCGATTTTCGTTGGCATGGCTAAAACCCACTATCAGTAAGGAATTATGTCCACTAACAGCTTCACGTATTTTAGATCGTCGAGCAGAGATACGAGGATAAGTTGAAAAATTACGATAAATTTTATTTTATTTGTATTTTCTAAAATCAGTGCTGTGCCCGATTTCCGTTGGCACAGCTAAGACCCACTATCAATAAGGAATTATGTGCACAACAAACTTCACTTATTTTAGATCGTCGAGCTGAGATACGAGGGTAAGTTGAAAAATTACGATAAATTTTATATTATTTGTATTTTCTAAAATCAGCGCTGTGCCCGATTTCCGTTGGCATGGCTAGACCCACTATCAGTAAGGAATTATGTCCACTAACAGCTTCACGTATTTTAGATCGTCGAGCAGAGATACGAGGATAAGTTGAAAAATTACGATAAATTTTATTTTATTTGTATTTTCTAAAATCAGTGCTGTGCCCGATTTCCGTTGGCACAGGTAAGACCCACTATCAATAAGGAATTATGTGCACAACAAACTTCACTTATTTTAGATCGTCGATCTGAGATACGAGGATAAGTTGAAAAATTACGAGAAATTTTATTTTACTTTTTATTTCTAAAATCAGTGCTGTGCCCGATTTCCGTTAGCACTGCTAAGACTCACTGTCAATAAGGAATTATGTCCACTTACAGCTTCATGTATTTTAGATCGTCGACCTGAGATACGAGGGTAAGTTAAAAAATTACGATAAATCTTATTTTATTTGTATGTTATAAAATCAGCGCTGTGCCCGACTTCCGTTAGCATGGCTAAAACCCACTATCAGTAAGGAATTATGTCCACTAACAATTTCAAGTATATTAGATCGTCGAGCTGAGATACGAGGGTAAGTTAAAAAATTACGATAAATTTTAATTTATTTGTATTTTCTAAAATCTGCGCCGTGCCCGATTTCCGTTGGCATGACTAAGACCCACTATCAGTAAGGAGTTATGTCCACTAACAGCTTCACGTATTTTAGATCGTCGAGCTGAGATACGAGGGTAAGTTGAAAAATTACGATAAATTTTATTTTATTTGTATTTTCTAAAATCAGCGCTGTGCCCGATTTCCGTTGGCATGGCTAAGACCCACTATCAGTAAGAAATTATGTCCACTAACAGCTTCACGTATTTTAGATCGTCGAGCTGAGATACGAGGGTAAGTTGAAAAATTACGATAAATTTTATTTTATTTGTATTTTCTAAAATCAGTGCTGTGCCCGATTTCCGTTGGCACGGCTAAGACCCACTATCAATAAGAAATTATGTCCACTAACAGCTTTACTTATTTTAGATCGTCGAGCTGAGATACGAGGGTAAGTTGAAAAATTACGATAAATTTTATTTTCTAAAATCAGCGCTATGCCCGATTTCCGTTGGCATGGCTAAGACCCACTACTAGTGAGGAATTATGTCCACTAACAGCTTTACGTATTTTAGATCGTCGAGCTGAGGTACGAGGGTAAGTTGAAAAATTACCATACATTTTATTTAATTTGTATTTTCTAAAATCAGCGCTGTGCTCGATTTTCGTTGGCATGGCTAAAACTCACTATCAGTAAGGAATTATGTCCACTAACAGCTTCACGTATTTTAGATCGTCGATCTGAGATACGAGGATAAGTTGAAAAATTACGATAAATTTTATATTATTTGTATTTTCTAAAATCAGCGCTGTGCCCGATTTCCGTTGGCATGGCTAGACCCACTATCAGTAAGGAATTATGTCCACTAACAGCTTCACGTATTTTAGATCGTCGATCTGAGATACGAGGATAAGTTGAAAAATTACGAGAAATTTTATTTTATTTTTTATTTCTAAAATCAGTGCTGTGCCCGATTTCCGTTGGCACTGCTAAGACTCACTGTCAATAAGGAATTATGTCCACTTACAGCTTCATGTATTTTAGATCGTCGACCTGAGATACGAGGGTAAGTTAAAAAATTACGATAAATCTTATTTTATTTGTATGTTTCCGACTTCCGTTAGCATGGCTAAAACCCACTATCAGTAAGGAATTATGTCCACTAACAGCTTCACGCATTTTAGATCGTCGAGCTGAGATACGAGGGTAAGTTGAAAAATTACGATAAATTTTATTTTATTTGTATTTTCTAAAATCAGCGCTGTGCCCGATTTCCGTTGGCATGGCTAAGACCCACTATCAGTAAGAAATTATGTCCACTAACAGCTTCACGTATTTTAGATCGTCGAGCTGAGATACGAGGGTAAGTTGGAAAATTACGATAAATTTTATTTTATTTGTATTTTCTAAAATCAGTGCTGTGCCCGATTTCCGTTGGCACGGCTAAGACCCACTATCAATAAGAAATTATGTCCACTAACAGCTTTACTTATTTTAGATCGTCGAGCTGAGATACGAGGGTAAGTTGAAAAATTACGATAAATTTTATTTTATTTGTATTTTCTAAAATCAGTGCTGTGCCCGATTTCCGTTGGCACGGCTAAGACCCACTATCAATAAGAAATTATGTCCACTAACAGCTTTACTTATTTTAGATCGTCGAGCTGAGATACGAGGGTAAGTTGAAAAATCACGATAAATTTTATTTTCTAAAATCAGCGCTATGCCCGATTTCCGTTGGCATGGCTAAGACCCACTACTAGTGAGGAATTATGTCCACTAACAGCTTTACGTATTTTAGATCGTCGAGCTGAGGTACGAGGGTAAGTTGAAAAATTACCATAAATTTTATTTAATTTGTATTTTCTAAAATCAGCGCTGTGCTCGATTTTCGTTGGCATGGCTAAAACTCACTATCAGTAAGGAATTATGTCCACTAACAGCTTCACGTATTTTAGATCGTCGAGCAGAGATACGAGGATAAGTTGAAAAATTACGATAAATTTTATTTTATTTGTATTTTCTAAAATCAGTGCTGTGCCCGATTTCCGTTGGCACAGGTAAGACCCACTATCAATAAGAAATTATGTCCACTAACAGCTTTACTTATTTTAGATCGTCGAGCTGAGATACGAGGGTAAGTTGAAAAATTACGATAAATTTTATTTTCTAAAATCAGTGCTATGCCCGATTTCCGTTGGCATGGCTAAGACCCACTACTAGTGAGGAATTATGTCCACTAACAGCTTTACGTATTTTAGATCGTCGAGCTGAGGTACGAGGGTAAGTTGAAAAATTACCATAAATTTTATTTAATTTGTATTTTCTAAAATCAGCGCTGTGCTCGAATTTCGTTGGCATGGCTAAAACTCACTATCAGTAAGGAATTATGTCCACTAACAGCTTCACGTATTTTAGATCGTCGAGCAGAGATACGAGGATAAGTTGAAAAATTACGATAAATTTTATTTTATTTGTATTTTCTAAAATCAGCGCTATGCCCGATTTCCGTTGGCATGGCTAAGACCCACTACTAGTGAGGAATTATGTCCACTAACAGCTTTACGTATTTTAGATCGTCGAGCTGAGGTACGAGGGTAAGTTAAAAAATTACGATAAATCTTATTTTATTTGTATGTTCTAAAATCAGCGCTGTGCCCGACTTCCGTTAGCATGGCTAAAACCCACTATCAGTAAGGAATTATGTATACTAACAGCTTCACGCATTTTAGATCGTCGAGCTGAGATACGAGGGTAAGTTGAAAAATTACGATAAATTTTATTTTATTTGTATTTTCTAAAATCAGCGCTGTGCCCGATTTCCGTTGGCATGGCTAAGACCCACTATCAGTAAGAAATTATGTCCACTAACAGCTTCACGTATTTTAGATCGTCGACCTGAGATACGAGGGTAAGTTGGAAAATTACGATAAATTTTATTTTATTTGTATTTTCTAAAATCAGTGCTGTGCCCGATTTCCGTTGGCACGGCTAAGACCCACTATCAATAAGAAATTATGTCCACTAACAGCTTTACTTATTTTAGATCGTCGAGCTGAGATACGAGGGTAAGTTGAAAAATTACGATAAATTTTATTTTCTAAAATCAGCGCTATGCCCGATTTCCGTTGGCATGGCTAAGACCCACTACTAGTGAGGAATTATGTCCACTAACAGCTTTACGTATTTTAGATCGTCGAGCTGAGGTACGAGGGTAAGTTGAAAAATTACCATAAATTTTATTTAATTTGTATTTTCTAAAATCAGCGCTGTGCTCGATTTTCGTTGGCATGGCTAAAACCCACTATCAGTAAGGAATTATGTCCACTAACAGCTTCACGTATTTTAGATCGTCGAGCAGAGATACGAGGATAAGTTGAAAAATTACGATAAATTTTATTTTATTTGTATTTTCTAAAATCAGTGCTGTGCCCGATTTCCGTTGGCACAGCTAAGACCCACTATCAGTAAGGAATTATGTCCACTAACAGATTCACGTATTTTAGATCGTCGATCTGAGATACGAGGATAAGTTGAAAAATTACGAGAAATTTTATTTTATTTTTTATTTCTAAAATCAGTGCTGTGCCCGATTTCCGTTGGCACTGCTAAGACTCACTGTCAATAAGGAATTATGTCCACTTACAGCTTCATGTATTTTAGATCGTCGACCTGAGATACGAGGGTAAGTTAAAAAATTACGATAAATCTTATTTTATTTGTATGTTATAAAATCAGCGCTGTGCCCGACTTCCGTTAGCTTGGCTAAAACCCACTATCAGTAGGGAATTATGTCCACTAACAGCTTCACGCATTTTAGATCGTCGAGCTGAGATACGAGGGTAAGTTGAAAAATTACGATAAATTTTATTTTATTTGTATTTTCTAAAATCAGCGCTGTGCCCGATTTCCGTTGGCATGGCTAAGACCCACTATCAGTAAGAAATTATGTCCACTAACAGCTTCACGTATTTTAGATCGTCGAGCTGAGATACGAGGGTAAGTTGGAAAATTACGATAAATTTTATTTTATTTGTATTTTCTAAAATCAGTGCTGTGCCCGATTTCCGTTGGCACGGCTAAGACCCACTATCAATAAGAAATTATGTCCACTAACAGCTTTACTTATTTTATATCGTCGAGCTGAGATACGAGGGTAAGTTGAAAAATTACGATAAATTTTATTTTATTTGTATTTTCTAAAATCAGTGCTGTGCCCGATTTCCGTTGCACGGCTAAGACCCACTATCAATAAGAAATTATGTCCACTAACAGCTTTACTTATTTTAGATCGTCGAGCTGAGATACGAGGGTAATTGAAAAATCACGATAAATTTTATTTTCTAAAATCAGCGCTATGCCCGATTTCCGTTGGCATGGCTAAGACCCACTACTAGTGAGGAATTATGTCCACTAACAGCTTTACGTATTTTAGATCGTCGAGCTGAGGTACGAGGGTAAGTTGAAAAATTACCATAAATTTTATTTAATTTGTATTTTCTAAAATCAGCGCTGTGCTCGATTTTCGTTGGCATGGCTAAAACCCACTATCAGTAAGGAATTATGTCCACTAACAGCTTCACGTATTTTAGATCGTCGAGCAGAGATACGAGGATAAGTTGAAAAATTACGATAAATTTTATTTTATTTGTTTTTTCTAAAATCAGTGCTGTGCCCGATTTCCGTTGGCACAGCTAAGACCCACTATCAATAAGGAATTATGTGCACAACAAACTTCACTTATTTTAGATCGTCGAGCTGAGATACGAGGGTAAGTTTGAAAAATTACGATAAATTTTATATTATTTGTATTTTCTAAAATCAGCGCTGTGCCCGATTTCCGTTGGCATGGCTAGACCCACTATCAGTAAGGAATTATGTCCACTAACAGCTTCACGTATTTTAGATCGTCGAGCTGAGATACGAGGATAAGTTGAAAAATTACGAGAAATTTTATTTTATTTTTTATTTCTAAAATCAGTGCTGTGCCCGATTTCCGTTGGCACTGCTAAGACTCACTGTCAATAAGGAATTATGTCCACTTACAGCTTCATGTATTTTAGATCGTCGACCTGAGATACGAGGGTAAGTTAAAAAATTACGAGAAATCTTATTTTATTTGTATGTTCTAAAATCAGCGCTGTGCCCGACTTCCGTTAGCATGGCTAAAACCCACTATCAGTAAGGAATTATGTCCACTAACAGCTTCACGCATTTTAGATCGTCGAGCTGAGATACGAGGGTAAGTTGAAAAATTACGATAAATTTTATTTTATTTGTATTTTCTAAAATCAGCGCTGTGTCCGATTTCCGTTGGCATGGCTAAGACCCACTATCAGTAAGAAATTATGTCCACTAACAGCTTCACGTATTTTAGATCGTCGAGCTGAGATACGAGGGTAAGTTGGAAAATTACGATAAATTTTATTTTATTTGTATTTTCTAAAATCAGTGCTGTGCCCGATTTCCGTTGGCACGGCTAAGACCCACTATCAATAAGAAATTATGTCCACTAACAGCTTTACTTATTTTAGATCGTCGAGCTGAGATACGAGGGTAAGTTGAAAAATTACGATAAATTTTATTTTCTAAAATCAGCGCTATGCCCGATTTCCGTTGGCATGGCCAAGACCCACTACTAGTGAGGAATTATGTCCACTAACAGCTTTACGTATTTTAGATCGTCGAGCAGAGATACGAGGATAAGTTGAAAAATTACGATAAATTTTATTTAATTTGTATTTTCTAAAATCAGCGCTGTGCCCGATTTTCGTTGGCATGGCTAAAACCCACTATCAGTAAGGAATTATGTCCACTAACAGCTTCACGTATTTTAGATCGTCGAGCAGAGATACGAGGATAAGTTGAAAAATTACGATAAATTTTATTTTATTTGTATTTTCTAAAATCAGTGCTGTGCCCGATTTCCGTTGGCACGGCTAAGACCCACTATCAATAAGGAATTATGTGCACAAAAAACTTCACTTATTTTAGATCGTCGAGCTGAGATACGAGGGTAAGTTGAAAAATTACGATAAATTTTATATTATTTGTATTTTCTAAAGTCAGCGCTGTGCCCGATTTCCGTTCGCATGGCTAGACCCACTATCAGTAAGGAATTATGTCCACTAACAGCTTCACGTATTTTAGATCGTCGAGTTGAGATACGAGGGTAAGTTGAAAAATTACGAGAAATTTTATTTTATTTGTATTTTCTAAAATCAGTGCTGTGCCCGATTTCCGTTGGCACTGCTAAGACTCACTATCAATAGGGAATTATGTCCACTAACAGCTTCACTTATTTTAGATAGTCGAGCTGAGATACTAGGGTAAGTTGAAAATTTACGATAAATTTTATATTATTTGTATTTTCTAAAATCAGTGCTGTGCCCAATTTCCGTTAGCACGGCTAAGACCCACTACCACTAAGGAATAATGTCCACTAACAGCTTCCAGTATTTTAGATCGTCGAGCTGAGATATGAGGGTAAGTTGACAAATTACGATAAATTTTATTTTATTGGTATTTTTTAAAATAAGCGCTACGCCCGATTTCCGTTGGCATGGCTAAGACCAACCATCCGTAGGGAATTATGTCCACTAACAACTTCACGTATTTTAGATCGTCGAGCTGAGATACGAGGGTAAGTTGAAAAATTACCATAAATTTTATTTTATTTGTATTTTCTAAAATCAGCGCTGTGCCCGATTTCCGTTGGCATGGCTAAGACCCACTACTAGTGAGGAATTATGTCCACTAACAGCTTCACGTATTTTAGATCGTCGAGCTGAGATACGAGGGTAAGTTGAAAAATTACCATAAATTTTATATTATTTGTATTTTCTAAAATCAGCGCTGTGCCCGATTTCCGTTTTAAAGCCAGTTCTATTTCAAAACAAAACAAGCCCACCAGCGCTTAAATACTTTATTAATTTTTATAAAATACAAATAAAATAAAAAGCTCGACGATCTAACAAAGATGAATCTGTTTGTGAACATAATTTCTTACTGGTGGTGGGTGTTAGCTATTCCAACAGAAATCGGGCACAACGCTGATTTTCATTTATAGTAATTTTTCAACTTACCCTCGTATCTCAGCTCGACGATCCAAAATAAGTGAAGCTCTTAGTGGACATATTTCCTTATTGATAGTGGGTCTTAGCCGTGCCAACGGAAATCGGGCACAGCACTGATTTTAGAAAATACAAACAAAATAAAATTTATCGTAATTTTTTAACTTACCCTCGTATCTCAGCTCAACGATATAAAAGACTTGAAGCTGTTAGTGGATATAATTCCTTACTGATGGTGGGTCTTAGCCATGCCAACGGAAGTCCGGCACAGCGCTGATTTTAGAAAATACAAATAATATAAAATTTATCGTATTTTTTCACCTTAAACCCGTATCTTAGCTGGATGTCCTAATATAGAGAAATTCCAAACTACTACTAGGTCACATTCACCTCAGCACCAATCGTACTCAACATTGATTTTAGACAATACGATTTATCTTAATTATTTAACTTAACCTCGTATCTTAGTTTAATTATTAAACTCACTCAACAGTGCATATAATTTCCAGTTATGTCTGCACGCCTCAATTATATCACAACTATCTTATCAATCCAATGGTTGGGGCATTATTTTCCTATACAACATTTTACTGTTGAAACTATAAGTTTCTGATGTAACGTGTTATTTTTATGGTGGGTCTTAGCCATGCCAACGGAAATCGCACACAGCGCTGATTTTAGAAAATACAAATAAAATAAAATTTATCGTAATTTTTCAACTTACCCTCGTATCTCAGCTCGACGATCTAAAATACGTGAAGCTGTTAGTGAACATAATTCCTTACTAATGGTGGGTCTTAGCCATGCCAACGGAGATCGGGCACAGCGCTGATTTTAGAAAATACAAATAAAATAAAATTTATCGTAATTTTTCAACTTACCCTCGTATCTCAGCTCGAAGATCTAAAATAAGTGAAGCTGTTAGTGGACATAATTCCTTACTGATGGTGGGTCTTAGCCATGCCAACGGAAATCGGGCACAGCGCTGAGTTTAGAAAATACAAATAAAATAAAATTTATCGTAATTTTTCAACTTACCCTAGTAACTCAGATCGACAATCTAAAATACGTGAAGCTGTTAGTGGACATAATTCCTTACTGATAGTGGGTCTTAGCCATGCCAACGGAAATCGGGCACAGAGCTGATTTTAGAAAATACAAATAAATTAAAATGTATCGTAATTTTTCAACTTACCCTCGTATCTCAGCTCGACGATCTAAAATTCGTGAAGCTGTTAGTGGACATAATTCCTCACTAGTACTGGGTTTTAGCCATGCCAATGGCAATCGGGCACATCGCTGATTTTAGAAAATACAAATAAAATAAAATTTATGGTAATTTTTCAACTTACCCTAGTATCTCAGCTCGACGATCTAAAATACGTGAAGCTGTTAGTGTATATAATTCCTTACTGATAGTGGGTCTTAGCCATGCCAACGGAAATCGGGCACAGCGCTGATTTTAGAAAATACAAATAAAATAAAATTTATCGTAATTTTTTAACTTACCCTCGTATCTCAGCTCGACGATCTAAAATACTTGAAGCTGTTAGTGGACATAATTCCTCACTAGTAGTGGGTCTTAGCCATGCCAACGGAAATTCGGCACAGCGCTGATTTTAGAAAATACAAATAATATAAAATTTATCGTATTTTTTCACCTTAAACCCGTATCTTAGCTGGATGTCCTAATATAGAGAAATGTGTTACTAAAAAAAATTCCAAACTACTACTAGGTCACATTCACCTCAGCACCAATCGTACTCAACATTGATTTTAGACAATACGATTTATCTTATTTATTTAACTTACCCTCGTATCTTAGTTTAATGATTTAACGCACTCAACAGTGCATATAATTTCCAGTTATGTCTGCACGCCTCAATTATATCACAACTATCTTATCAGTCCAATGGTTGGGGCATTATTTTCCTATACAACATTTTACTGTTGAAACTATAAGTTTCTGATCTAACGTGTCATTTTTACGTTTAAGGCAACGTTACATATTTGTTTATTTAGGTAAATAATCAAGGCTCTTCGACTCGTCTTTCTGTACACAAATTAAGGGTATTTTATAGAGCTAGGTTTGGAGGTTATATAGTGTCTGGGAAGTTACCTTAAAAGGAGGCATTCCATCGAATTACTGTGGACACTACGCACATCGCATTATCTGGACGTAATTGGAATTTAAGATCACAGTTTTTTTAAAAATCACATAAAAACTTTCGATTGTTTTGTTTATCTGCAGAGTTTCGTAATTTTCTTTGACGTTCATGAAAATAAACAGCTGTTCTGCTGGGAAATGGCGGCGTTGCCGCATCACAAATGGTTTCAGTAGCAGGGAGGAAACATTTAGATGAACATTTCATTCGCTTATGTTTATTTTCGAGAATATTGGGACAATCCGAACCTCATATCCTTCACGGATTAGCTAGTTTTGATAGCACGAAAACATATTTGGGTCCACGGGTCGACCAGTAACAACCGAGGCTCCGCCCACTTTGATATCTTTATTAATTTGATAGGGAAAGGATAAAATAAATACGAGATATGCACTTTTATAAATGGGAGATAAACGAGGGATAAAAACCAGGACTAAAAGAATAAACAAAATCGAATTTTTATATTATATAAATTTATATATAATCCTAGTTATATAAAGTTAATAACTAGCTCAGTAAGTCGGATTGAAGGGCTTTGTAGGGCTAGCTAGTGGTGAGCAAACTTAACATCTGAACACTCTTGTGCCGAGTTTGAGCAGTAGTTCAATGTGTATTTTAGGTTCAAGTTCAGAAACAACTATATTAATGTAGAAATGTTTTACAAAAATGGCGTCAAACCATATGAATCTTAGAGAAAACATATATAAAGAGCAAAGGAAACTTTTGACTAAAACTGTAACTAAAATACAACTAAATTCTACACTCAGTATAGCTTTACTCATATGGGAATTGGTTGAGTGTTCGAATATTCCTGGGTTTGATGCATGCTCGAATCGCCAGTAATTGATTTTACAGTTGATGGTTTCAATGCTGAGCTTCTTATAGTCTAGCGGGTTATTTTCCTCCTACTTGCTAAGTTGGCAGGGGTCCGGTAGGCAAATGTTCGGTCTCGGTCTATGTATGGAGGGTGTCTCGACGTCCTTGATATAAAAATTCCAACCGTGGAAATAGATCCGACAACACCTCAGTGTGCGTTTTACGTATTTTCAATATCCCCTTGGTCGATGCTGCCCCCTATATACCGGTACGAAAGTATTAATGTATTTCCTCATTGGTTAGTTTGAAAACCGCGGGTTTTTTTCCTCCAGTGTCGCAAACCGGAGTTAGTGATTTTTCGGTGAGAGCGTTTTTTTTTATAAATGGGTTCGCATCCTTATTTGAATTTAACCGGGAAAATTTGGTTGGTACTGTGTGTACTGTCCCCACCACATTCTACGAACCGTTTCCTGCGGCTTCATTATTTTTGTGTTCTCGACGGAGTGCCTTGTCTCTTTTTCTAAAGAACTGGCTGGGTCGGCAACAAGTCTCTGGGATCGCCATTGTTTTTTGGTTAGTGGCACTGCAGTGGCTGCAGGTTCTGTCCCAGAGACTGTGAAGAGTGAGCCGTCGTTGTTTAGGCGAATCTGAGTGACGCTCACACCCTTTGAGGGGGATTTAAGGCGGCCTACGCCATTTCTACGGGAAATAAGAGCGGTAAGTTCGATTTTTTTTTTGTTATTTTTTTGAATTCTTCAAGACAATATTTGCCTCCCAAATTGTAATTGTTTTTCGTGTGAAATGTACTTTTTTGACAAAAGACGTGGGGAATTTTTGGAGTTTTTTTAAATATTTTTTTTAAAACCACGTTTTGGATAAAAACTATATATTGTTTTTCTCCTTTGTCTACAGCTCTGTCCAATCCAATCCATCACTGGGACAGTTGTGCTGGACGCTGGTGTGAAGCCGGGTGTAGCACTGTAACCCTGGGAAAGGTACGTTAGGATTATTTTAGTTCATCTGTTTAAATCTACTTTATTTTATTGAGTCGACATTGGGTTCTTGATTTAAATTACTCGGTGTAGGGGAACTTCGTGCAAAATAGACGAATTCCAGGAAACTGAAACATTTCATTTTCCACAGGGTTTTACGCTCGGGCAAGATCCAACCACATTTTTGGACCATGTGCTGTCCTAGCGTCATGTGCTAGGTCATCACCAGGGAAGGCGCGGCAGAACTGGGACCGGTGGAGTAGTGGAAGATGTCTGGAAACAGGTTCACAAAATAAAACAACATATTATTTAATTAACCAACAACTTAAAAACTAATCAAGGACCACGGTAGGAGTCATTTCATGCAAGCAACCATTTTTTTTAGATATAATTTTCTCCATAAATTTGACAGTATAACTTAACATTTTATGTAAAATCTTTGTGTTATTTGTACAATCCAACGTGAACCAACTTTGCAGAGACAAAAGAGAGATGAGGTTATATTTTTTTGCGGTTTCCTTACATTGTTTTACCTCATGGGGTGGATCTCGGACTGGGTTGCTGTCTGTCTCATCCTACCTAACATAGAATGATGACAGCAGATATTTGGTCCAGATCTCCCCTATGACAGAATGATTTTGGAAGTGGGTTTTTTTTTTACAATCGTTTATATAACTGAGTCTCACACTACTGACTCAAATGTAGGTACACTGTGACCTGTTGGAAATGTGCATCTACCTATAAAGTACTTTCTATTTGTGTCATTTTGATTCATTTAGGAATCTTTTGAAATCCTATTTTGTTTATTAGTTAATTTTTTTGGTTTTTTTTTAATTACACAAATACTCTGGAAGCCTCGGAAGTAGGTAGAATTTCATTGTTTGGCTACAACGTTTGGGTTGAACTGTATTTTAATTAAGATCTTCTTTGTAAAACATTGATATTAAAACACTGTGGCGCTAAAAATTTTCTTATTTCTGAACCCCCCCCCCTTCTCCACTGTATAAAAGTTACCGGGCATATCAATGTTTTACCTAGCTGGAAAATACAGTTCTGCTTCCAGATATTTGTTTAATTATTCAGGGGTTTTTTTGTGTCACAAATTGGCAAATTGTTATTATTCTATTTACAGTGTCACAAAATGGCGGCAACGTCTTGTAGTTGCCACAAATGTCACCCAACGCATTTAAATTGGCCACACTGACTCTCCCCTGTAACACCGGGATCGATAATTTCCATTTTTTAGTAATATCCGACTGCCTTAGCATCAGAAAAAATTTTTATGTAGTTAAAATATGAAAATAAGAATATACAGCAAAAACGAACTGGTCCACTGTAATTTAAATGAATCTGAATCTGAATCTGATGCTAACTTCCACCACGTTCACAGTGACTACTTTACTATTTTCTAAGTTCTCTTTGTCAATGTAATAGTTTGTGAAATTATTTTTAGTGATCTAGTTTTTTTTTTCTTTGCGTTGAATAATATTATAGCTTTATAATTTTGAGACTAATAATATAAGTATTCTATTCTATTCTATTCTGTTAGATATTTATTATCAGGCCACTATTTTATGCTTGTTGACACATCCAATATGTATTCTATGTATCTTATAGAGTAAGGATTGAAATAAATAAATAAATAAATAAATATAATATCTTATAAAAAGTTACAAGCTGCACACATAAAAATAAATAAAAAATTACTGCACGTGCTTGTAACCATCTAATGACTGATGAAAAAAATGGCGATCTATGTTGATTCCAATGAACAAATCTAGGGGCACAGTGCAAGGTTGCCACCTTTAGTTTGGTCAAGAGTGCCGGTATCCCATTTTATCTGACTATCCCATTTTAATTACACTTACCCTACTTGTATTTACCATTATTTAAAAATTTTCAGTGTTGACGAAATCGCAAAGTACGATGTTCCAGCATTTCTCCAATTGGTCAATCACCACTCAGGCTCAAGAGGCAAAACAATTTACATCGGACACTCTTTGGCCACAGCGGTAGCTATGATGTATTCTTCCGAGAAACCAGACGAGGCTAGAAGCTTAGTGTCCTTGTTTATCTTTATTGGACCTGCTTACAAAATGGTGCACATGAGATCTCCATACCGACTGCTATTTCCGCTCTTTTATCCCGCTTTGGTAAGAAATAAAGTTTAAGTATTAGTTTACCTCTCACATTTAAAAATGATACTTATTTGCGAGCGAAACACGACCTATCCAACAGAAACAACCACTAGCATTCCTACTAATAAGTCATAGATCACAGAAAAACTGTTGATTGAATTTAGAAACTAGATTGATATCTTAAAAACTAACAAAGATACTAATTTTTAAGAAAATAGTAAAAAATAGTAACTTTTTTAAGCTAAAAAAATGGAGGAAGAATGTATAACTAATAAATAGGAATTGTAAAGAATAAAGGTACTTTAATTTTCGTGTGTATATATATATATATATATATATATATATATATATATATATATATATATATATATTTTCTTTTTTCTTGAACAATATATTTTAAATTTTTTAGTTTTGTTAGTTTCTTGGGGATGTGGTTCACTGATAAAACTAGCAAATACAGACTCCCATTTATTGACGTTTTGGTCTAAAGACCTTCTTCAGAGACATGCACTCACATTTACACATTACATTATGTCAAAAACAGTTTTAAAAAGGCAGTCATACTTTTACAGGAATACATTTTAAAATTAAACAATAAACAACTAATACGAAGATACGAAGATTCTTAGATTACTTACCATACTAAAAGTATCTATATATATATATATATATATATATATATATATATACAGGGTGTTTCCTAATTGAATGTCAATATTTATGGGGGTGATTTTTGGGCCCATTTTAAGAAAGAAACTTCATACGAACATATGTCCTAAACGTCTTACATTTTGAGATACAGGGTGGTAAAGTTTTCAAAAATAAATCATTTATTATTAATATCTACAATACCAAGTGAAGTGTACTTTTTTAATGTGTGTTCAATTATGAGCAAATTTGATCTCTTGAATTTTTTTAGTCCGACGCACGGGTTTCATCTAAAAAAATAAAATCTACGTGTCTCTGCATGATGATATTGTCATATTACCGATATTGTTATGATCATGCAGAGAAACGGTTTTTATTTTTTTAAGCGAAAACCGTGCATCGGATTGAAATGATTGGGGATTTTAAAAATAATTTTTATTTCAAGAAAAATCAGTGGCGTGCCAACAAGGTCTGCCAAAATAGGCAGGTCAAATTACATACGAACGCCACTGATGGTAATTAAAACTTTACCACCCTGGGCAAATGGGCCCAAAAATCATCCCGATAAATATTGACATTTAATTAGGAAACACCCTATATATATATATATATATATATATATATATATATATATATATATATATATATATATATATATATATATATATATATATATATAGATACTTTAAGTACGGTAAGTAATCTAAGAATATTCGTATTAGTTGTTTATTGTTTAATTTTAAAATGTTTGTTATTTATGTTTTAGAACATGCAGAACTTTTTATAAAGATTAACTTTTTTTATTAAAATAAATAATAAAAAAGTATTTAAACGTAAATTTTAGTAGCCCTGAATTTAAAAATCAAACAAGTATTCGTGGCTAATTGGGTAAAGAGAAGTTTTTGTTTCTCTTATTTTTTTCCATGCTTAGCTTCAAAAGCTGACCCTCTCGGGGGTCCAAGATCTAATGGACACCTAATAAGTGTTGACAGTTAACTGTTTCGTCCTTACTGGACTCATCAGAACACTGCTTGGTTAATGTGACATCCTTGCGAAGGTAATTAGACCATTTTGTCTCTAATCCTACGTCTATAGTGAGTAAACCCTCGCTAGAAGCGCCATCGACCGAGATGCGGGAGAAACTAGAACAAGTGCAGGCGAGTATAAACTGGTATGTATATATATATATCGATCGATAAAAAGATCTGTTGTAAAGAAAAATAAATCATCCGTGACCTATGAAAGCACTTCTGTCTTTCAGGCCAGAGCAACGCTGATTAGCGTTTTTACCCACCTTCAGACGGGAGCGTCAATCAGCGGAATTTATATATCGATCGATGAAAAGATCGGTTGCAAAGGAAAAGAAATAATTCGCATCTCGGACCCCCGTGAGGTAGCTTCGAACCCTCGAAATATCAGAGAAACAAGAACTTATTTTTAGCCGATTAGCTTTGAAAATTTGTTTGATATTTAAAAAAGTTTTTCATCTCCAACTTTGCTAGACATACTGTATATTTTCATTTACCTGTAAGAAAGAAACTTCCTTTTTAGCGTATAAAAGATTTTTGGTTTTTTTTTCTGTAGAAAGTAAATCGATTTGAGCTTTTTTGGAAAGTAATCTCTCTAAAATGTTTGCGAACATTTACTTTCCTAACATAAAAAGTAATTTTGGGTTCAGTAACTAAATCTTGTATTAAAAAAAAGATCTTTTTACTAAAACTGTTTTTTATCCTTGATTTACGATTCTTTTAAGGTGTTCATCCTTAAAGACAAATTTAACAAAGTAAAACACCTATATCCAAACCTTAGTCGGTTTGTTCGTTTTCATGGACTTAATAGATAGTTTTTGGTCGTGCCAAATTTAGGCCCGATAACTTCACCGACAACGTTAACTTTAACAATAATTGACAGTTCGAAATAGCATTTTTGGTACCGGTTTTAGTCGACGCCGACGGTGCGGTTATCTGTCGTTTGGGGTGCAAGACTATTAAAATCGTGATAATCATTAGGGGAAGATGGGGGAGTTTTTATCTAAAGGAAAACTTTATTTGCAATGTTAATACTTTAATTGTTTGTTGTTTTTCTTGTTATAAACAAGTTTAGAATGGAAATGTTTCGTATTACCCCTGCATGGGGTAATAGGAAACATCGTAATGGGGTAATAAGAAATATAATCCTTTTTTAAAAATCAAAACAGTAGTAGGCTTAAGCGGGTGCTGGACCACTTTTGAGGAGGGAATGACCTTAAATGACCTTGACGGTCGTTGCCTTGTTTTATATTGAATTTGAAATTTTTGTGTGCAGATTGGTTTTTTTTTGACCTTGAAAAATTATGAAGGTTAGAAATTTTTGAATGTAAAATTTTTGTTTGCAGAGGCGAATTGGTCTAGTGGTGTTTTTGAACTTCAAACAGTTGTGAAGGTCGTTATTTTTTATGTAGAGGTCAATAGTATGAGTCGTATTTTTGATCTAGATATGATATTGTAATTATTTTGTATGTAGAGGCCAATAATCTGAGTGGTTTTTTGCCCTTGATATGATATCGCATAGTTGCGAAGGCCATTTTTCTTTGTGTGGTTGGTCAAATTGTGCGAGTGATATTTTTAACCTTGAGAATGAATGGCCTTGAGCCCAAATTTATTACCCAACACACAAGTTTAAGTCAAGATCGCATATATTGTAAAAGAGTGTGGGTTAGTAAAAACAAATTTTATTAAAAATTTTAAAGTGTTGTTGTTGTTATGGTGACGCTATTTGATGAGACCAATACATTTAAGGTATTTTTGCCCAAACGCATTCTTAAAACGATAAAAAGTGATTTTGTGGAAACGGCCAACAAGAAGAGTGGTGAAAAGTATACTTTAACATATTTGGGACAAGTGGCTACAAGTTTGAAAAACAGTAAAGCTCTATTTGAATTTGGAATGCTGTATATTATTAAAATTTACATCAAAGAGGTTTGTCAATAAAGAAGAAGGGGAAGACGAGGATGAGAAATAAGTTCGGCGCTATAGTGAATCTTTATGTGAATTTAAAAACTAGAAACATTATGTTGTAGGCAGTACTGCAAAAAAAATACAATGTCGTGGTTGGATTTTAAAGAGTATTTAAAATTTTATGATTTAAATGGAGGTGTTGATTACTTAAAAGAAGCTTTTTATGACTTACTTTTTGAATCTGAACATGACCAAGTTTATGGTGGTGGTTGGTCGAAAAATTAACAAGAGTTTCAAAGTTTGAGGAAAAAATATTCATTAGCTATTAAACATATAAAAAATATACATAACAATATTGAGATTTTAGTTATTAAATTATTTCAATTGGATTTAATTGAGGAAGTGTTTAGTATTAGAACATATCGTCGGTATACTGGCAATATCCACTAAGACAATTTTTGTCGTTTTTAAGATATTTGCATATTCATAATGAAAAATACCATATCTTTATGTTAGTAAAACCAGCCATGATTAAACCTGGCCGACAAAATGAAATTTGAACAAATTTCAATCAATTTCAAAATTTTGTTCCCAATATCAGAATTTTCAAAATGCGATTTTTTCAAAACTAACTTTTTTGACTTAGTGTATATTGCCAGTATACCGATGATATATTCCCTGCAATAAAATAGATAAGTTTTGTTAGTGTATTAATTCAATATTTTTGAATTTAACAAAATTAGAGGTATACTCTTAAACATTTTCTATCTTTCAATGTAAATAATAATAAACAATATTGTAGAATTAATAGTATATAATATAAATAATAAACACAAATTTTTTGCAAACAATTTTGTTTTATTTAACTTATGATAAAAACAAAATAAATATTTATAAATTTTATGACCAAGATGGTGTATAGCCTTTTTTCAAATAGTGACTTGTATTTACTAATTCTTACAATGTCACCTAATTTAAACCTGAATTTTTTAGATGGCATTTCTATATTCTGGAATTGAAGTACACGGCTTAACGTCAATAGGTCTCATCCTAATAGCTCTGTCAAATGTGTTGCTGTATTTTTTAACAACATCTTGCAAAACATCAAGGACACTCAAATGATAAGTTAAAGTGGCGGTTGAGGAGTTTATTATAAAATGAGCTGTAGCTCATCAAACAACATTTTGTAAAACTCGTTAACAACACGCAAATAATAACTAAACCAAATAGTATTCTGCAAATTCCCCCAAAAATATAATAGCCTTGCCTAAGAAGTAAAAAAATTACAAATAAAGAATCCTTCCAAACAACCCAATACGCGAGAACAGTCAAAAAACCGCAGGTTTACAGCTGCAATTTTGTCTCTAGCCACGGATCACCTACAAAAGGTGATCCGTGCTCTAGCCATAACCCGAAACAATTACTTAAGTATTTTTGACCAAAAAGGTTGTTAATTCTTTTAAAAATTTTTCGGAGCTGTTTATAAAATATATAGAGAAAACCAGTATTTTAATTTATCATTTCCGCAGTGTTTGAGGCCATTTACCCGAAAAGACAGATTTTTTGATCTTTAAATTTAAAATAATAATGAAAAATGTTGTAGAAAAATAGTATATAATCCAAATTAGAAGAAAAATACAATATATATTTATAAATTATATTAGGTTGATTAACTATGATACTAAATTACAATAAAGAAATACTCTGCCAATATATGGGCACCTAGGCTCACACTAGATACTATAGTTATAAAGTCCATGTGAGCTAATATATCTAAAAACTTAAATATATTTTATTCAACTCCAGACTTAATTACCTTTCGTTTGATTAAATTTAATTTTTAAAATCTACCCCCAGCATTTTTTTTTAACTAAAATTTATTTTGTTTAACTCCAGACTCAACTACCATTCGTTTGGTATCACACACGCCATATTTTCACATAACCTGTAGATTTTGAAATCTACCCCCATCCTTTTATTTGGTTTGTGTTCGGTGGAATTTGTTTATTCTTAAATGGGCCATGTCGATGATCAAAGAACCAACGTAGGTACCAAATTTCATTAAAATCAAATTAGCGATTTTTGAGTTACGCGCGTTGGTCGTTATAGACAGACATACAGACACACAAGCAAACAGACAGACAGACAGACAGACAGACGGCGCGACAGAAAAGTTTTAAAATCATCTGAAACGCAAAGATATATATATAAAAAGTTTTAAAATCGGAACAACTTTTTTTTTGTCGAAAATTTTTTTCTACCATATAAATTATACCAAATAAATTCCAGGTGTTTTAGTTTTTTTGAAGTTCCCATTCATAAAAAGCACCTCGTATGGGCTCGCCATCAATACTTTCTACCTGGTAGGTCGGTGGATTTGTCATATTCTTTTTAATAATATTAAATTGTTCCGCTGACCAGGATGGTGTATAGCCTTCTTCAAATAGTGACTTGTATCATCGAAGAAATAATGTTATTTCATTCTTGTATTTACTCATTCTTACAATGTCACCGAATTTAAACCTGAATTTTTTAGGTGCTGTTTTTATAATTTTCATATTCTGTAATTGAAGTATACGGCTTAACGTCAATAATAGGTCTCATCCTATTAGTTCTGTGAAATGTGTTGTTGTATTTTTCTTATCTTACAAAGTATGAAAACTCTTTATAAAGATTTGTTTTTAAAGTTCTAATTACCCTTTCCACAATAGCAGCCTTCTGCACACTCGAAGTATGGTAGTGGTTGATTGAGTTTTTCTTCAATAGTGCTTACAAAAGTTTATTAAAAAATTTTGTTCCTTAATCAGATTGTATGTTGTGGGGATAATAATCGGCTTGTTTAAAAACCTCCATCATTGCAACACATATTTCAAGTCCGGTTTTAGTTTTTATTGGTCTCACCCAGACAAATTTTGAAAAGCAATTTATACATACTAATTGTCGTATGTAATTAAATGTTCATTGAAGATTCGGTTACAAAGTTTGAGCTCTATGTAGCAAAAGAGTTCATTAGGAGGATTGACTGTGATCTGAGGGAGATGTACAATAACTATTTAAAAAATATTAAGCCAATGAGATAAAAAAGTAGCCGATCACTGTCATATAACGGGTTTCTTGCCACTGTATCTACATGTAATTCACAGTATCAAATACCAAGATTTATATCAATAATTTTCCATAATTTGAGCGGTTATGATTGCCACATATTTATAAGAGAACTAGCATCACATGGTGAAAATTGATGTTATAGCCAAAAATAAAGAAAAGTACACATCTTTTACTAAATCAATTTATATACACGATTTCACAGATACCACTGGAAAAACTATAAAAGCATATTTACAACTAATATTTTTAGATAGTTGTAAACTTTTGGCTGCTTTCTTAGATGAGCTTAGAAAAGGAATAGATATGTTTCAAGAGACACAAAAACATTTTAATGTCATGCAATAATTTAACTTAATGAGATAAAAAGGGACATTTCGATACAGCTATATCACTAGTCTAAGTAAATTGGATAATAACCATCTCCTAACAAAAAAAATCAATTTTATGATCAACTAAAGAAGTCGAGTATGTTCGGACAAAAAAGGTTTGAGGGTTGTTTAATTGTAAAACTTTAGGTGATTATTTCGATCTTTATAAAAACTGATGTAGTTCTCCTCTGTGTGAATCTGGCTTTAAAATTACATTGTACATAATAGGACCCTTGAGCAGGCTATAGAAAATGTCTTAGTAGTTAAGCAAACACATAGAATATTAGAATTTCAGCAATCACCTTGGCTCAAAAAATATATAGACACAAATACAGAATTATGCAATAAAAGCAGCAGCTGTTTTTACAAAGATTTATACAAATTATTCAACAGTCCAGTATTTGGGAAAACAATGCAAAATGTCGAGAAATAAACGATATAAAGCTTGTAACTAGTTGGGAAAATTAGTTAAGAAAAGAGGGGGCATGATCATTAATTGACTGACCTAATTACAAAAACTGTATAAAATTTACAGAGGATCTTGTTGCCATTCAAATGCAAAAAAATTAAAAATACACTATGATAAACCAATATGTTTAGATTTATGCATTTTAGACATTTCAAAAACAGTCATGTATGACATTTTTTATGATTTTATTAAAAAAGAATATGGTGATAATGCTACAATGGTGTACTTAGATACAGATTCCCAAATACTAAAGATGATTTTTGTAAATTCATATCAGAAAACCCCAAACAAATTTGACATTTCTAACTTTCTCTTAAATAATCCATACAATATATAAAAAATTCTATCTATTTTAGGTAGAATGAAAGATGAATTTAAGGGGAATCCAATTAAGACTTTTGTAGAAACTGGTGCCAAGGCTTATTACGTGAGTTCCACTTCTAAAGAACTCAAAAAATCAAAGGGCATAAAGAAATATGTAATAGACAAACATTTATCCGTTAAAGATTATTTAAAGATTGTAAGCTGTTTAGGAAAATGAAAAATTTTAACACAAACATGCATACGATATATAATGAAACCATCAATAACGTGGCTCTATCGTTATCAAGAAGATAAAAGATACATAATATCAGGTACAACATATACTCTACCTTGGGGGTATTGTGATATCAAACACTATGATTTTTTAAGTGATTTAAGGGTTTTACGGGAAAATGAACTTCAACATCTAGAGATAGATATATCTAACCAAATAGATTTAAGTAATTAGTGTTTAGTTATTATGTTAGAACTATAATGTTATACATAATTTTAGCTAAAAGTTTTGATTGATTTTTTTAATGTAACATATTTTAAAATCATGTAAATAAATAAAATTATTTTTGTCTTTTTTATTATTATTTCTCATTTACTATATAAGTTAAAAAAATAAGGAAGTGCTTCGTTTTTCAAATAAATTTCTTGTTTGGTTTAAAGAACACCAATCCAATATCTTACAAACTAATTTACAAGCTTATATAGTAAGAAAATAAATGATGGAATAAGCGTGGCAAAAGGTTTTTCTAAAAATAAAAATAAGACCAACAATTTTAGCTTATTTTCAATACAATTTTATTATTCATAATTAAATTATAATTAGCGTACAATAGATCATTTACATTTGACAAAGAAGAAAACAATTATTTTATACTTATTCTAACCCTTGGTGACAGTACCATTTAAAATATTATAAGTTAAGCACACACTTTTACATCATTTGGAAATTTATATTTTCTTGTGTTAAATTAAAGTTTAATGTCCTAATGGGATTTGCAGAGGACTATAGAAAGGGCATTTTTAATCAAAAACAAGAACTGATTCTCGTAATAAAAAAAACTAAAGTTTTGGTTCATATTTCATACACTATTTTGAAACTATTAATTAACTTGTTAATAAAATTATTATCCTGGAACCACTCAAGATATCCTCTAATTTGCTTTAAGCGACAAATGCAACTCGAAAATTTTGATTCTTGTTTCAGCTAGACTCGGCAAGCCAAAATTTTATTTCTTAAAATAAACTGTTCACAACCCTTCAGGTCTTTATCTAGCTGTTACTTAAAAAAACATAAAAACGAATTGTTAGCAAAATCTAAACAACTTTGTACCCAAGAAGATCTCTATTTTGCTGCAACATCTTCGTTTCCACTTTTTTATAGTTGCTTTTCAAATCGGACTGAGTCAAAAAAATACTTAGCTTTTAACAGTTCTATACATTATAAATATATTAAATTTATTTGTCAACTTCATGTATTACATAACCGTTTTTTTAAAGTAACCTTCAATGGAGCCAGTTATTCAATAGATTTGAAGAACATCTACAGTATCTGCAACTTAGGTGTTACGCAAAAGTTTCAACATTTATTTTTTGAGTTTAGTGTCCTGATGGGATTTGCAGAGGACTATAGAAAAGGCATTTTTAATCAAAAACAAGAACTGATTCTCGTAATAAAAAAAAACTCAAGATGGTTTTTTCAGGTGGTGGCTTCAACCAAAGTAACTTGCATAATTTTAAATTTAAAAACGAAAAAGTTAAAGTTACCAATAATTATGTGTATTTGGGAGTTTCTTTTACATCATCTACATTTTTTAAAACAATGACTGAAAGGTCTATCCATTATAAATATATTAAATTTATTTGTCAATTTCGTGTACTAAATAACCGTTTTTTTAAAGTAACCTTCAATGGAGCCAGTTACTCAATAGATTTTAGGGAAATCTGCAGTATCTGCAACTTAGGTGTTACGCAAATATTTCAACATGTATTTTTTGAGTGCGCCCCTCTTCGTCAGGGTTTAACTACTGATAATAAAATAGTTTCTAGTGCCGAACATTTTATTGTTTTTCTCGATAATGTATGGCAAAGCAACATAAAACCCGTAGTGCATTACTTTTTAAACATACTTTATTTAAGAGGTTTTTTTTAAATGAATAATTTTGATTATTTAGCTTTTGATATTTTGCTACTGTAAGATTTAATACTTAATGCATACATTCGTTCCGAAGTCAGCACAAAGTGTTAATTATAAATAAATAATCGAAACGGTTTTTTTTGGAAGTAAATTATTTGTTACAGAATACCTATATAAAAAATCTATTTGTTTTTTCTTTAGACTTTTTTCTGATAGACTGCATTTATTTAAAACTTTTTGCTGGTTTGTTTTTTATCCAGCAGATGGAATTTTAGTAGGGTTTCAAAAAAAAAATATTTTCAAAAATAGCTTTAAGTTTTCTTATTATTACATTTATTATTATTATTTTTCTCGATAAATGCCAAAAAACATTTCTTTTTTTAGTGTGATGTTTATATTTGGTAATTCTCAACTTTTTCTTGTAAACATCTAAAATATTTAATTTTTTTTAGGTATAGAAAAACTATTTATTTTGTTTTTTTTTTTAATTTTTGTAAGCAATGCCTAAACTCATTGCTATAAGTGTACTTTGTATTACTTTAAAAGCAATAAAGTATATTGTCTATTGTCTAATAGCACACACATTCAATAATTGTTATATTGGTGAAGTTGATGCGGAAATCTCCATAGATAAAATCGAATGGAAAATCCGGCACATGACTCCAGCGAATCGTCAAAGAGTTAAAATCCTTTAAAAAATTATTAATGCCGGTAATAATGTTAATATCAAAGCCGCCTATCGCATGTGGGATTTGTATGAACTGCCTCTTCTTCGGAGCACAGCTTCTGATACATGGGCAGTAAGAAGTAGTACGAATTTGAAAAAACCATGGTACATTATTATTGGATTTCAAAAGACTGAAAATTGTAATGCCAGAGACAAAGGTGCCACAGAATTTATGTCTGCTGATTTGGCTGATATTAGATTATATATTAATTCGGCAGTTTTTCCTTATGAGAAGTGGAGTCTCGAGTTTTCAAAAAGATTATGGGGCCTTGCCTACTATGCATATCAAAAGTTTCAAAGCAGTTACTATGGTAAGACATGTTACGAACCAATG
Organism: Aspidapion aeneum; assembly: GCA_963576565.1. NCBI lineage: Eukaryota > Metazoa > Arthropoda > Insecta > Coleoptera > Brentidae > Aspidapion > Aspidapion aeneum. The sequence continues at coordinate 52,052,507 of OY755039.1, forward strand.
CTTGTTTTAGATAGTTTCATTAAAAACCCATTAATTATTATCGATGCTTCACATCAATTGTCAAATGTAAATTATCTCTTGTACGCTAATTATAATTTAATTATAAATAATAAAATTTTATTGAAAATAAGCTAAAATTGTTGGTAATTTTTTTATTTTTAGAAAAACATTTTGCACCACTTATTCCATCATTTATTTTCTTCCTATATAAGCTAGAAAAACTTTGTTGGTATTTCTTTGTCAATTAGTTTGTAAGATATTGGATTGGTGTTCTTTAAACCAAACAAGAAATTTATATAAAAAACGAAGTACTTCCTTATTTTTTAACTTATATAGTAAATGAGAAATAATAATAAGAAAGGCAGATTGTGATTAAAACATTATATTAAAGGTTTAGCCTTAACTCTTTGAGGCACGGACTTTTTGGATAATAAAAACATTTCAGGCACAGAAAAACAAAAATCTTGCAAAATTCTTAAAAGTACTAAATATTTATTAATAATAACTTTTAATTAAAAAAAAACTGAAAAAACACTTTTTTTCTTAAAAGACTTAAAAAAAAACTAAAAAACACTGGTGGTCAGCTCTGCCGTCCTAAGTAAGATGCTCTGGTGACCACCGTGCAAATGTGCCTTGTATATTTGCTATCTACTTGGTATATTATATATATATATATATATATATATATATATATATATATATATATATATATATATATTTTTTTTTTTTAATACACAAAGCAACCTGACAGACTACACTTCCATAAAGATCGTGAAACATGTTCTTCGGTACTGCAGTGAGCGCATCTCCTTGCTGTACCCCTTTCTGGTTGGTGTTTAGAACTATTCAAGCGTATGTCATCGCTAGCGCTCGGCTTATGTTTTTTTATCTGAACAGTCGGTTTGGGGGTTTCTTTAAATTTAACTATAAATGGAGCCATCAGGGATTCATAAAGCTGTCTTCTAAAATTTTTATTTTCCGGTGTAAAGTTCGAATCCTCGTCTGAGTCACCAAAATCGCTAATATCAACATCTAAACCAAAACTGAGATTCTCGGCCTCTTTTTCGAGTTCTTTCTGAGTAAGTGCTCTTCTCATCTTGTCTTACAAAACCTAAAACAATAATTACACTACAAAATATTTATTCGCACTAAAAAACAGGTAAAGTAAATAAAAAACCTAATTTTAAACAGTTTCTGTTAACAACCTAAAAACATTAAAATTCAAACATTATTGGGTTACATTTACACGGTGGTCAGCGTAGGTGACCACCATTATTTATACCATAATTCGGAAAAAATAAAATCGATAACTTTTTTAAAGTGAAAATGTAGAACCTCATATTATATTTTATCTAAAAAAAACTCAATCCCAAATATGTAGATCAATACATACCATTTTTGAACCATCTACATTTAACTGCATTGCATGCACTTGTTGATTTTTCAACTTCGACTGAACACGTGCTGGCTGCAAATAATTTAATACCAAATTCCTGCATGCTGCGCCATCTCTTAGAATATACTGCATCAACTAAATGTGGTGGATTGATAAGACTAGCGTGCATGTAAGCTAGAAAAATTATTTTCTTGGTGGTCATCTACAGCGACCACCGTGCCGGAAAGGGGGAAAAAATTGGTGGTCGTCTTGGATGACCGCTGTGCTTCAAAGAGTTAAGAGCGGAATTTTCAGCCATTGTTTCAAAAAATGTAGATGCTGTAAAAGAAACTCCCAAATACACATAACTGTTGGTTACTTCAACTTTTTCGTTTTTAAATTTAAAATTATGCAAGTTACTTTGGTTGATACCACTACGTGAAAATACCATAACTTTAGTTTTTTTTTATTACGAGAATCAGTTCTTGTTTTTGATTAAAAATGCCCTTTCTATAGTCCTCTGCAAATCCCATTAGGACATTAAACTGGAATTTAACACAAGAAAATATACATTTCCAAATGATGTAAAAGTGTATGCTTTACTTATTCATCATTCATTGATTTCTTATAATATTTTAAATGGTACTGTCACCAAGGGTTAGAATAACTATAAAATAATTGTTTTCTTCTTTGTCAAATGTAAATGATCTCTTGTACGCTAATTATAATTTAATTATGAATAATAAAATTGTATTGAAAATAAGCTAAAATTGTTGGTCTTATTTTTATTTTTAGAAAAACCTTTTGCCACGCTTATTCCATCATTTATTTTCTTACTATATAAGCTTGTAAATTAGTTTGTAAGATATTGGATTGGTGTTCTTTAAACCAAACAAGAAATTTATTTGAAAAACGAAGCACTTCCTTATTTTTTTAACTTATATAGTAAATGAGAAATAATAATAAGAAAGACAAAAATAATTTTATTTATTTACATGATTTTAAAATATGTTACATTAAAAAAATCAATCAAAACTTTTAGCTAAAATTATGTATAACATTATAATTCTAACATAATAACTAAACACTAATTACTTAAATCTATTTGGTTCATATCTCTAGTTGTTGAAGTTCATTTTCCCGTAAAGCCCTTAAATCACTTAAAAAATCATAGTGTTTGATATCACAAAACCCCCAAGGTAGAGTATATGTTGTACCTGATATTATGTATCTTTTATCTTCTTGATAACGATAGAGCCACGTTATTGATGGTTTCATTATATATCGTATGCATGTTTGTGTTAAAATTTTTCATTTTCCTAAACAGCATACAATCTCTAATCTTTAACGGATAAATGTTTGTCTATTACATATTTCTTTATGCCCTTTGATTTTTTGAGTTCTTTAGAAGTGGAAGTGGAAGTAATAAGCCTTGGCACCAGTTTCTACAAAAGTCTTAATTGGATCCCCCTTAAATTCAGCTTTCATTCTACCTAAAATAGATAGAATTTTTTTATATTGTATGGATTATTTAAGTGAAAGTTAGAAATGTCAAATTTGTTTGGGGTTTTCTGATATGAATTTACAAAAATCATCTTTAGTATTTGGGAATCTGTATCTAAGTACACCATTGTAGCATTATCACCATATTCTTTTTTAATAAAATCATAAAAAATGTCATACATGACTGTTTTTGAAATGTCTAAAATGCATAAATCTAAACATATTGGTTCATCATAGTGTATTTTTAATTTTTTTGCATTTGAATGGCAACAAGATCCTCTGTAAATATTATACAGTTTTTGTAATTAGGTCAGTCAATTAATGATCATGCCCCCTCTTTTCTTAACTAATTTTCCCAACTAGTTACAAGCTTTATATCGTTTATTTCTCGACATTTTGCATTGTTTTCTCAAATACTGGACTGTTGAATAATTTGTATAAATCATAATTCTGTATTTGTGTCTATATATTTTTTGAGCCAAGGTGATTGCTGAAATTCTAATATTCTATGTGTTTGCTTAACTACCCAACAAACATTTAAAGTTGTAACGACGAAACCCCAACTAGAAAGAATTTCTTAAAAGTAACCGCAACGTTATAATTCCCTAAGTGGGGAACCAATTTCTGGTTATAACTACTTGGCCAAGTGTTTAAAGTCACTGTAGTAACAACTACACTACTACGTCGTAGCCAGGTATCTACTACGTCGTAGAGGCTGTTTTTTTTTCCGTAATGGCATAAAAGTTGCGATGTAGTTGCAAATAATATAATCGTTTCTTTTTGGTAGAATTGTTACACAATATGGTGGACACAACAGTAAACAGACTCGCTTAGTTTTTTTGTTTGGTTATGGTTATAATATGTACTATGTTATCCAAAAGTGTGAGAATATAGGATCAAAATTCGAGTGCGACGCAAAGTTTTCTGTATAACATGCATTATGTATATTGCAAAAAACCGGTGCGCCCGTAAAAGTGAGCCGTTTTCTGGTAGCTGATGGAATTTTTGTGTTGTGATTTTGGAGGTTATGTTTTCATAATCGACAGTTAACTCCAACAAATGGTGCTTAAGAAGAGCATTTTTGGTAAGCTTCAACTAATTTGTTTCTAAAATAGTATAGATCTTTAATATGAGCTCATAAAACGACAACAAAAATATTAAATTTTCTTTCTTAAATAAAAACATGGCGTCCCAAACTATATTCCCTGATAGTCGAAAGGGTTACTTGAAAGTGAGCCTAAGTTACGGCAACGTGTCACTTACGACTTTTATGTCGGCATTCCTTTTTAGTTCTAGATAACACACCCGAATTTCTACTCCTTCGTTGCAGAAACGTATTATTAACTAGCTTTCGCCACTAGAAAACGTCTACAGAGTGATAGGAACCACGCGATAAGTATAACTACTACCCTCAAGTTATTGGGGTGTCGCCACTTGTCATTTGCCGTTTGTGTCAACAACAACACCACTGCTTATAGGTTATGTACGAGCGTGAATTTGTGGTAGGTTTTAAAACAAAAACAAGATAAATTAAATTCCATTAGAACAATAAATGAAGTGCCAATAAAAAGAGTTTTTTAAAATGTAACACAGCACAAATTTAAGTTTATTCACTTCAAACCAAGCTTTAACAACAGCACAAATTTGAAGAAAATCAAAAAGACACGACACGTCAGCACAAGAGGCATAGATAAACGAATTCGGTTTAGTCCGCACAAGAGGGTTACGATGGCGATAGGGTGGTGCCACAGCACAAACCACGAACGACCGTAAAGACAGTGAATAGAACAGCAACAAGTAGCGTAAAAGATTAAGGATGGAGATTAAGCATGGACCAGGGAATTCTTAAAATCCGGGTGCGGTACTCGATACTTTGGATCAATATTTTGCATTTTGATTGTTTTGCAAAATGGTCTAGCAATGAGGTCGAAAAAATGGACTGCTCAAGGTAGTTAAAAAAATATTTGCAAAACTATTCCTAATATTCCCATATTATAAAAGGAGCCACAAAAAGTAGGGTTAAGAATGTGTGCGACAAAGATGCGACTTCAAAAAGTCTACGTTTTCAAAGTAGAAACAGGAAGGAGAGATTACTTTAAAAGATCGACATTAAAAAAAAGTCAAAGTAGTTGCGGCTTTAAAGTTGATCCACAAAGTTATTTTGTCTACATTGTTACATCAGATGTTACTATGATGACACAAACTTTTGTGGTAAAAATTAAAGTTATAATGTAGTTGTCGGATACACTTGTTTGGGACTCCAATGAAGCTTAACTTTCTAGTGGTAATTAAGTAGGGTTTAAAAGTCAGGGCGACTACGAAATAACGACTAAAAAGAAAGTAAAACTTTAGCAACGTCCTATTGTGGTAGAGAAGACTCTCAGAATCGACTATCAAGAAACAATCCTAAGAAGTAGTTTAGAGGGTCGTTTTTACGAAACATCTACTATTTCCTGATACTAAATAGTAGTTAGAACTAAAAAGTAACAAATTTTGGTTGGGATCACCACATTTCTACTATAAGAAAGTAGCAAAGCCTTTAGTACACATGTAGCCGTTACTATAAATGTTAGTTGGGTACTAAGACATTTTCTATAGCCTGCTCAAGGGTCCTATTATGTACAATGTAATTTTAAAGCCAGATTCACACAGAGGAGAACTACATCAGTTTTTATAAAGATCGGAGTAATCACCTAAAGTTTTACAATTAAACAACCCTCAAACCTTTTTTGTCCGATCATACTCGACTTCTTTAGTTGATCATAAAATTAATTTTTTTTGTTAGGAGATGGTTATTATCCAATTTACTTAGACTAGTGATATAGCTGTATCGAAATGTCCCTTTTTATCTCATTAAGTTAAATTATTGCATGCCATTAAAATGTTTTTGTGTCTCTTGAAACATATCTATTCCTTTTCTAAGCTCATCTAAGAAAGCAGATAAAAGTTTACAACTATCTAAAAATATTAGTTGTAAATATGCTTTTATAGTTTTTCTGATGATGATGTGTACTTTTCTTTATTTTTGGCTATAACATCAATTTTCACCATGTGATGCTAGTTCTCTTATAAACATGTGGCAATCATAACCGCTCAAATTATGGAAAATTATTGATATAAATCTTGGTATTTGATACTGTGAATTACATGTAGATACAGTGGCACGAAACCCGTTATATGACAATGATCGGCTACTTTTTTATCTCATTGGCTTAATATTTTTTAAATAGTTATTGTACATCTCCCTCAGATCACAGTCAATCCTCCTAATGAACTCTTTTGCTACATAGAGCTCAAACTTTGTAACCGAATCGTCAATGAACATTTAATTACATACGACAATTAGTATGTATAAATTGCTTTTCAAAATTTGTCTGGGTGAGACCAATAAAAACTAAAACCGGACTTGAAATATGTGTTGCAATGATGGAGGTTTTTAAACAAGCCGATTATTATCCCCACAACATACAATCTGATTAAGGAACAAAATTTTTTAATAAACTTTTCTAAGCACTATTGAAGAAAAACTCAATCAACCACTACCATACTTCGAGTGTGCAGAAGGCTGCTATTGTGGAAAGGGTAATTAGAACTTTAAAAACAAATCTTTATAAAGAGTTTTCATACTTTGTAAGATAAGAAAAATACAACAACACATTTCACAGAACTAATAGGATGAGACCTATTATTGACGTTAAGCCGTATACTTCAATTACAGAATATGAAAATATAAAAACAGCACCTAAAAATTCAGGTTTCAATTCGGTAACATTGTAAGAATGAGTAAATACAAGCATGGATTAAATAACATTATTTCTTCGATGATACAAGTCACTATTTGAAAAAGGCTATACACCATCCTGGTCAGCGGAACAATTTAATATTATTAAAAAGAATATGACAAATCCACCGACCTACCAGGTAGAAAGTATTGATGGCGAGCCCATACGAGGTGCTTTTTATGAATGGGAACTTCAAAAAAACTAAAACACCTGGAATTTATTTGGCAGAATTTATATGGTAGAAAAAATTTTCAACAAAAAAAAAAGTTGTTCCGATTTTAAAACTTATATATATATATATATATATATATATATATATATATATATATATATATATATATATATATATATATATTTGCGTTTCAGATGATTTTAAAACTTTTCTGTCGCGCCGTCTGTCTGTCTGTTTGCTTGTGTGTCTGTATGTCTGTCTATAACGACCAACGCGCGTAACTCAAAATCGCTAATTTGATTTTAATGAAATGTCTTTCTTTGATCATCGACATGGCCCATTTAAGAATAAACAAATTGCACCGAACACAAACCAAATAAAAGGGTGGGGGTAGATTTCAAAATCTACAGGTTATGTGAAAATATGGCGTGTGTGATACCAAACGAATGGTAATTGAGTCTGGAGTTAAACAAAATAAATTTTAGTTAAAAAAAAATGCTGGGGGTAGATTTTAAAAATTAAATTTAATCAAACGAAAGGTAATTAAGTCTGGATGTAAACAAAATACATTTTAGGCTTTAAAAAAAAGGGTGGGGATAGATTTTAAAAATTAGAATTTAAGACAAAACATGGCTTGTGTGGTATCAAACGAAAGGTAATTAAGTCTGGAGTTGAATAAAATATATTTAAGTTTTTAGATATATTAGCTCACATGGACTCTATAACTATAGTATCTAGTGTGAGCCTAGGTGCCCATATATTGGCAGAGTATTTCTTTATTGTAATTTAGTATCATAGTTAATCAACCTCATATAATTTATAAATATATATTGTATTTTTCTTCTAATTTGGATTATATACTATTAATTCTACAACATTTTTCATTATTATTTTACATTTAAAGATCAAAAAAATCTGTCTTTTCTGGTAAATGGCCTCAAACACTGCGGAAATGATAAATTAAAATACGGGTTTTCTCTACATATTTTATAAACAGCTCCGAAAAATTTTTAAAAGAATTAACAACCTTTTTGTACAAAAATATTTAAGTAATTATTTCGGGTTATGGCTAGAGACAAAATTGCAGCTGTAAACACCTGCGGTTTTTTGACTGTTCTCGCGTATTGGGTTGTTTGGAAGGATTCTTTATTTGTAATTTTTTTACTTCTTAGGCAAGGCTATTATATTTTTGGGGGAATTTGCAGAATACTATTTGTTTAAGAATTTGGTTTAGTTATTATTTGCGTGTTGTTAACGAGTTTTACAAAATGCTGTTTGATGAGCTACAGCTCATTTTATAATAAACTCCTCAACCGCCACTTTAACTTATCATTTGAGTGTCCTTGATGTTTTGCAAGATGTTGTTAAAAAATACAACAACACATTTCACAGAACTATTAGGATGAGACCTATTGACGTTAAGCCGTGTACTTCAATTCCAGAATATAAAAATAGCATCTAAAAAATTCAGGTTTAAATTAGGTGACATTGTAAGAATTAGTAAATACAAGTCACTATCTGAAAAAAGGCTTGGTCATATAATTTATAAATATATATTTTGTTTTTATCATAAGTTAAATAAAACAAAATTGTTTGCAAAAAATTTGTGTTTATTATTTATATTATATACTATTAATTCTACAACATTGTTTATTATTATTTACATTCAAAGATAGAAAATGTTTAAGAGTATACCTCTAATTTTGTTAAATTCAAAAATATTGAATTAATACACTAACAAAACTTATCTATTTTATTGCAGGGAATACATCATCGGTATACTGGCAATATACACTAAGTCAAAAAAGTTAGTTTTGAAAAAATCGCATTTTGAAAATTCTGATATTGGGAACAAAATTTTGAAATTGATTGAAATTTGTTCAAATTTCATTTTGTCGGCCAGGTTTAATCATGGCTGGTTTTACTAACATAAAGATATGGTATTTTTCATTATGAATATGCAAATATCTTAAAAACGACAAAAATTGTCTTAGTGGATATTGCCAGTATACCGACGATATGTTCTAATACTAAACACTTTCTCAATTAAATCCAATTGAAATAATTTAATAACTAAAATCTCAATATTGTTATGTATTTTTTTTATGTGTTTAATAGCTAATGAATATTTTTTCCTCAAACTTTGAAACTCTTGTTAATTTTTCGACCAACTACCACCATAAACTTGGTCATGTTCAGATTCAAAAAGTAAGTCATAAAAAGCTTCTTTTAAGTAATCAACACCTCCATTTAAATCATTAAAATCCAACCACGACATTGTATTTTTTTTGCAGTACTGCCTACAACATAATGTTTCTAGTTTTTAAATTCACATAAAGTTTCACTATAGCGGCAAACTTATTTCTCATCCTCGTCTTCCCCTCTTTATTGACATGGCATCAAACTTCTTTGATGTAAATTTTAATAATATACAGCATTCCAAATTCAAATAAAGCTTTACTGTTTTTCAAACTTGTAGCCACTTGTCCCAAATATGTTAAAGTATACTTTTCACCACTCTTCTTGTTGACCGTTTCCACAAAATCACTTTTTATCGTTTTAAGAATGCGTTTGGGCAAAAATACTTTGAATGTATTGGTCTCATCAAATAGCGTCACCATAACAACAACAACACTTTAAAATTTTAAATAAAATTTGTTTTTACTAACCCCCACTCTTTTGCAATATATGCGATCTTGACTTAAACTTGTGTCTTGGGTAATAAATTTGGGCTCAAGGCCATTCATTCTCAAGGTTAAAAATATCACTCGCACAATTTGACCAACCACACAAAGAAAAATGGCCTTCGCAACTATGCGATATCATATCAAGGGCAAAAAACCACTCAGATTATTGGCCTCTACATACAAAATAATTACAATATCATATCTAGATCAAAAATACGACTCATACTATTGACCTCTACATAAAAAATAACGACCTTCACAACTGTTTGAAGTTCAAAAACACCACTAGACCAATTCGCCTCTGCAAACAAAAATTTTACAGTCAAAAATTTCTAACCTTCGTAATTTTTCAAGGTCAAAAAGAAAACCAATCTGCACACAAAAATTTCAAATTCAATATAAAACAAGGCAACGACCGTCAAGGTCATTCAAGGTCATTCCCTCCTCAAAAGTGGTCCAGCACCCGCTTAAGCCTACTACTCAAAACGAATTTTATACTTCCCACAAAGGTATGTGTGCCTAACTTGCGAGTGTCAGAAGGAGAGGGAAGAGTTGATTTTGGTTGTTTTCCTACTTACACAAGGTTGCATCCCTAGACGTACGTTTCTGTGTGTTTCACGTCATCAGTAGAGAATAGCAAACCCAGGTAAGCCAATTTTAATCAAAAGTTAGGCACACATACCTTTGTATGAAGTATAAAATTCGTTTTGATTTTTATCGATCTACACACAGCACGTTTTCCATCTTTCTTCTTTGCATAATCCTTTTTGTTGCACTTTGATTTGAGTAGTGTTACCTTAAAATTTCACTAAAGTGCCTTATGCAAAGCAGTAAAAATGGCAAGTTGCAGAAATATTAAATGACATCTAACGCAAATAGTCCACAGTACACCGGTGTATTTTTTAATTGATGACTAACAGTCTGAAACCTGACCTGGACTGGTATTCTCATAAATTGGCTTAAAAACGTTACGTTTTGAAAACGCTAAGCGAAACGCACAGCATCCTTCTCGCATGGCATTTGCGCTGACCCACCGAATTTGGTATTCACGTTGGTAAACGCGCCCTTGAGATGGAACTCGCTAAGCATCCTTCAAATTCTCTCTTTTTGACATTTGTGGCATACATTAGAGATTTTTTTTACCCCAGTTAGTTATTTTTGTTATTTATTGAAAACAACATCGAAAATCTAGAGAAGGTGATGGTTAGAAATGGTTTTAATGAGAAATCTTGGGCTAAAGGTGTCTTAACATGATTGTAATGACCCCTACGCTCCTAGGATATAATAATCTAGGTTATATAGACGTAAACCATAAATGTTCATCATATTCTAAATAAAATAAAGTTTAAAAAAAAGATTTTGTTAATTATCTTCAATAATTTTTAAAATTTAGATTTTTTAAAGTTTTGGCACGACCACCACCATTTCATTGTTCCAACTGAATACACTCGCTTATACTAGAGTGTTTCCAATAAGGCTCAAAAGCTCGGTTACCTACTCTACAGGGTACCTTTACATATAGAAGTGTAGAAAATTTGCCCATAAACAATTTTTAATTATTCATTTATCTGTCCAACTTCAATAGATTCCTGAGGAAAAAGAAATACAGTAAATCTTTATTCGCAAACTCCTTAAAATCCTTCATTTCTACTTTGAGGAATAAGAAAGGTACCTATTTTGACCTTATTGTACTTAAAGTATAGGCTGAAAGCCTCCTTTAACCACTATAAATACAAAATTGGCCAAAAAAATTAATAACTGTGTGCATAATACTTTTAATAGGTTTGAATTTTTTTAAAACGCCAAGCGATTTCCAAAAACAGATGCCAATTGGTAGGTGTTTTTAAACACGGTTACCGTTTTAAAAAATGCTCGGCGCAATCGTACATGAAAACCATTTTTGCACTTGATGTCAGGTGCTTAGCGAATTTGACGTCATAAAACGGTAAGCGTCTTAAAAACGCTATGCGTTTTTCATTACGAGAATACCTGTCCCGGACGGCACCTCACCAAAAGTGCTTAGCATTTTTTTCAAACGGTAACCGTGTTTAAAAACACCTACCAATTGGCATCTGTTTCTGGAAATCGCTTGGCGTTTTTAAAAAGTTCAAACCTATTAAAAAGTATTATGCATACAGTTATTAATTTTTTTGGCCAATTTTGTATTTTATTTATAGCAATTAAAGGAGGCCTTCAGCCTATTTTTTAAGTACAATAAGGTACCAAAATAGCTACTTTTCTTATCCTTTAAGGTAGAAATGAAGGATTTTAAGGCGTTTGCGAATAAAGATTTGTTGTATTTCTCTCCCCTCTGGAATCTATTTAAGTGGTACAGATAAATTAATAATTAAAAATTGTTGATGGGCAGGTTTTCTACACTTCTATATGTAAAGATACCCTGTAGAGTAGGTAACCGAGCATTTCAGCGTTATTGGAAACACCCTAGTATAAGCGAGTGTATTCAGTTGGAACAATGAAATGGTGGTGGTCGTGCTAAAACTCTAAAAAATTTAAATTTTAAAAATTATTAAAGATTTTTAACTAAATCTTCTTTTAAAACTTTATTTTGTTTTTTAGAATATAATGAAAATTTATGGTTTACGTCTATATAACCTTTATTATTATACCCTAGGAGTGTAGGGGTCATTTCAATCATGTTAAGACACCCCTAGCTCAACATTTCTCATTAAAACCATTTCTTACCATCACCTTCTCTAGATTTTTGATAAATAACAAAAATAACTAACTGGAGTAAAAAAAATCTCTAATGTATGCCACAAATGTCAAAAAACATAAACACAAAGCAAGAATTTGAAGGATGCTTAAGGAGTTCCATCCCAAGGGCTCGTTTACCAACGTGAATACCAAATTCGATCGGTAAGCACAAATGCCATGCGAGAAGGGTGCTCTGCGTTTCGCTTAGCGTTTTCAAAACGTAACGTTTTTAAGCCAATTTATGAGAATACCAGTCCTGACCTCCTCTGCGAAAATTTTTGAGAGTGATTCTAACAGAATGCGCGGGTGCAGAAATTTTTGTGCTTTGGACTAACTAAACCAAGCATATGATTTTGGGGACAATGTTGCGATTTACTTTAAAACACATCCATATTTTAGGCAAGAGAAAAAAAAACAGCTATTAACTCTCCAATTATCTTAAAATTACTTACTGAGGATATTTTTTATTTTTTAATAGGTAGGAATTTAACGAATGCTGCCTAGGCCAATCTTACTAGTCTTTTGATTTCAGTTGTTTGGATTTCTTTTTTTAGTTTATTAATTTGTCCCAGTCTAGGTATATAATCCTGTGCTTGTTCTCTTTTCTCTTGGTTTAGTCTGATCGTAATATCTACATCTGCGTTTGTTATGATTTTAGTTTTAGTGTAGTTCATACTCAAACCTATATTTTTAGCTGCTGTATCCCGTTATTCCAGCATTTTTATCCGTTCTTTTTTCTTATCTGTTATTAAGGCATTATATTAGATGGTTCAAGTATTGTCCGTTTACTTTGATGCCTATTTCTTCCCAATCTAATTTTTTTAATCTGGTTAAATAGTTTAGGGGATATTGTGTCACCCTGCCTGACACCTCTTCTTATGAGGATTGGCTTGGTTCCTTCGTGAATTTGATTGATGTTGTTGCTTCGCTATATTGACTATTAAATCTGTGTATTCGGTTATTAATTAAAGATGCTTTTACTGCCCAGTGCTCAATGTTATCGAAAGCTTTTTCAAAGTCAATAACGCAATATATTGTTGGTTTCATTCTATTAAAGAATTAGTATCCAGCAATTTTTTTTAATGTAAGAAAGGTAATGGCAATATTGTTCTACAAATCATATCCTTGGTTTAGTTAGTCCGATGCACGAAGCATGTCTACGCCTGCACACTCTGCTAGGAATCACTTTCAAGTATATTTGCGGGGGAAAAAGTTAGGCGTCTCGGCCAAATAATATATGTACGAAAATTTATCCAGTTAGTAAACACTTAAAAAATAGACCGGTGTGCTGTGGACTATTAAAGTAAGTAAGTAAGTAGACTTTTGCTAAATTTGATGGCAAATTCACTAAGTACTTGAATCAATGTACAATAAAAAATAATATATTTTTTATTGCCCCATTGCGATATTTTTCATTACCCCACGATAGTCAAAACGAAAGGGTAATAAGAAACATTTCCATTCTGAACTACTTGTTTATGACAGGCAAAATTTAAAACAATACATAGAAAGTCTTACATTTGACAGCAAACTTAAGTATTAAAACTGAAAATAAAATGTTTCCTTCAGACAAAAAAAATATTATTTGAAATGGTTTGCTTGTAAAAAACAAAAGTGCTAAAACTTTATTAATATTGTAGTAGAAAATTTGAAAGATTTTTTCAGAAGAACAAAAGACAAACTGCAAGAGTAGCAAAAAAATATTTCCTATTACTTATTACCCCATTATCCCCTATGTGAAAGAAATGGGTTCCGCCAGAGATTGCTTAATGTTCTTCCATTAGTCCCTGGTGCCGCTCAACACTGCGTGACCTGTGCAGCATGCGCCACCAAATGGCGCGGAATTTAATAGAAGCTCGCTAAAACACAATTGCGCACGTCCTACGTATGTCAAAAATCCTATGTTAATAGTCCGTGAGTTTGCGGCGACCCACGGAAGCCGCTAACCAACGATTATAAACACACAGGATTGCTTATTTCCATTTAACTCTATGTTAGCGTCGCTTAGCGAGACGAACAGTGTCTGCTTACGTCACCAGCGGACCAGTTGCTTTGTTTTTATTGAGAGTTCGTGTGATTTTAAGGTGTTTTTGACGTTTTTACCTCCGCTTTTTTGCGTTTTTTCATTTATTTGACGGTGTGGTTGACTATTTAGGAGGTAAATCTGAGGGCACGGCAGTGCCTCGCCAAGTTCACGCGCCGTATCATCTTTTCTTGAAACATTTCAGCCGATATTTGACCTCTCTAAAACTCTATTTCGGAAAGAGCTACGAATCTCAAACTTTGCACAGTCGTAGATCCCCATGGAGTTAACAATCCCTTCATGTTTAGTTTCATGAAATTCTCAAAAGTACTGAAGTAGTTACGAAATTTCAAAAAACGTCGAAATTGTCACTCACTCACTCATGTACTTCCAGACATGCTACAAAGCTGACATTTGGCAGACTGATTGAAATTATGACCAAACCCCTGGAAAAAAACCCAAAATTCGAATTTACTTCCCTCCCCTATACATGTAAAGTTATGCAAAAGTAACATTGCCCACTTCCAGATATGGCAGACTGATAGGAACTATGATAAAACTATAGAAAAAATTTAAAACCCCAAAATTATAATTTACTTTCCTCCCCTATAAATGTAAAGTAATGTAAAAGTAACATTGCCCACTTCCAGAAACGCTCGAGAGCTGAGATTTGGAAGGCCGATAGGAACTATGATAAAACTATAAAAGAAAATTAAAAAACCCCAAAGTTTAATTAACTTATCTCCTCTATAAATGTAAAGTTATGTAAATTAGCATTGTCCACTTCCAGAAACGCTAGAGAGCTGAGCTTTGGAAGACTGATAGGAACTATGATAAAACTATAGGAAAAATTTTAAAACCACTTTACTTTCCTTCCCTATAAATGTAAAGTTATGTAAAATTAACATTGCCTACTTCCAGGAACACTAGAGAGCTGAGCTTTAGAAGGCTGATAAGAACTATGATAAAACCATAGGAAAATATAAAAAAACTCAACATTTTTAATAAGGCACTGCAAAAGTTTTGAACAATATCCCGTATATTTTACTACTTTAAAACTTAAATATTATCCAAATCCTATAAAAAAGCAGTGAAATCATAACAAAAACATTTCATGTAATAAAAGCAAAGTACGCGAAAATGGTATTCCGTAAAAAGGATTAAGATAAAAGTAAAGCCAAGTTCTACAATACAAATTTCAAAATGAATGGTTCTTACTAGTTTGGAAATGTTTTTCTTAGGAAATTGAACGTAAAAAAGTTTGGCTGGAATAGCAAAGTTTATAAAAACATTTCCAAACTAGTAAGAACCATTCATTTTGAAATTTGTATTGTAGAACTTGGCTTTACTTTTATCTTAATTCTTTTTACGGAATACCACTTTCGCGTACTTTTTTTGCTTGCTTTTTTTTACATGAAATATTTTTGTTATGATACCGGACCTTTAGAAATGTGAATTAAGTGAATTGATATAAAGAAGGCACATTAATTTATTGTTGAAATAAAAGCTTTGTGTTCGCTCTTTCAGTGTAGAAATATAAATATATATACTTTTATATTATTATATTTATATAAACTTTTAGATTTTTTTGGATTTTTGGAAATTCCTTGCATTAAATTAATCACATTAAAGCAAATTGATAATTATGCCGCAAACGTACTTCTTTTATTAAACTGATTATTGGAAAGTTTATTTTGTAGACAGTTTCTCCAAGTTTAGTTTCAGTTTTCCAAGTAACACAAACTGGACAATATAGTTTAAAAGCAAAAACTCTGCTGTGAAAGTGTTGTCAGAGCTTAGTTTTTGCTGCAAAACAGCTAGCTGTGGTTTAGAAATTATTTTAGCTATAGAACCTCTCTGATAGCAGGTGTTTATGAATAAAATGGCTATTGATGTAATATTACCCAGGACTGGCTCTTTTAAAGTTAAATAATTGCTAATAAGCATGCTAAAATTTAGCTAGCTAAATAACATAAATTTTAAGCTCTTATTCCTATTATTTAGCTACAAAAAGCGGCAATTTAGCAATTTTGTATTTTAAGCTGTTTATTACAAAACTTTTGAACAGCCCCTAACAATGCTTGGTCAGAAGACCAGTGCGATTATGACTGTTGAAAAAAGGAGGATTTATTGTCAAATTGTGTCAGGCCTGATCCAAGGTTCGTAAAGAAACCGGTTGTGTGGTAACTCCCAGCCAATGACGCGGCATTTTGCCTGCTCCACGGTCAACAAAGAAAGACCTATACGTTACATTATGAGAGAAATAAAGATAGGTCTATTTAAAAGCAGCAAAAATACCAAAATTTATTAAAAATTTAATAATTTAAAAATTTATGATAAAAATTCCAATAGTTTTATAAATATCAGATTCAGGACACGATTATAAATACTTTTCTGCCGTGCAAAGCAAAAACCTAGTAACTCGACTTACTCGAAAATGAGATTTTTATACCATTTTAATCGCCGTAAAAAACGGCGCCAGCCAGTTTTTTTAGAATGTGGCTAGCTTGAAAAACAAGAAAGTTATGTAGTTAGAATGTAGTTAAGTAAACTATAGTTATTATGTAGTTAAATAAACTTCAAACTCTATTTCCCAAAACACTAGTTTTTGACTTACTAGGTGAACAAGTTTCCCAACTTGTTTTTATTTTTGTAAATAATTATATTCTCTAATTTTCACTTAAAATTAGAGAAGCTATCTCTCTTAGTTTTTAAATATTTTTGGGTTACATTTTCTACGCTTACAAGCGTTTCTAGAATATTATTTTGATTTACTTTACGCTATATCTTTCCATATTTTAAATGTAAACTTCGCGCGCTTCTTCCAGCAATGAAGGATTTGAGATAAGCGGCTAAATTCGGCCTAGCAGACGGAAAACGCCGATTGTCTGCGCGAACACAAGACAGAAACTCAACCACGCGCCACGTGCAAGGAAAGTCACCGCACCGCTATTATTTTATATTAAAATTGTGGAAACTATTAATTTTACGCTTTAGTTTATTAGATATTAGTGTTTGGAACATTTTGAACTATAGAACAATGGAGAGTCTGGTACTTCGCGTATAATCGGGCTGGCCAGCCAAGCGGCTACAAAAGACATCTAATGGTAAGTCGTTTCTTGATAATTTTTCATTGCTGCGCTATTTTTAGTATTTAAGTTTTTAGGCGCTTTTTTCCCTGTTGGAGCCCTGTGGAAAGATACAGTCCCTGTTAACTCTCCCACGTTTTTCTCGAGCTATCTCGAGTGGTCCTTCGGTATATTTTATTTTCTACAGAAGGCCTAACCTCACCATCTGGTCCAGGTTCGAGCCTGATAACAGGACCCCGGGAAAAATTAAAGTCTAAATCGCATTTTGTTAAAAATAAAATTTTTAATAAATACGCATGACCTTGATCTTTTTGCTGTGCTAGCAGTAAAAATAACAAGTAAAAAAGTACCGAACGCGCATTGTTTTCGCGTATTTCCTACCTCTTTTTGGCTTGGCGTCGACTGCACGTAGGAAAAGTTTCCAACACCACGATATTAGAGAGGTAAATGAGACTTGTTTACATTTTTTTATCGCCTATTTTCTTTTCTTTTTAAACGCTTTTAATTTTTAAATATTAAAAATTTCGGAAACTAATCGTTCACCTGTTTTAACGGAGTTTTTTAAAAACATCACAATGAGTACGCAACTTAAGAAGTTAGAAGCACTCCGTAATGTGCAACATAATCGCATTAATACTCTTCATAACTTAGCTAATGCATGCCTAACGGATGATACAAAAAAACCGTGTTTACAGGTTCGACTTATCGACCTTGATGAAATGAAAGAATCATTTTTTATTTATCAAAATCAAATAATAGAGGCTTATTCGGCAAGTCCGGAGAGACTGGAAGAAGAAAATGAACGCCTTACTGAGTTTGACGACAGCTTCTATGATATTAAAAGAATTCAAAACCAACTATTTGAGGTGAAAATTGAAGCTCCTCAACCTCAAAACTTAACGCAAATTTCAAATTCTTCTGATCCAGACCGCTTTATGACGTCTTTAATGCCAAGACTGCGCATTGTCGAATTTCATGGCGACATCACTAAGTTTCCAACCTTTCTAGATATGTACAATAGTTCTGTACACAATAATCCTAGTATTCCTACAAACGCTAAATTTAATTTGTTACTGTCCTACCTAAAAGGACCGCCTTTAAACGTAGTTAAACACTTACAAATAACCGACGCTAATTATATAATCGCTTACAATACGCTTCTAAAACGCTATCATAACCCCCGCTTATCGGCTCAAACTTATTGGCGCTCCGTGTATAATTTTCCCGCTCTCAAAGACGACAATCCAGAAACGCTGCGCACGCTGCTTGATGTTTTTTCAGAAAACATTGAGGCTTTAAAAACTCTAAATTACGACACTGATCAATGGTGTTTTCCGCTCGCCAACATTTTACTAGATAAATTGCCTGAGGTACTACTTTCGCGCTTTGAACTAGCTAATTCTAGGTCTAATGAAATGCCCAAATATCAAGAAATTTATAATTTCCTTGAAACTCAATGTAATTCGCTTTATTCGCTACAATCTAAAAATAGATTTAAAAATAATAAACAGTTTTATAAAAATAACGCTTCGCCTTATTATACAAAAACACTACTTGGTACGGAAAATACTCATTCTAAAGATAGATGCGCTTTTTGTGATTCTAACACATATTCAATATATTTATGTCACGCATTTAAAGGTAAATCTCCCTACGAACGCTATACTTACGCTAAAAATAAGAAACTATGTTTAAATTGTTTAAGCTCAATACATTTAACAAATTCTTGTCAAAGTCTACGCTCATGTCGCTATTGCCCTGGTAATCAAAGACATCACTCATTAATTCATTTTGAGCGAAATTTTAATTACTCTAGTTCCCAAAATCAAAATAGATCACATTTTGATGCTAACGTGAATTTCTCACAAAATCTCTCTAATATTTCTCCCAACGCGTCTCCAAGTAGCGCACCACGTGGTTACTTCGCCAGTCAGCAAAGTTTTAGATCCCCGGCTACTGGTTGTCCGCTTCAAAATTACTCTACTCAAAATAATAAAAATTTTACTTCGACGTCTTCTAATTCACAAGTACCAATCGCAACTCCTTCGGGTTCTAACCCCACGCATTGTGGTTTTATTTCTGCGCAATCGCAAGTTTTATTGTCAACTATCCTAGTAAAAATTCAAGATGTCCGCGGTAACTTTCAAACAGTTAAAGCCGTGTTAGACAGCGGTTCGCAAAACACTTTTTGTTCTCAAAAATTAGCGCAACAATTGGGCCTTCCAAGACAACCCTTATGTTCAAATATACAGGGGGTTGGAGGCAACTCTCTTACTTCTGATCTAGGATCGATTTTTATTAAAATTTGTAATTTTCAAAAACCAGATATTTTTGTGTCTACGCAAGCGATTATTTTGCAAAAAGTTTGTACTGATTTACCGTCAGTAAAAATAAATACAGAAAATTGGCATTTTATAAAAAATTTACCCTTAGCAGATCCCACTTTTTACAACCCTTCGCCTGTAAATTTACTAATTGGTATGGATCTCTTTCCACTAATTATACAGGGTGAAAAAATCGCTAGCGATGATCCAAATCATCCCTTTGCTATGGGAACTATTTTCGGCTATATTTTGATGGGACAAATAAATCAACCCTTAATTTCTACCCCGCCAATTAATGCTCTTTTTTGTCAAAATGAAAATGACTCGCTTTCGCAATTAATTTCAAAATTTTGGGAAACCGACTGCGTCCCCCAAAAAACTCATTTGAAACCAGAGGATGAAATTTGTGAACATTATTTTAAACAAAGCGTGTCGCGTAATCAAGACGGCCGGTATACCGTCTCCCTTCCCTTTCGCACATTTGAAAATCCACCGCAGTTTCCCGCAATAAAACAAGTCGCGCTAAATCGTTTCTTATCTTTAGAAAAAAAACTGCTTCGCGATAAAAACTTGTATTGTGAATATTCTAAATTTATGAATGAATATTTGGAATTGGGTCATATGGACTATGACTCAGAAAAAGAAGACGATTCAGACAGCTATTTTATTCCACATTTCGCTGTTGTTAAAAATGAAGCTATCACTACTAAGACAAGGGTAGTTTTTAATGCGAGTATTACTGACCCTTTTACGCATATTTCGCTTAATCAAGTGTTATTATCGGGTCCGAAACTACAAAAAGATATTATTCAAATATTATTACATTTTGGCCTTAACCCTGTGACGCTCACCTGCGATATTCAAAAAATGTATCGTGGTATAAATATCAACCCTGATCATCAAAAATACCAAAAAATATTTTGGCGGTTTAACCCTAATGAAAAAGTTTCCGTTTTTAAACTACGAACTGTCACTTACGGAGTGAACTGTTCACCATATCTCGCTTTACGCACCCTTCAGCACTTAGCTGAATCCGAATATGATAACTACCCTCACGCTGCTAAAGTTATACTTAACGATACCTATATTGATGACGTCACTACTTCATGTAAAACGGTTCAAGAGGCGTTAAATTTGCAGCAAGAGCTTACGGAGTTATTAGGAAACGCTGGCTTGAAATTACACAAATGGTCTAGCAATCGCTCAGAAGTGGTCTCTCATTTGGATCCCTCCTTAGTCAACCCCGCAGTTTTGTCTCTCGATTCGGATGACGTCACTAAGGTCTTAGGCCTGTGCTGGCATCCTTCCTACGACGAGTTTCGATTTAACATATTACCTAATCAGCAAAGCTGTACTAAAAGGACGCTTCTCTCTTTTTTAGCACGCTGCTATGACCCCCATGGGTATCTTACCCCAGTAACATTCACTTTAAAATATTTGATTCAACAAATTTGGTTACTTGGTATTTCCTGGGACGCCACGCCTACTTTAGAAATAGTTCGTCAGTGGACACTCTATCAATCTGAATTTCAAGTTTTAGAAAAATTTAGTTTACCCCGCCACATTGACATCACCAACGCCGAATCCATCGATCTCTGTGGTTTTTGTGATGCGAGTGAACGAGGGTACGCATGCGTAATATACTTACGTGTCTTACGAAACGCTAAATATCACATATATTTTGTTCTTGCGAAAAGTCGCATCGCTCCACTTAAAAAATTTGTTAGTATTCCGAGAATAGAACTTCTAGCCGCTACTCTTTTATCTGAGGTCTTAAAATACACATATGATATATTCATAAAAAGGTTCACAATAAATAATATTTACGCTTTTTCGGACGCAATGGTTGTTTTACACTGGATAAAAACCCATCCAAGTAAATGGAAAACTTTTGTCGCAAATCGTGTTAGTCTTATCCAAGATAATATTAATCCAGAATGTTGGTTCTATACCCCCACCTTTCTCAATAGTGCTGATGTAGCCAGCCGCGGCTGCTCGCCGAGTGAGCTTTTAAATCATCCCCTATGGTGGGCCGCCCCTAGTTTTTTACAAGAATCTTTCGATAAATGGCCAACAAAAATCCCGCAAGTCAAAATAAATGACAGTTTAGAGACTGAGGAACGAAAAAATGTTGCTCTGATTTCTTGTGACCGAATAACGGAAAATTTTTTAGATTCGCTTTTAAATAATAAATCCGATTTTTACGCTATTCAACTACTTTTAGCCCGCAGTTTGCGATTCATAAATAATTGTAGACTATCCGCAGACGTCAGAAAAAAGACAAATATAGATTATATCGATCTCTTTAACGCTTTAAAATGTTTGGCTAAGCACGAACAACAAAAATACTTTTCTGAAGTAATTCTTAACCTTCAAAACCAGAAAAAATGCATAAAACCCATACAAAAATTGAATCCCTTTTTAGACCAGGATGGTCTTATAAGAGTTGGAGGACGCATTCAACAAGCCATGACTATTTCTTACGGACAAAAACATCCTCTTCTTTTACCCAAGGAAAGTAGACTTTCTTATATTTTTATTGAATATATGCACAAAAAATATTTGCATGTTGGAGTGGAAACAGTCCAATATCTCATTAGTCAAATTTTTTGGATTTTATCTGCCAAACGCTTAATTAAAACGGTTTTATCCAAATGTGTTCGTTGCTTTCGCGTCAAACCGCATTCTTATGAGCAAATCATGGGACAAATTCCGTCCTACCGCTTGATTCCACAAAAGCCTTTTACTTTTAGTGGAGTAGATTTTAGTGGTGCTATACCTATCACTCTCAGTAAACACAGAGGTGTAAAAACACAAAAAGCATATATCTGCCTTTTTATTTGTCTAAATACTAAAGCTTTACATCTCGAGTTAGTGTCAGATCTAACTTCGGACGCTTTTTTAGCTGCGCTACGTCGCTTTGTTGCCCGAAGAGGTTACATAAAAACTCTTTTTTCAGATAATGGCACAAATTTCGTTAAATTAAGCAAAGAATTGCTTGATCTTGCAAGACATGCTTGCACGCAACAAGCTATCGCCTGGAATTTTATCCCTCCATCAGCTCCCCACTTCGGCGGTCTTTGGGAGTCAGGGATAAAATCAGTAAAAACTCACTTAATTCGTACCATTGGCTCGCAAATTCTAAGTTATGAGGAGTTGTACACGGTTCTTTGTCAAATTGAGGCGATTTTAAATTCTCGCCCCTTGACCCCGCAATCTACCGACTGTAACGATCTACAGGTTTTAACACCGGGACATTTTTTAACACATGGACCTTTAGTTTCTGTTCCTGATGAAGATTTTTCAAGTAAACCTGAGAATCGGTTATCGCGATGGAACTTGGTCCAACGAATACAAGCCGATTTCTGGCGTGGTTGGAGCCAAGAATTTTTACATACCCTTCAAGTACGAAATAAATGGTTGGAACCATGCGCAGAGCCAAAAATAGGTACACTCGTTCTTATCAAAGACGAGTTATCACCGCCTCTTCAATGGCGGGTAGGTCGCATTATTGAAATTTTTAAAGGGCCTGATGGGCACGCTAGGGTGGCAAATGTTCGTACCGCGTCCGGTATCTTTAAACGACCTTTAGTCAAGCTTTGCCCCCTTCCAATTGATTCAGATTCACCTACCGAAAAATGATGCTTATTTTGGTGGGCCGAATGAACAAGTTTCCCAACTTGTTTTTATTTTTGTAAATAATTATATTCTCTAATTTTCACTTAAAATTAGAGAAGCTATCTCTCTTAGTTTTTAAATATTTTTGGGTTACATTTTCTACGCTTACAAGCGTTTCTAGAATATTATTTTGATTTACTTTACGCTATATCTTTCCATATTTTAAATGTAAACTTCGCGCGCTTCTTCCAGCAATGAAGGATTTGAGATAAGCGGCTAAATTCGGCCTAGCAGACGGAAAACGCCGATTGTCTGCGCGAACACAAGACAGAAACTCAACCACGCGCCACGTGCAAGGAAAGTCACCGCACCGCTATTATTTTATATTAAAATTGTGGAAACTATTAATTTTACGCTTTAGTTTATTAGATATTAGTGTTTGGAACATTTTGAACTATAGAACAATGGAGAGTCTGGTACTTCGCGTATAATCGGGCTGGCCAGCCAAGCGGCTACAAAAGACATCTAATGGTAAGTCGTTTCTTGATAATTTTTCATTGCTGCGCTATTTTTAGTATTTAAGTTTTTAGGCTCTATTTTCCCTGTTGGAGCCCTGTGGAAAGATACAGTCCCTCTTAACTCCCCCACGTTTTTCTCGAGCTATCTCGAGTGGTCCTTCGGTATATTTTATTTTCTACAGAAGGCCTAACCTCACCACTAGGTTTCTGCTTTGCACGGCAGTTTTGCTACTCTCTTGTTCAATTTAATTAAATTTTTACGCCGAACTCTAAAGCAAACTAGCCACATATTATTGGTTTTTTTTGGTGGGTAGGAAATAACTAAAACTAGATTTTTTTGTGTAAAATGTAATCAAACATTTTTTTAAAAAGGATGTTAAAATGACTAGTCAATAAGGCAGTAAGGGAACATTCATAAATAACATAACGCAAAGCTTCAGGATTTGTGATCACCTCTTCTTAACGCATTTTCAAGAAATATCATAAAAAATACATCGACTGTAACGCAAGGCTAATATTACTTCACTCCTGCTTGAGCGTTATACAGAGTGTTCCAAGTTAAGTGTCCACCATTGCTAACTTTTTTATTATTAAAGATAGCAAAAAGTTTAAATTGGCAAATAAGTAGAATTTTTATGCTATTTAAGATACTCAAATTTTAAAAAATAGAGCATCGCTTTTTGGAACTTTTGAGTTTTCAAAAAACATTTAAAAAAATTTATATACCCTGTATTTTATTTATTTTTTTTTTGATAGGCCATTTAACTCTAAACAATTTTTTTCAAAAAATTTTTTGCCTAAAGTTTTTTAATTTTAGTTGGTAGAAAGTAGTCTAAGCCTAATTTTGAATTTGGAATATTTTCGTTATTTTTAGCTTTAGGAAAATAAATCAAATATTTAAAATAAATTAACAGCAATATTATTTTCCTCAATTTTTAAGAAATATTAAAATTACTTTTTTCTAAGTTTAATTTTTTTTTCAAGTAAAGGTAGGTATGCTGTGTAATAGGTACATCATTTAAGAACTATTTTTAGTAGGCGCCTTAAAAGCAGCCAACAACATTGAGTATTTTTTAAACTATTAGTAATTTTCTATGTATATGTAAAGTTCATTTCATAATCTTTGTCCTGGCCTATACTGATTGTGATGAAAACTATCAAAAAGTTATCTTAAACATTATGTGTTGGTTGCAGATATCAGATGCAGTATAGAGAGAAAACCCATTCCCCCCAATGTCTATTTTCCAGCTCCCCTTGTAACCTTGTATGACCCACATTGTATGGGTAGGAAACAACCGACACAGAAAAATTTGTGTTTGTTAAAATTTAAATTATAATTAAAACCTCACCAGTTTTTTTACTTAGTTTTTAATACATTTATAGTAAGCACGTAACAGGTATTTAAACACTTACAAGACGAAAACACCCAAAAATTTCAAAATTTCCTCGCAAAAGATGAAATTTCGATATAAACAGCGTTTGGCTGCTGATTTCTAGGAAAACTGTGACGTAGCCCTGACGTCACGACCCGGCCGCCTAAACACCGAGTTACGCAACCGGTTTCCTTACGGACCGTGCCTTCTGTTTGTTGTTTTTTTTCTAACCTAAACTGTGGTTGTGTTTTTTTTAAACAAGCAATTTGGTGTTTGTTTAAACAAATGTCCACTCACAGCCATAAAGGATAGTTTATTTGCTCATCTTTTAGAGTATCCCTTTATCTTTGAGAGGGAACTAAGTTGGGTAAACAGTGACTGGTTCCTTGAAACCCTGGTGCGATGCCTTGTCAGGGAGCGCACAATGGGGCCAATCAAGGGGTCCCTGCCTGGTACTTATCAGTCCTAAGTGAACCTTAAAAGTGCTGTCAAAATTTTTTCATCAGTCTGTCTGTTTTTTGGTGTAACTCAAGGGTTGGTTTATATAACACCATAATGCACCATGGCCAAACATAATGCTTGATTTTGGTACATCGGTCCTTCATTTTTCTGCCTGCTTAGCATTAAAAGATGATATATAATTAAGCACTAACTTTGTCACCATTGTGCACTATGTGAGCTGCCGACAGCAAGTGTACAAATACTAGTATAGTACTGTAGACTTGGTTTACCTTAGCATATAATCAGGCCAGGCTCACAAATAAGGTATGGACCCACTTGTTTAACCCATTGTATTAGGCCCTCTAAGGTGTTGCACCGTGGGCATTAAGAACCCAGTTTATCAGTTGAATAACTAAATAAATAAATTTCTTGTTTTTTATTTACCTAGCTACCTTAAAAACTAAAATTTCCTCTACCTATTTCTACTAAGGTCTGCCTTACCAGTGGTGATCCCAGAGAGGATGGAGCCTATCACCTCCCCCCACCTGTTTCTAGAGAACTTTAAATACAGAGGCACATTCTGGTATATTACCTATGTAACTGAGTAAAAAAACTATTTTGGTAATACTTATTGTGTAATAAATATGGTTTCTCAAGAATTTCCATTTATTTTAAAGTAGGTATTTAGAAAATTTTAGAGGTACAAAAAACTTTTGGCATGTTAGAAAAAAAACATTTTTTTATAAAAGAAAATCATATACTGCCTAATTAATTTTTTAAGTCTATACAATGTATGTTCAAAAAATCTAAATTGTCCTCCTTTTTGTTGTGTCTCTGGAACCCCTCTGTTGGACCACTCACCAATCTAATACACATTTGATACAATAATGTATTCATGGGGGTTGGAGAGGCAAGAGGGGCCCCTTTCTTATCAGATTTTTTTAGATTATGAATATGCATATTAGCACCAAGGTTCGGTTCGGTTCGGTCCAGGCCTGTCGTAAGAGCTAACTAAAGAAGCCTTGACCCATGGGTAGTCTAGTAATGGACAAGCTTTGACAAGTATGTAAAAAAATATAGATATGAGGGGGGTGGGTTAATCTGGTGATTCTCTGAATGGATTTTGTGAACTGGCCATTCAGGAAATCACCACATACAGGGTATATGGAGCCTATTTGGAACTAACAGCTAGTGCAGGCACATTGTGGCTCTCCGTACCCTGTTGATTATGTCAAAAGGTATATGACCCACCAGTGGTCTAAGGCTATAACTATGGCATTATGTGGTATATCATGATGACTAAGTTTCTGGCCTTAAATATAATTTGAAGTCTACTGGGTTCTATTTACTAGATAGAATTTAAATTCTTATCTGAGTCATACACAATACGTACATTTGTGCACAGCATACCCAGAAACGCATGTCTACCTGCCAGGTTAGATCCTTTAAGGGTGCTAATCGCCACTACCATTCATTCGTGGTATTAAAGCAAAGATGTTTAATTTCCTGTGCATTATATAATTTATTTTTAATAATTATAAAAAAAATTGTGTAAAATGAGTTGGAGTCAATTGGAAGCAGACCCCCTTTTTGGCTTCCTTGCTAACATTTCCAAGGGGTGAGCAAATGGGCCCCATTCTGGAATGCTTTCTGGTTTTTGTTCTTCATTTCTTTTAATGTAAATAAAACTTTTTTAACTAAAAATTAAAAAACCAAGGCATGCTTTTTTAATTTTTTCTTACTTGGCACAAGTGAAAATTGGTAGTCAAGTGTGTGTTCTTAATGACAAATTATGAAAACCTGTCATTCAGGGACACAATGTTTGAATCCATCAGATCAAAAAATATTTTTTTAATCTCATTGGTTTGAATGACACTCGGTTTCTGTTTTTTTTTACTTCAAGTCAAGAGGCTTTACTAGTCAGTTTATTTAGACTCACCTGATTCCAAGCAAAGTGCACTAGAGTCAATTGCCAGCACCGACCACTTTGGGAATTCTCCCTTGCAATTACCAATTACTTAGAGTGTGTGGGGCCTCATTTAAAGTACTTGGGCCAAGCTTGTATGATATGTCATGTTATTATATTTTTTGTATACACAGGCTTACGGTTTCCTTCTGTAATGATATCTTATGTCATGCTATGTCTTATGTTTCTGTATAAACCCAACTTAAGGGTTTCTGAAGGCGGTGGCCAAAATAATATGTTTTTTGCTTCCCACTGGTGGGGTACTGTGGTAGGGCACGTAATAACTTTATCTTCTAACGTTCGCACAATTTTTAATTGAGATATTTGTTTATTTTGTTATTGTGACAGCGCCCAAGATGACAGGTAACATCTGTGACTCTTCTTTTCGTTTTCGTATTACATAATGGGCCAATTGTTAGAACGCAAGTTAGCTACAAATCAACATTATTTAGGCTTAAGTATTAAAAAATAGCTTGTCTAGAGTTAAACTGCTGAAACCAATGAGACGGCCGAGGCGGCCATGATAGTTTTCCTATTTATTTTTCTTTAAATTTGTGGACTAAAAAATATTAATTTCCAGTGATATATATATTTATCGGTTTCACAACGTTCTACGTCTTCCGATACCCAATCTCCACTCGTTTCTGTTTGCCCATAATTCATCATCTAGGCCTCTTATTCTTATTTCACTATCTATTCCTTCTCTCCAGTTCTCCTTGGTCTTCCTCGTTTTCTTCGGCCAGTTGGTTTCCATTGTAATATTTGTTTAGGTAGTCTTCCATCATCCATTCTTTGTACATGTCCGTACCACACCAGTTGTTTTGTTCTTATATCATCCACTAGAGTACGTTCACCCACTGTCATAATTTCTCTTATTCTTTGATTGGTAACTCTTTCTCTTTTTGATTTCCCTGCTGCTCTTCTCCAATAGTCCATCTCCGTAGCAGAAATCATTTTTTCTGTTCTATCTTTGATTGGCCATACTTCTGAGCCGTATGTAATAATACTTTTTACAATGGTGTTATATATAAGCTTTTTGTTATGTTTTGATATACCTTGGTCCCAAATTATTCCATTTAATAAAGTTATTGCTTTTCTTCCTTGTACGTTTCTATCTTTTATAGCTTTGTCTAGTGTTCCGTCAGCTGTAATTTTTAGACCCAAGTATTTATACTCATCACAGGACTGAATTCGCTTGTGTATTTAAGATTAGATCCTGTTTCGTTCCACCAATATACATATACTCTGTCTTATTGATATTAACCTCTAGTCCCCACTTATTGTACTCTTCTATTAGTTTTCGTGTCATATATTCGAGGTCGTCATAATCCTGAGCCACCACTATCTGATCATCGGCGAAACATAAAGTATACAAGGTGGTTTCATTCAACAGAATTCCCATGTTTTGGCATTTTCTCTTCCAGACTTTAAGGACCTGTTCCAAATATATCTTGAAGAGCGTAGGCGAGATACAGCAACCTTGTTTAAGACCTTTATTTACTTAAAAGCCTTTGGTTAGTTTTGCTTTTATTTTAACTTTTGCCTTACTATTGCGGTATAACTCTTTGATGGCCTTAATTAGTTGTACGCTTATGTTTGTCTTTTCCCACGCTTTCCAAAGTAGATTTAGTGGTATACTATCATATGCCTTCTGCAAATCTACGTAAAGCAGATGGAGCTCTTGTCCGTATGCCATTTTCTTTTCAATAACTTGGGTTATACAAAAGAGATGATCTGAAGTCGATCTACCCGCCCTGAAACCAGCTTGTTCTTCTGCCTCCATATCTTTATATTCGCTCTCCACTTTATTTCTTATTATTTTGCCATATATTCTGCTTAGCGTACTAGTTACAGATATACCTCTATAATTGTCACATATATCTTTCCTTCCTTTTTTGTGTATTGTGGATATATATGACGTTTTCCACTCAGTTGGTACTACAGCTCCATTTAAATATCTTCGGAAAAGATTCCGTAATCTACAAAACAATTCTTCAGTGCCATATTTAATAAGTTCAGCTGGGATATTTCCGGGTCCGGCAGATTTACCGCTTTTTAAGGTTTTGCACACGTTTTTGACCTCAGATATTGTGAGGGGTACTGGAGATCCCATCGTTCTAATGATATTGTCTCTTTCGTCTTCCTTGAATTCTGCTCTATCTTCAGTTAAAAGTTTTTTAAAATGCTCATCCCATTCTTTGTCTGGTATTGGTGAAATAATATCTCTGCATGTTTCTTTTTTGATCGATCTTATAGTTTTCCGGCTTTCGGTACTTCTCCTACCTCCTAAGTAAGAATCTATTTTCTGGCACTTTTGCATCCATGATTGATTCTTCTTATCACTGATCATTCTTCTCACCTTTGATTGCGCGATTTTGTATTCTTCTCTGCTTCTATCTGTCTTTTGGGATAAGTACGTGTGATATAATTTCCTTTTTTCCTCTATTTCACTTTCAATCTCAGCATCCCACCAGTATGGTTTTGTTCTTTTAGGAGTTTCTTCCACTAATCCTAGTGCTTCTTTTGCAGCTTGATGGATGCTTAATGTGATACATTCGTATTCCTCATCTGGGGTTTCACCTGAACTTGAATTAAGTTTTTCGTTCAGTCTCTTTTTGTATAAGTTTTTTACGCTGTCATGTTCTAGGCTTAGTAGATTATATTGACAGTGATCAATTTCCTCATTCACTGTATCATCAAGATTTTGTTGATGTAGGCTTCGGCCTCAAGGCCGAATTTCCAGTGATCCCGGGCCTAAATAAATTCTAGAAAGTGCTAAATTCAATAAAATATGACTAAGAATTGATTTATAGGGTATTTCGAGGATAATGGTATCATGCTATCATGCTATCTGGAAGTGCTGTCGCATTGCAGAGCCAGTTGAACATCTTAGGAGTCACTGCAGAGACCAACATGTCTTGGCACAGTCACGTGGCAGATATAGCTAAAACAGCGTCCTAAAAGCTTGGGGTGCTATTTCGTACAAGACATCTGTATACACCAAGCCAACTGCTGACACTCTACAAAGCCCAGATTCGACCAACTATGGAGTACTGCTCACATATATGGAGTGCGGCACCCAAACATACCTTAATGCTTTTGAACACCGTGCAAAAACGAGCTATCAAGCTGATCAATGGCCCCGCACTTACCCGTAGCTTGGATAGTCTCGAACATCGAAGAACTGTGGGCGATCTATCTCTCTTCTACAGGTATTATCACGGAAAATGCTCTAAAGAGTTGGCACGTATGATCCCCCCGGGAGTAGCACCTACTAGGCGAACACGTCAAACAGACGGTAACCATCAATTTATTGTCAAAATAGAGGCACCAAGAACCTCATTATATCAGAATTCATATCTCTGGAGAACAGCATCGCTGTGGAATAAACTCCCTGCGACAGTTTTCCCTGCAGGTTACAACCTGAACCGTTTCAAAATCAACACACACCAACATTTCCGCGCACTTGCCGCTTCTCGAGCGATATAGGGATCTCCTTGCGAGTGCGCATACCCGTAAAAAAATTAAAAAAAAAAAAATAATTTCTAACCTAAAAACAAACACCGAAAAAAAACGTTTATTATTCTGAATTTTCGAGGCGCTTGCGTTTTGACAAGCTATCTTGACCTGTTTTATCAGAAAAGTTAAACTGCCAAACATTTTGACGATGAGAACCGCCTTTTTTACGCGATTATATCACAGTAGTGTAGAACATAACAAGTTTTTCGTCAGCCATTTGAGTAAAAGTCTCTGTCCATTACAGGAAATAGCTATTTTGCAATAGTTGCCATTATTTCTTATTTATTTCTAGACAAAATTACTTTAATGTTAACGTGCTATATTTTGGAGCTGTCATGGACACTGTGAGCGCTAAATAAAGATTGCCTAATCAGCAACGACAACACTTTAGAAGCTGCTTAGCAGTGAAACGGCATACAGCTGTAATAGCTATTTTACTTTCAGTTTTGCTGTTAAAGTGTTTTGGTAGCTGTTTTTTAGCAATTTGTGTTACTTGGGTTTTTTTCATAAGTTTTATAGTCTCTTTATAGAAGTTTTCAGAAACATGTTACAGGAGAAGGAGTGAAAACGGGTGAAAAAAAACTTTTGAAAATCTATTGATCTAAAGCATAAGAAGTTGAAAAACACATCTTATTTGGCTGTTTTCTCCAAAAACTGACTGTTTTTTGATATAATAATATAATAAATATTGCAATTTTAGATCTGAAATATCAAATAAATACCTTTTTGTTACTACATAATATAAGTGTATTTTATTATATCCGCAACAAAAACAATATATTATTACTCTAATGATTTAAATTGAATAAACTTTTAGGAAAAATCCTACTTCTATTCTAAAACTTTTTACTATTTAAACTTTAAACTCCAACATATCGTCTGGTAGGAAAATTCAGCTCTCAGAGCAAACTCTTGATTTTTCAAATCATTTGTTTTGAATGAATGAAATTATTAATTATATTTACTATCACGAATAAAAAATTTGTTTGCAAATAAGCAAGAAAAAAGCGGGAAAAACTCACGATTGCAATGTGTATTAAATGAAGCGCGCTGGGCAGAGGTCCACTAGTGACGTAAGCAAGGCGCCGCCTACCGCTGAAAGATTCGGTTCGGTTCGGTTCGGCAATCCTGTGTGTTTATAATCGTTGGCCGCTAACGACATGTGACGTTCAAATGTCAACAGTGTCAAGTTGCGTTAGTCGTCGGTCGTTTTTGGCATGACCAAAAAATATCTAATTAGAACAATAAACTTTAATTTTAATAATTTTTTTGGTTAACCTAATAATAAATATTTCAAAAATACTAAACCAATTAAGGAGAAATAACGCAAATGCGGGTAAATCCAATGTTTTTTGTAAATCCGAAAATAATTAAATTAAAAAATTGCTGGTCCAAAAATGTACATTTATATTTCGTCTGATATTACGCCAAAAATAAAACGTTTTGGCTAACCTAATATGGAGTTTATTCGATTTTGTTTGTTTACACAGCTAAAAAAAATTCGTTTTGTTTCAGATTAATTTTATTTTATGACGTTTTACAAGTGCACTTATTTTCAAAGCCGAAGTTCTACGTAAATTAAATTTTTTGCCTAATTTAAAATCCTGGAAGTAAAAATGACCCATTTACCCTAACATAAATTATTTGGAAAAAACGTAAAGTTCTTTAAAAAATTAAATAAAAACCGCAGAGGGATAAGCAACATAACATTTTTGGAGGGATTTTTAGCACTCCAGTCCTGAGGCTTTTTCCATTAAATGCCGTGGACTGGTTCCAAATACTTTACTTGAAGCCAGAACCTCCTTTAATTTTTAATGTTCCTTTTTGGGTATAGTTTTTGCAAAGTCAGTTGAACAAAGATAAAAGCCGACCATCGGCATATCCTTTAAAGAAAGTGACATGGGAGGCGGTAGATATACTCATGAAAATTATTTCATTTAATTATGGCATAAACTAAAGATATAAAAATAGATAATACAACTTTCTATTCCTACACGTACAGAAACGACACTGATTTATTTTCTAACTCTTCATATTGCCGACTAAAGGGGTCCCGAAACGAACACCTGAAAGCAATTAAAAGCGCATCTCAAAAAAATCTGCCAATCAGGTGCCGTCCATCCACCTGGCGTCGGTCGGTCGGAAAACAAATACTTTGTGTTTGGACCGCAAAGAGCCGCGCCTTTTCTCTGTCGGTAGGGTTGAAATTATACCAGGAAGGTTTTATATGAATTTGAATAACTTTTGAAGAGCAGAATGAAGCAAAATTTCATGAAATCGATAGAACCCCGTATTAGGAGTTATTCAAGTGACTTTGCAAAAACTATAGACGGGATTTCGGTAACTGCGCATGCGTCAGTTTTCCTGGTTTTGGAACATACTCCGTTACATCACTATGTCTGTTATTTTTTTTTCTAAAAACTAATTAATCGGGTGAAAATTTATTAAATTGCGGAATAAATATGTAGTTTTCTAAAATGGATTGTGTAGATCTAATGTGGATACCTTGAAGTTTATTAACAATTTATGAAGAAAAATACAAGTACTTACCTATGGAATACTCTACTGTACAGCAGCTGTTTATCTACGTGCCAAAACACACGCGTGCGCCCTTTAAAATTTGCGTCTGCGAATTTAAATATGCCAATAGGGTGTTTGACAGTAGTAAAAAATAAATATATATTTATTTTTAGATGTCTCTTTAGGTCTTGGTAATGCTAAAAACAAACTTTTTTGTTTAATTTCTTCTCAAATTCATAGCTTTTTTAATTAAATAAATTCATTGAATTAAAACAATTAGCCACGTGATTCAAAACAGGCGGTCTACCAATCAGCTGCGAGTGACGTCACAAAACAGTAAATCGCCTATTTTCTGTGTTATTTTCTTATGGATTGTAATGTTTGCTTTGGTTTAAAGTGCGAATTATCGTCCTAAGTTAGATTTTATTTTGTGTTTTGCTTAAAAAATATTTTCAATGGAAAACGGATTCTCCAAAGCCGATAGCTCCAACTTGCCAATGCTCCATTCCTTTATGGTGGCAGGCTTCTTTGCCAGCAACAGTGATTTTTGTTCTGCGGAATTTAGAAACATTAAAATGTTGATGTAAGTATTCGATGAGTTGTTTTCTTATGTTCTAAGGTTGTTTTGTATATAACTGAAAGTTCTTTTATGATATTTTTCGCATACTTTTACTCATTTAGATTTTGAGGTTAAGTTATATGTTTTGCTTTTTTGTTTAATATGCCACTTATAATAGATTTAATTAAATACCCAATCATTATTATTTTAAGCATTAAGAAACATTCAAAAATTGCAGGACACGGAGGCAAAAAGTACACAACGACCAGCAATACTTGAAGTACTGCATAGGTTACACTGCATAGTCCTGCGTTGGTACTGCCTAGTCTTGCCTATGCACTGCCTACTCTTACATATGCACTGCTCAGTCCTACATTTAGCCCGCATGTGTACTACCTTATCCTGAATTTAGAGGTACTCCCTAGTCCTGCCTAGCACCATCTAAAAATTTGTACACCTTTCTGCCTATTATAGTTGTTCACCCCTTGTAATACACATAACCTCAAAAATTTCATCGTCATTTACGAAATAGTTATCTACAGTGTACTCCAGTTATAACGTACCCTCAAGGGACCAGAAAATATGTACTTTATAAGCGAAAGTACGTTATAAACAACACAATTAACAAGAAGAGTATTATGGCCGGACCAATGAAATATGTACGTAATAACCGAAAGTACGGTATAACCCAGGTACATTATAACCGGAGTACACTGTATATTGCAGACAACGTGAGAAAAATTAATAGAACCAATTTAGTTATACTCACATCAAAGTGATCTTCACAAATTTAAAGTGAAGATGTATTAGACAAGGCCCTTGGGTCTCTTCGAGCAAGTTCTAGCCACTTTTTCAGTTCTTTTACTGCTGTAGGCACATGAATAAATAGTTTTTCAGGTGCTTTTATGCTACTATTCGAACACTGAGGCACTACACACCACTTAAAGGACTTTTTTTACATAAAAGCAGTAAAAACACAGACCAAAAACAAATAAACACTTGAATGCCGTGTATCTGTCCGCCAGTTTACTGCGCTGTGACGTCATTGCAACGCCATGCTAGAAATGAGCGTTTTAGCGGCAAACTCAAATCGGGAATTAGAAAACTTGATTTTAAATGTAGTCATGATAGAATATACTATTTTAATAATTTTGCGTAGCAAGGGATCTATGTATCATTCTAAACTATTTTCTAAAATTTGTCAAATACCCTATTGTTTTCAAAACAAGCTTCACTTTACGATTTTTTGAACCAGTCTTTATGCTCAAAAGTATTTGACGGATTCAAAGAAAATGCTGCTAAAAAACAATTTTAAACAAAAAAGGAAATTAGGATATACCATTAATAGATATCAATGGGATATACAGTGTGTACACTGATTGAGTTCGGGTAAGTTATAAATTACAAAAAAATTTAGATTCTGATTTTCATTTTAAGAAAATGAGCCAAATCAATTAATATACAGGGTGGTTTAGTAGATTGATTTGATAAAAAGGGTTAAGAGTAAAGTATCTGTATATTAATTGATTTGGCTCATTTTCTTAACATATTAGTTTAAGACTAAGCAGGAGCGATTACCAGAAAATTAGAATCTAAATTGAATTTTTTTTGTCATTTATACCTTACCCGAACCACAGCCTATAGTTCAAATTATACCCATTTGTAATGACGTCATTTTTGTTTATCTTTGTTTAGTATATTATAAACAGCGGTGACAATAAAATTTAAAAAAAAAGTAGTGTCTATGATTTAAATATGTAGGTAATTGGTTATGTGAAGTATCCGTCACTGTCAATCAAAAAACATTGATTAACAAAAATATCTACGCCATACGTTTTTTTCTCACCTGGTGACGTCATTACAAATGCGTATAATTTAGACTATACCTAACAATAGGCATATACATAATATTCCAATACCCACGGTTAATGCCCATTCATGATGTAAATATGAGGGCCTTGGGGCTTTTAAGCAAGAAATACCTGATTCGTTGCTCTCAAAGACATATGCATATTATTCCCATATAGTACGTATTATTGCAGTACCTACGGTACCTTACGATGCAGAATGCAAACATATTTGATATAGCAATATCAAGGGGTATAAGTCTATCCTTTTTGCGGTCCGTAAGATAAAATGTTGGTTATACTTTTACGCATGAATATTATTTTATTCTTGTATTCGTTACGTCAAATCATCGGCGTACAGTTGAGAAAAACTCTATCTTTGTAAATTTGCTATCTGTGCTTTTTCGTACCTTTATTTCTGAATGTTTGCATCAAACGCCAACCATTGTGTAAATAGGTAACAGGGAGTATTGGAATATTACGTATATGACAATAGGCTGTGCCCGAATTGAATCCGTGGACACACTGTGTACTTTAGGCCGAATACATGCGTCTTGTAAACCTTAGCAAGCAATTATAGCACGGATCACCTAACAAAAGGTGATCCGTTTTTATAGTGCACAAAACAGCGGCCTATTTTTAAGTGGAGTAACAGGCTGAATTTTTTTAATCTTCGGACTGACTAAACCAAGCATCCGATTTTGCGGACAAATGTGCAATCTAGTTTCAAATACATTTTTTAGGCAACAAGAAATATACTCATTCGGTCACTAATTTTTACTGTTACTTTTTCAGCTCGTAATTTATGAGATAAAAAGTAACAATATAGAATGAGTTTTTTTTTTTTGATGGGCGTCTTAGGAAGATAAAGTTTTGTAAGAAAATTCAGCCTGTTAACTCATTACTTAAAAAATAGTGGTGTACTGTGGACTATTATT
Source organism: Aspidapion aeneum (assembly GCA_963576565.1). Lineage (NCBI taxonomy): Eukaryota > Metazoa > Arthropoda > Insecta > Coleoptera > Brentidae > Aspidapion > Aspidapion aeneum. The sequence goes on from OY755039.1 coordinate 52,089,476, forward strand.
TCTTTGCGATTTAAAATTTAGCATAATATATTACTTTTTCCGGAAACGTATTTTTATTTATAATGGTCACCGATTAGATATATACCTACTGTCCCTAAATAATTTGACAGTTCTTGCATTTAAATGTAAGAACTGTCAAATAAAGTAGCCGTGGTGGCTCACTGCGTTCGCGCATTGAACACAAGTGAGTTAATGAATCTCGCTTGCTACAGCGGCGGGTTCGATCCCCGTCGGTTGCCGAGGTCGGGTGCGGCAGACATTTATAGAATTCCGGGGGAGAAGTGTCCCTAGAAGAGTGACTACAAAGGTATATTTATAGACAGTATACAGTAGTGAGCATACAGAAAAAGTAACGATACATGTCCGGCATGGCCCTGGTAGCAGAGGACAAAAATCAAAGTGAAAAAAAAATTAAAAAAAACTGTCAAATGATTTGGGGACACAAGATATACCGATTGATAAAAAACTTTTACTTTTAGGTACCTAATATATAGTTTCAGTTTTGCTACGTACAATCTATATAGAGACCTTGTTTGTATGACATATTGTAAAGAAATAGAGACGCGACAAACTTATCAAAGTCAAATTTGTTTTTCGAAATCAAAAGGAAAATATCGGCCTCTATACTCTAGGCTTGTTTAAAAAGAGACGCACCTTCCGTCCTTGTTTGTTTTTATATGTTGCATGATGATGTCACTCACCGCCAACCAATGATCTCTATATTATGTAACTGGATAGGCCTTTGCATACATGCAAAGTGATGCAAAAATATTGATATTTTTTTGTAGCTAAGCATACCTAAGCTAAGCTACCTTTCCTTTTTTACTTTTACTCTCCAATGATATTCTGTGGTTTTGAAAGTTCGCCGACGTTTGATTTTTAATATATAACTGGATTTTTACTGCAATTAGGGTAGTATGGTTAGTTTTCTTAATAATCAAAGCTTCTTGCTTCAAAAAAGAAACCGGCTTTTCACTCCTATAAAACTCGTTTTTACAAGCAACGCATCGTGTTCCCTATCTTTATTTTTGTTCAACAAAAACAGTTTCAAAAATATACTGACAACATTGTCACACACTTTAATGACAAATCACAAATGACAATCTCTTTGAAGTATTAACCCTGGCATGCACCGTAACAAGGTTTGGCTAATCCATTCACCCTCTTTGTTGTTTTGTATGTGAGCAACAAGGACTTAATCGCGACTAGACCCATAAACGCGCTTAAGTGCTTACGGTGCATATGAGTTTAAGCTCACAGAATACCACCGGTAATTAGAACTAGAGAGAGAAAGGTTGCAATGCTTAGCATTCATTGTATGTACTCACTCTAAAAAAAGTCTTGAAGTTTTTGCCTCAGTGTCGTGGCCGTTCCAGTTTAGACCCATAAACGCGCTTAAGTGCTTACGGTGCATATGAGGGTAAGCTCACAGAATACCACCGGTAATTAGAACTAGAGAGAGAAAGATTGCAATGCTTAGCATTCATTGTATGTACTCACTCTAAAAAAAGTCTGGAAGTTTTTGCCTCAGTGTCGTGGCCGTTCCAGTTACTTCGTATATAACTCATTGCCACTAATTGTTTTAGAGAAACGCCAATGAACTTGGCAAAAAAATAACATAAAAAATATGAATTTGAGTGACTGACTCTTTGTTATTAAAATATGTCATACATAAAGGGTCTCTAGTCCAATCCATCAACCGTGATTCTTTACAAATATGGTCGCTGCTATTTAATCGCTGATTGGTTGAAAACCCCATGCTACGGGGTATGCAGCCTATGGAAGTTTGTGTGTGATGGACATTACGTTAATACTGCCTTACATGACCTTGACGAAGTGCGCTTGCGTACCAGTTAAATCTAATGCTTAGCTACAAATACGTATAACACAGCTGAAACTATCTAATAAACTAATTGGTAAATATTATTAGGTTTACATTTTGTAATCGTATTTTTAGGAGGTTACCGGAGCTTTGAATGTTGTCCAATGGGTTTCGAGGGGCCACTCCCGAAGATTGACAGGTCCCACGTGCCTCGCTTCCCCGATCTTGCTCGTCGGATGCTTACAGCTGGTTAATTTATTTATTGGGCCATTTACGGAAATTGCCCCGGTAAGAATACGGGCAATAGCCTGCCCTAACAGGATTTGAAAATTAAACGTAAAGTTTAGTTTTTTTTTGTTTGATGTTCCCCTCGTGGAGCATTTTTTCAATTGATTTGGAGCGATTTGTCCTTTACTCCACACTTAAAACCTTTAAATTATGATCAATAAAAGATCTCTTCTTCAAGAAATTTGCTTAAAGGTTTTAAGTGTGGAGTAAAGGACAAATCCTACCAAATCAATTGTAAAGTTTAGTACCCGTGAATAAAGAAAACAACAATTTTTCGTGGCTAAGCGTGTATAGAAAAATTTAGTTTTTTTTGTATTTTTGTAAGATAGAGGATTGAAGATTCTACATTCCTGTCCTCCAATTTTATGACAAGAAAAAATATCATGTCAGTGATTATAAAAGATAGAGGATTGAAGATTCTACATTCCTGTCCTCCAATTTTATGACAAGAAAAAATGTCATGTCAGTGATGAAATGTCAACTTTTTTGTAACTTTACACCTCGCCACACAATCCAACTTTAATGCGACACAAGAATAGAATAGAATAGAATAGAACAGTGCTTTATTGTCAAGAACAAAAATTCAGTGGACAAAGCAGGCTAAGTCTAACTTATCTATACTCTTTAAAATAATAATAATAAAAAAATATATATATTAAAAGTTACACATCACAGGCATTTAGATGATAGTTATATAAAATAATAATAAAATAATAGTTACACACAACTATAACAGGCTACAAATTTTCTTTAAACACACGCACTAGATTGCAACAACAATAATTATTATTTTTTCAGGAGACTTTGCCTGTATATTTTAATCAACTACCTGGAGGCACCTCTCTAAAAACACTGACGTTTCTCCGGGAATCAACGAGGGGCAATTTTCGAAAATACGACTATGGACGTGGAAAAAATCTTCATCTGTACGGGTCGGAGGTGCCCCCAATCTATGATATTAAGAAGATTAAAGTGCCTATATTTATTATATATGCTGCTCACGACTGGACAACAACGAAGCAGGTAGGTGCCCTATTCTTTTTTATTTGTGTTTTTTACCTTCCTATCCCGCGAGCTAGAGAAAATATTATTTTCGGCGAAATTTTTTTTTATGAGATAACGCCGAAAATGTGTTATTTGGGTGCATTTTGCATTTGACTAGCAATATCGTCGTGATGTCTGTCTGTGTGTGTGTGTGTGTGTGTGTGTGTATAATATATCTGTCCGTATCACGATAGCTCCTAACCGCTGAGCCAATTTTCTTAACATTATCAGATAAAATAGTGGCCCATACTCTTACGAGCTGATTAGATTTTGGCCAAAATCCATTAATGCAAATGACAATTTTTTGACAATTAAAAAATTTTTAAAATGCTTACTTTTCATCGAAGCATCCTATGAATATGCGGTTTTCGGAATATAGTAGAATCTTAGAGTAATAATAATTATTACTCTGAGAGTAGAATACATTTTTTTTAAATAATTTGTGTAATAACCAAAAACATCGAGCAGGGTTGAATGGGATAGGCAGGCAACCGGGCAAATGCCCAGTGGGACGGTACAATGTAGGGCCGGTTGGGCCGCAGGCCCGATGTACCTATTCCAAATTATTAATATTTATTTTTGTATATTTGACAAACGAACTAATCGTTCGGAGCCTTAGCCACATTTGTCTGCATTTTTGCATACCGTAATGATACTTGGCACGAATTTAGTACAACACTAGAATTATTTTACGAAGTGGTGCTCATCTCGAACCCAGTGCAGAGCAAAGATACAGGGTGTTTTATTTTTAATTGCATCTATCTCATTAAAATTCTGTATAAAATTCAAATGTAAAGTTAGAGCAATGAAACTTGGCACCGATTATAAGGACATATTGCTTTTATTTTAAGCAATAAAAAAAATATATTGATTTATTTTATTTCAAGAAATAAAAAATATATTTTTGTGTGTTGAGTAGAAAAAAAAATTACAGGAGCTTAGTTCTGCAGGATACGGCGATAAAATTTAATGTGGATATAAACAATTTGTTTCTCTTTAAAACAAAAATTGCTGTGGATTTGTTAGACTTAACGATATTTTAAAAAAATATATACCAAATAAAAGATACTTAGCTCTTATATATATTTTATAAAAAGAAAAAAGAGCTAGGTTAAACTGTTAAAAATACCGGGTGATTTGCAAAAAAATTGTCATCTATAATTAAAACATTAAACACTTAAATTAAAAAAAATCTGTATGTAGTAACTCCAGGCCTGCGTTACTCGTTTGATTATTACAGTTACTTTTATATTAAAATAAGTATAATGTATCAAGGAGATAATGTGATAATGGCACTAACATTAATATCTTTTTACAATAGCAATATCCAGAAGAAAAAATCGGGAGATTAAAAAAATGTAATAAAAATATTGTCCAATTTTTTTTCTTATTTTTGTTGCTATTGTGAAATCTCTTTTAACACACTTTGTTGACTATTTTGGTGGGGATTGATCCCCCATTTTTGATGCTAAAATATATAAAAAATCTAAGAAATCGATTAACCGATTTAAAAATCGGTATAGGATCCAAATCAAATCAAGGAGATCATAGATAAAATTGCAGCATCAAGTTCACTATTAAAAAAGTCGTTACCTGCTCTGCCCCCGGTAGTTAAAAGGACGCAAGTGACCACAGTGTGGTTCGGGAAAAAACAACTTTTTTTGTTCATAAGACAGTGCTACAGTTACTGCTATTTGTTTTTTTTTTATGTTTTTATTAAAATTTTATTACATAGGACATGATGGAAAATCCGTCGAGACCAAAATTTTGTACGTTTTTATTTTTTTTGAGTTTTCATTTTGTGAAAAAATTAAATATTAATTATGTTATTAGGTACTTAGTGTTTAATACAGGCATACAGAATATAAAACTTTACAACAATATCTAGAGCAGTATCACAGATATTAATAAAAAAGGAGATTTTCTGAAAGTCTTTAAACACCTTGTATCTCACAAGTTAGGATGTTTAGGACAGGCATACATAGGTCTATATGAAGTTTCTTTTTTCTTTAAATGCAAATTACATCCTTTAAAATTAGCATGTTATTTAATAACAAAACCTCCATAATATCAAAAACAAAAACAACACAACATGGCTTTGTTTTCTATGCCAAAAAATTTTTTTGCCGAGGGCCGAATAAAAAAAAATTGCCAGGGCCGGTTTGTTTGAGCCCATCCAACTCTGCGTAGTCCAACTTTAGTTTCTAAGATATTTATATAAAACTGTTTTCAAGGCTGCTATATCATGGCTTCACTTGAAGTGTGGCTAATAGGCCAGCTAGAAAGGTATCAGATCCGTTATGGATCCATTTATTTTTAATACCTAATTATTTTTATTATCAAGAAAGTCTAGCGAAATACCTAACAGCGTGGCGAATTTAAGGGCCGGTTTGTTAAGTTCTTTTGTTATATGACGAGTATTTTAGGAATCAGAAATAATCAACAATTAAGTTAAAGAGTAACATCAAAATAACATACTTAAATGATTGAAACATGCTATTATACTTTTATTATTAAAAAAAAATATGCTACATAATAAAAAATACTCTGCCAATCTATGGGCACCTAAGCTCACACTAATGGATCGTTCATACTCGTCTTTTGTCTAGTCTTTTGTCATGGTTTAGTCATATGTCTTGTCATAAGAAAGTTAAAACCACTGTTTCTTATGGGAGTGTTCATACAATGTTTTTGCTTTTGTTTTTGATTAGTCTTTGTCTTAAGAGTTGCCAACTTTCAATCCTTAGGACAACGACTAAGACGAGTGACAGACATCAGCTGATATTTGTTGTTTTTTTTTACAGGGCGTCCGAAGAGCGCAAGCGCGCGGCCGAAATTTTGAATTTACCGCCATTAATCATGTTTTTAACAGAAAATCTCAACCTAACCTCAAAATTTTATTTGTTTTTATTTTCTTTTTCGCTTTTGTTCTTTCGTGTCAGTGTTTCGTGCACAGATTAGGTTAAATAAGATTGTTTTGTGTAGAAAATGACTTTTGAAAAGGGGCCTTTTTATTGAAATTGATTTTTTTTTTCAGTGGGTTATGACTAAGACTAATCAAAAACAAAAGACGAGTATGAACAGCCGATTTTGTTTAAGACAGCTAAGACTAATCAAAGGACAAAGACTAATCAAAAACAAAAGACTAAGACGAGTATGAACAATACTTAAGTACTGTAGTTATAGTGTACGTGTGAGCTAATATAACTAAAAACTGAAATATATTTTATTCAACTCCAGACTCAATTACCTTTCGTTTGATACCACACAAGCCATGTTTTGCCTTAAACTCTAATTTTTAAAATCTACCCCCACCCTTTTTTTAAAAACTAAAATGTATTTTGTTTAACTCCAGACTCATTTACCTTTTGTTTGATATCATACACGCCATATTTTCACTTAAACTCTAATTTTTGACATCTACCCCCACCCTTTTTTTTAAATAACTTAAAATTCATTTTGTTTAACTCCAGACTTAATTACCTTTCGTTTGATATCACACACGCCATATTTTCACATAAACTCTCATTTTTGAAATCTACCCCCACCCTTTTATGTGACTTGCGTTCTGTATATTTCGTTCATTTTTTAATGGGACTACCACGGCCCAAGGCTCAGCCTAGATACCAAATTTCATTTAAATCGGACAAGTTTTTGAGTTATGCGGGTTGGTTGTTACAGACAGAAATACAGACAGACAGACAGACAGATAGACAGACAGACAGACAGACAGCCAGCATGACAAAAAAGTTTCAAAATCATCTGAAACGCAAAGATATATAAAAACTATTGAAATCGGAGCAACTTTTTTTTTCTCGAAAAAATTAGGATCACCATAGCTCACACTACTAAAGTATAGTAGTAGTGTGAGCTAATATATCACATCAAGTTTTTTAAACACTTTCTGGTAAGAAGCCTCTTACGCTAAGCTCTGCAGGGCGATTTTGTAAATCAGTCATTCCCGGATATCAGGTTAATGTACCAGAAACTACTACCTATTATTTCTTGTTGTTGTGCCTTGGTAATATTCCTTAATTAAAATGCCCAAGTTTAGAGAAGTTTCTTTGTTTCCTTGTAAAGACATGACCTGAAAAATAAATGGATCCACGACGGATCTGATACCTTCCTAGCTAGCCTATTAGCACACTTCAAGCGGAGCCATGATATCAGCCTTGAAAACAGTTTTTTGTAAATATCCCAGAAACTAAAGCTCCTACGAAGTTTTTGTTTATGACACAAATTATTGAGCAAAACATAGTCTACTATATTCTGAAACCCGCATATTGATGATTTTAATCGAACCGAACCGAACCGAACCGAATCTAATCAGTTCGTTAGAGTGTCAATCACTATTTTATCTGAAAATACTATGAAAAGCGGTTTAGCGGTTTAGGAGTTATCGTGTTACGGACAGACATACACACACACAGAGACAGACATCATGTTGATATTGCTAAGATAGGTAAAAATACACCCAAATAACACATTTTCGGCGTTCTCTCAAAAAAATAATTCCTTTTCTAGCCATTGCTGCGCGAGCTAGGAAGGTAAAAATTCGGCTGCGAACTTTTTTTCTTTCCAAGTCTCTGATATTAACAAAATTTCTCTATATTTCATTGCAGGATGCCATTGAACTCTATCAACAACTGCCGAACAAAGTTCGTTACGGAATCTATGGTGTCGAAAAAGTGAATTTCAACCACAACGACTTCTTTTTCGGAAGAAACGCTGATAAATTAGTGACTAAGCCAATAATGCATATTATGGAGAAGTTTTTGAGGACAGAGGGTAATCAATAGTTAAATAGTGCAGTGATGTGATAAATTAGAGACCAGTAAAAAAGATTAAGAAAAGGCTGGATTTAAAAGATTTTGTTCAAGTGTAAAAATGTGTAATGTTTGTAATTAAGTTATGGGGAGTTATACAGTCATGGGCGCACCCAGAAAGGGCGGGGCCCAGGACCCCCAAGCCTTAGATTTTTTAAAATATTTTCCACATATTTCATGAAAAAACACAAAAAATAGCTTAAATTCGACATCATGAGGCTTCGCCCCCCCCCTCCCAAGAGGCCTCGGGCCCCCCCAAGACATATTACTGGGTGCGCCACTGTATACAGCCTTCTATCTAGGATTTTTCTCTGGACCATAAGGATTGCATGGGAGAACAGAAAAGCGTCAAACGAAATTTGCCAGATTGGCAAAAATATCAGTATAAGTCGTTACTCGGTTCGTGAAAGATCAACCACGGATCACCTAACAAAGGTGATCCGTGGATCAACTTAGTCAGTTTTCCGAAAACACGGTTTTTGAAAACACTTTTTTCATCGAGAACCTAAATTTTGAATGATATTACTTTCGAAAACCTCAATTTTGGATAACATTTTTTCCGAATGAAGTTCTTTTCGAAAATATTTTAACATTTTTTTTTAATTGCTTTTTTTCGACGTTAGGATATGAAGAGCTCTCGGGAAAAAAGATGAAAGTCCAAAAACTGAAAATTTTCAGTAAATCAATTTTTAGATTCAAAATTACTTTTTTTAAATATTCATGGTTATTTGGGACAAAACATGATATACTTTATTAAGCCCAAAGACTCCGAGCTAGAGTTCTATTAACTATTAGTAGACTACTAGAATTGTTGATAATTATGGCTTCCTATTTTGTCGAATGACGGCAGTTCCCGGGAAAAAAGGTGATAGTCCACGACAGGATCAATCTTAAAAATGTTCGTAAAAAGCTAGACGTCTGTTTTTTGATAATATATTTCTTGAAAATAACTTTTATTCGCGAACAATGTATGAAAGATTTTACAAAAAAAATATATTAATCAAAAATTCAATCATCAATAATAATATGGCAAAATATTAAAACAAAAATAAAATTCTTGATTAATATAACGAAATTTCACTTCTTTCATAATAATTACCCTACGCCCCTATGAACTGTACATCTGCATTCATCTCCTACTGTATGACTTGCCAGTCTTAACTTCTTTGCAACATCACTAATATTTTCTTTTTTTCGATTTATTATCCATTTTAGCGCAATCAAACTACACTTACTGAAACTCTATAACTTTTAATAAAATGAAATGGCTAATACCGCTGATACCTACCCTAATTTTGAGAATTTTTTGCTCTCTTGATAAGAAATTTATTTTAATCTTATCTTTCTATAAAAAAAACTGACCATATACACGTTATCATAAAATGGACTTTTATCTTTTTTCCCGAGAACTTCGCAAAGGTGCCCCTGGTGTTTTCCCCGAAGAGATTAAATTGTTTTTTAGTTTTTTGAACTTGAAAAATAATTTTATTTTAAGATTTTTCATTCGTCATAGATGAAAAAACTATTAGAGAATACGAAAATTGTCAAAAAATGGGCTTTCATCCTTATTCCCGAGAGCTCTTCATATGTTTGCCATCAATTTAAGAGAGTCAGGATAACACTGATTTCGATCTTACAAAAGGAGAACAGGAATGTTATCCTAAAAAAATAATAAATAATTTTGCGAAAAAATATAATTAAAAAATGTTTCCAAAAAAAATGTTTTTGAAGAATCGTCATTTGGATAAAATGTCATTAGAAATTGAGGTTTTAGAATATAATGTAATTCGAAATTTAGGTGTTCGACTAAAATGTCTTCGCGTTTTCGGAAAACTAATTAAGTTGACCTTTCACGAAAAATGTAATTGAGAATAATTAATTACAATTTTTTTTTTTTTTAAGTATCATTCGAAATTCAAGTTTTCGATCAAACTGTCTTCGAAAAAAGCTTGTTTTTGAAAAACGGACAGTAAGCCAAACGTGGTGATATACAACCAAAATAATACCTTGAAATTCGGCGTTCCCAGTAGCGTGTCGTAGATAAAAGGGCGGGGGGCGAAATATAGGTATGGGAGACAAATAAATTACAAACCTTTTTTTAAAATAATAACACTATTATTTCCATTTTTTCTCAAAGGACGCCAGGGGCGCCAAGCGCAGTGGGGTGGGGGAGGGTCGTTTGGCCCACTGGCCCTTTATACGACACGCTACTGGGCGTTCCTAAAAGTAAATAGTTTAATTAATTTAATCAATTATTTGAATTAAAAAGTAAATAATTGAAATAGTAAGTTGTAACGAAGTTACTAATTTCTATCTTTGTTAGGTCGGAGTAATTTAGGTTAAATTGTTTTACAAGTCTCCTCTCTCGTAATCCATCGGCCGTGAGTAGAAATTATAAGTTATTGACTCCAGATGCCGTGGGGGATATTCGTAGTTAGTCGGGATCATTCGGAAATGATCGGTTTTCTTTGATCCCCACCTCTGACTTTGTGTGGGTTAGTTAAAATCATTCGGAAATGATCGGCTTTCTTTGGTCCCCACCTCTAATGTCGTGGGAATTAGTCGGAACCATTCGGAAATAATCGGCTTTCTTCGGTTCCCCACCTCTAATGTCGTGGGGGTTAGTCGGAGCCATTCGGAAAGGATCGGTTTTCTTCGGTTCCCCACCTCTGATTTCGTGGGTGTTAGTCGGAACCTTTCGGAAATGATCGGCTTTCTTTGGCCTCCCACCTCTGAAAAACGAGCACTTACGAACACAGGCTATTTAAGCAATCGACACATCGTGTTCGCCCTTTTTATCTGTCATCGCCCGCCGGCCGTAGCAAGATTAAGTGCTAAAACTAAACTCGCGATATTTCTAGTGCACCGGTACCGAGACTGTCAAAAAGGTAAGTGCGTAGGCTATTTTTAAGTATTTATTTTACGCTGTTCTTTATATTTAATGCAAAAATGTTTCTCTTTTCTTGGGTAAATTGGTTTTTGTAACCCATTTTATTAAAATCGAATCTCTCTAATCCCGGACCCCCACCTTGGAGGCCATACAGGTAGGCACGCGTTCTTTAGAGCTGACTCCAAAGTTGGTAGGTTTCTCCAAATCACCCTGATTTCCCGGACCCCTACCTTGGATGCCATACAGGTAGGCACGCGTCTTCCAGGGTTGATTTCAAATTGGTATATTTCCCGGACCCCTACCTTGGATGCCATACAGGTAGGTACGCGTCTTGTTGATTTTTAGTTATTTTCCGGTCCAGAGCAAATGCAATTTCCCAGCTGTTGTAAATAGGCTTGAGCAAAAGAAAAATTGTTTTTTCCAGTTTGACCCGTTTTGCCAATCCCAAACCACCCTAACTCCCGGACCCCTACCTTGGATGTCATACAGGTAGGCACGCGTCTTGTAGGGTTGATTTAAAGTTAAAGTCCCGGTTAGAAAACGATGCAATTTACCACCGCTCCGTACAATGAAACGGAGAAGTAATCTGTAGATTCTTGAGACCCGTTTTCTTGAACTAAAACCACTCTAATCCCGGACCCCTATCTTGGATGCCATACAGGTAGGCACGCGTTCTTTAGAGTTGGTTTCAAAATTGATAATTTCCCAAATCACCCTGATTTCTCGGACCCCTACCTTGGATGCCATACAGGTAGGCACGCGTCTTCCAGGGTTGATTTCAAATTGGTATATTTCCCGGACCCCTACCTTGGATGCCATACAGGTAGACACGCGTCTTTTTCCTGATTTTGCCCGGTTAAGATAATGTGCACTTTCCTCCTGGGTACAAGATAATTCGAAGGAAAACTGCACATTTCATCTTTAACCCATTTCTTAGTCTCAAACCACTCTAATCCCGGACCCCTTTCTTGGATGCCATACAGGCAGGCACGCGTTCTTTAGGGTTGGTTTCAAAGTTGGTAATCACCCTGTTTTCCCGGACCCCTAACTTGGATGCCATACAAGTCTTATACAGGTTTGATCTACATTTTAACTAGGACCAAACCGAGTAATAAAAGTGGTATTTGAGTTATAGAATAGCCAACGGACATGTAAATCCGTTATATACCGTTTCGTGAAAGAATTATCGAATTGTTCTTTGCTGGAACTTTGAAAGTTATTCAATTGTGTCAAATTAAAACAAAGAAACCGCCTATGCTTTGGGGATCCTGTTTAATTTGTTTAGAGTAAGAAAGTTATTAAAATTTGATTCTTGTAGCAAGGTTAGACAAATAAAAGTGGTACATTTTAGTTAAATTGCCTAAACATTAATTTTCCAACCATTCCATGAACCCGTTTTCTCGACTGTCTAAAAGCTAGTGGTACTGGCCGGTGGAGGCTCTAAGCTTCCTTATTTCTTAGAGTGGCGCCCAAGATTCCGTCCGAAGGGGTGAAATATTGAGTGTCAAATGCAAAAGACCGAAGTTTGGCAACCCCGAGCTAGGTCCCTTTACAAAGTTTCATTTGCTTTTACAAACAACCAGAATTTTAAAGTGTTATTCTGGTTAATAATTTTCGCAAGTAATAATTGTCGCCTCAAACAATTGTTTCAGGTTGTTACCTTTGGCAACGTCGGAACGCTTTCTACGGGAATCGTACATATCGCGGTCTATTATTTATAAATGCTATACTCTATTTTTTTGCCCTCTTATAGAAATTAACCCCCCTAGATCTGGACTTGTTGACGCGGTATATGCTATCAGGTAACCAGACCACGAGCATTTCATCAATAAATGCACCAAGGATATGAACCCCACACGAATTACATGGAGATGGACCACCCGAATTTTATAGAATTTTAGTGTGTTATAGTATTAGACACTATGTCTTGTCACCATTTTAACAATTTAATTGTTGTGTTGAAAAATTCATAATTTATATACCAGACATTTTAAATAATTCAAATTTATAAGTATACTAGATATCTCTAGTGACAATATTTTGACAAATCGTTGAAAAAATATACTTACTCGTTTTCAAGAAATTAAATAAATATTTGAAAAATAATTAAAACAATATTTTTTTCAATAGACCCCGTAGTAAAATGATAGCGTACTGTTAATAACGTTAGGAATGGGACAATTTGCCACGCCCGATCCGCTGCGAGAATTTTTTAAAAGTGTTGTTTTATTGTTTCTGTGTAGCAAACATATTTAAAAAAAAAATTAATAATTTTTTCTAAAAATTTTTTTTATATTATATTTTTTGAAAAACTGCTTTTTAAAGAATTTCTAAAAATAATTTTTGCAAATTTTTTGTCTTTTTTTTATCAATTAGTTTTTTGAAAAACTACTTATTTTAAAAACCATTTTTTATGGAGTTTTTTATAATTTTTTAAGTGTTCTGATATCATAATTATAAAAGCGATGGGCGTATTAAAGGAAATATACCCGTTTTTGTTTTAGACTTGTTAACTCGAAGTGAATGAATGAATGTAGTGAAAATCCAAATTTATTATATTATAGCAGGGAAATGTAAGGGTAGAAAATTTAACTCAACCCAACCCAACCCTACTCAAGCTACCCTTACATTTTTCTGATATGGATGGACATTATTACGCCTGCTTCATATTAGGCAGATTATCCGCGACCGGCCGTGTGTTGATTTATTTTGTCACATTAAAAATGAAGAGTCGGCCCTTCATCGGTTGTGGACGATCCACCAAATGCGCCTGGAAAGGCATTTACCTAATATTAAATACACCTATCGCTTTTATTATTATGATATCAGAAAAATTAAAAAATTATTTTATGCTTTTTATTCCATTTATTTATAAAAGCTTGTTTTCAAAAAGTTTTTTTTTCTAAATTTATTTTTTAATTTTTAGATTTGTTTAAGTCTATGCATTTCAGCTAGCGCATCGCATGTGAATTTTAAAATCAATCAGATACCTACGTGGAAGTCAGTTGAAAGTAATCAGAAAAACTCGTCATATTGAATTTTTGTAATCTGATCAAAAATTCGTAATCCGCATACTCAAAACCCCCAGAAACCAATTTTGGTGGAAATCCAACAAACTAAAATTTTACCCCCTCTCCGCCCTCCAGGTTGGGGGTGAGGTTTTCAGTCAGTGATATGACATTATTGGATTGCCATCGGAACTATAACGGTATGCGAAATTTGAAGTCAACCGGATACGTGGAAGTCAGTTGAAAGTAATCAGAAAAACTTGACATTAAATCGTCTATTTTGAATCCGCCATATTGAATTTTTGTAATCTGATCAAAAATTTGTAATCTCCATCCTCAAAAACTCCCAGATACCCATTTTGGTGAGAATCCAACAAACTAAAATTTTACCCCCTCTCCGCCCTCCAGGTTAGGGGTGAGGTATGCAGTCAGTGATACCACATTATTGGATTGTCATCGGAATTATAACGGTATGCGAAATTTGAAGTCAACCGGATACGTGGAAGTCAGTTGAAAGTAATCAGAAAAACTTGACATTAAATCTTCCATTTTGAATCCGCCATATTGAATTTTTGTAATCTGATCAAAAATTCGTAATTCTCATCTTCAAAAACCTCCAGATACCAATTTTGGTTGAAATCGGACAAACTAAAGTTTTACCCCCTTTCCACCCCTCAGGTTAGGGGGAAGGTAGGTACCCGATGAAACCATATTATTGTATTGTCATCGAAATTAAGACGCTATGCGAAATTTAAAGTCGGATGTTTGGAAGTTCTTTAAAAATGATTCGCAACATTTGATTATAAACATACATACCCACATGTTATGCCCGCAGTTAGAAAAACGATAACTGCAATGGACTGTAAATATTTTAATTAATGAAAGCGCGAACAAACATAAATATATTGATATGAAATTACGAAATAATTAAAAGGTCCATAGGTTAATTGTGGGTACCACACAACGGAAATCAGAAACAAAGCACTCACCAGTTTGCAGCCAATTTCTCCACGTTCCAAGGGGCCCCTGTCTGGATCTAATGATGTCACCACGTAGCTGAAGGGCTGAAGTTTCTAGTTCTATGCTTCAGTACACCAAAATCGAGCACTTTCAAGTGTAGAAATTTGAAATAGTTGGAGAAAGTAAATTAACACGCCATTTCTCGAGGCGGTCGAAAAAGGATCTCGCTGATTCTTGGTGCGCATGTCCAATGCGCGAAAAATGCACTTTGTCCTTCATCCAATTGTGTGGTTTTAAAAATTTAAAAAACAACCGCGAAATTTAGCGGGAGCTAACATAACTGCCCTCCAAAACATACAATTTTAGAATCTCAACCGGACAGATATAGATATAAGAAAAATGATCGACCGATAAATATAATGAATGAAAACAGATAAGTAGCGTAAGTTTATTTAGAGATAACGAAAACCCGAAAAAGTCAAAACAAACAAACAAAATTTAAAAAAATAATAAAGAATTACCTATTGTAATAATTGACTTCAACAGGTAGAAAAAATTAAAATTACTTTTAATTCGACAAGAGGCACAGTTTTACAACTGGCCGCTTGTAAACACCGGTAGCCGTTTGTACCGTCGCAACGCGCACCTGACCGTCTCCGCCGGGATGCAGTTCGATGACCCGACCGACTGGCCATTTCAAAGGTGACTGAATGTGATCACTCGTTATGATAACCAAATCATTTAATTTGATATTTGGGGACGAATCAGCCCACTTGTGTCGCTGTTGTAGCGTATGCAAATACTCTACAGAATACCTTTTCCAAAAATCATTATGTAGTTGTTGGATTAGTTGCCATCTCGAGAGCCGATTTAGGGGAACCTCGGACAAATCTGACTCCGGAATTTCTGAATTAAGGGGTTCAAGGGTCAAAAAATGCCCAGGGGTAAGAGGTTGAAGATCGTGTGGGTCTGAAGAGACAGGAGATAAAGGGCGACTATTAAGTACAGCCTCTATGCGACATGTAAGGGTGGACATTTCCATGATAGACAACTTCTGGTCGCCGACAACTCGAACAAAGTGAGTTTTAAAACTTTTGACGCCAGCTTCTGCCAGGCCATTGAAATGTGGACTGAGAGGAGGTCCCAGATGCCAACGAATAGAAAGTTTAGTGGACGCACTTCTTGCGTAATCAAGTAATTGGTTACGAAACCCTATGAAATTACTGCCCTGATCTGACCAGCATTGCGTCACGCTTCCACGTCTGGAAATGAATCGATGGAATGCACCTACGAACCCTTCGGTGGACAGTTCCATGGTTAATTCCAAATGCACGCAATGTGTAGCCGTACAGACAAACACACAGACATACGATTTGAAAGCTTTACAACCACGGCAACGATGAGGAATCACAAAGAAAGGTCCACAAAAGTCGATAGCCACACTCGAAAAAGGTTTAAGTTGATTGATTCGATGAGCGGGAAGTGAACTCATTATGGGCGGTCTATAGGGTTTAGGGTTGATTCTAAAACATTGCAAACACTTTGATATGGTTCTTTGAATTGCCCGTCTGGCAGATAATATCCAAAATTGCTGTAAAAGCAGATTATGTAATGTTTTAAACCCAGGATGAAGGTATTGTCGATGAGTGGACTCGATAAGAAGAGTAGTTAAACGATGGTTACTCGAAAGTAAGACGGGGTGTTTTGCAGAATAAGACAAAAGGTCAGATTTTTGTAATCTGCCATCGACTCTAATGATATTATTTTCATCAAGAAAAGGTGAAAATTTTCGGAAAGGTTTCGGTATTGGTTTATCCTTAGATAACGCGGAAAAAAGCTCAGAAAAACAAGAAGCTTGAACGCGTTTGATAAGAAGGTATAACGCACTTTGCATCTCACCGGTGGTAGGAGAAACAATATTCTCAAAAATAACTTTTTGGTCCGGCGGCTTAGTGGGTTTTTGATAGGAATGGGTTTGAAAAAGGTTAACTATTCGAAGGACATAACAAATGATACGTTGAATTTTTGATATAGATGAATATTTGATAAGAAGCTGATCTAAGAAGTTAACGTCAATTATCGCATTGCAACAGACCTTAGGCTTTTCCTCCAGATTAATATCTCCGAAATCAATCGGCATTTTTGATTTATGAAAATCGGGCCATTCGTTTTCGGGAGACCACAAAAACGACGGTGCGTTCCACCAGATGTCATGTGACATGAGCTGTGAAGGGGTGGCCCCTCGTGACGCAATATCGGCTGCATTCAAAGCAGAAGGAATGCAGCGCCATGAGTTTGAGGGAATGATTTCTTGGATTCTACTGACTCGATTTCCAACAAAGGTTTGCCAGCGATTAGGAGGGGATGAAAGCCAGTGCAATACGACTTGCGAATCGCAGAAAGTAACGATATTTGTAAAAGTTATTTTTCCTTCATAGCTAGATAAGACGAAGTCAATTAATTCGCTTAAAAGAAATGCGCCTAGGAGTTCTAGCCTAGCCAAAGTTTGTGACTTTATAGGCGCGACCCTAGATTTTGCAGATATGAGAGAAACAGATATATTGTTTTCCTCTTCTGCACGAAAATATACGACGCCTGCGTAACCTCGAATTGAAGCGTCACAGAAGCAGATGATTTGAAAAGTATTGGTTTTAGACAGTTTGATTTGTCGGGGTAAATGAAAATTGGAAAGAAGCGGGAATTCAGAACGAAGTTTGTTTTAAGAGTCGATGATAGAAGAATCTGGTTCTTCGTCCCAGCCTATTTTCGATAACCACAACTGTTGCAAAATAAATTTTGCTTGTAGCAACAAGGGACAAAGAAAACCTAAGGGATCGAAGATTGTTCCTATGATAGATAAAATAGAACGTTTAGTTGGGGGTTGGTCCTTCATTCGGCATTGATAAGAAAAAATGTCGTTTTTTGGATGCCATTGAAGTCCTAAAACTTTGATAAAGTGGGGTTCCTCCTTGTCAAAAGAGAGAGGCATTTGACGATCGGATTCTGGCAATGTTGCCAATAACTTAGGACAATTGCTTGCCCATTTTTTAAGTTCAAATCCTCCCGACTTCAACAAATCATTGAGTTCCGTTTGAAGGGAAAGAGCTTCAGAAAGCGAAGGGCTAGTTCCCAAGATATCGTCGATATTGATTGACGTTTTTAGAACAGTACTAGCCATAGGAAAACGTTCCTTTTCTCTCTCTGCCAGCTCATTTAATGTACGCATGGCTAGAAAAGGTGAGCATGTCATGCCAAAAGTGACAGTAGAAAGTTCCCATACTGAAAGTGGGTCCTGTGGAGAAAACCTCCACAATATCCTTTGATAAGGACGGTGATAAGGATTGATAAGGACTTGACGGAACATCTGTTTGATATCAGCAATGTAGGCAATAGGATTAAGACGAAACGTAAGGAGTAAAGAAGCAATATCCTTTTGAAGTGTCGGTCCAGATAACAACGTGTCATTGAGACTAATATTTTTTGGGGTGACTGCCGAACAATCCCAGACTACCCTTAATTTTGTACTTAAGCTTTCCGGCTTTAGTACGCAATGATGTGCTAAAAAACATGATACGTCGACTTTTGGTTGACTAGATAAAACTAAACTCATATGATTAGAATCGATATCGTCTTGCATGAAACTTGAATAGGCAGTGTACAGATCAGGATTTTTGATTAATCTATTTTCTAGAAGTAAAAATCTACGATAAGCTTGCGCATAAGTATTTCCTAGGTCAGGGTTTATTTTATCTTTAAACGGAAGATCTACCATAAATCTACCGCTCCGTTGTTGTACGACACTCGCAGTAAAAATTGATTCCGCTTGTTTTTCTTCCTTTGATAAGATTTGTTTTTTAGGCAAATGTTCGATTTCCCAAAACCTAGGGATAATGACCTCTAACGGAGGTGAATGGCTCGTTAAAAAACAACTGGTTCCTTCCGTAAGACTACCTACTTCGTCCACTTTTCCCATGACGACCCAGCCAAAGATGGTTTCAAGGGCTGAAGGTTGCCCTATTTGTCCCAGAACCCTGCCCTCCTTGAATATCTGTGCGAATAGCTTGCAACCAATAACTAGGTCCACAGGTCTAGATTTGAAATAAGATGGGTCGGCAAGTTTAAGGTTTTCCAAGTGTTTCCACTGATTATCGTTCAAAGTGAATGTAGGCATATTGGAACATAATTGTGGAACGACAATTGCTTCGAAATTAAGTAAAGGAGTGACCTGTCCTTGTGGCTTAATGTGACATTGAACGAGCCCTTTGGAAGTAAAAGAAGACATCTGATTTAATCCGAATATTTCAGTGGTGTAACTTCGCCTAGGAAGATTAAGACGATGAATACACTTTTCACTGATGAATCCTGTCTGTGATCCAGAATCAAGCAGCGCCCTTACAGGTTGAAAATTTCCGCAACCGTCCATAACGTCTATTATGGCGGTGAATAAAAGAAAGGTACCTGAAGGTCCTGAGGTATTTAATGACACATGAAGATTATTGACAGGTTGGTGTGTGAATGACAGGACTGGTATCTTGGCTTCCAGACTCTTTATTAGTTTCTAAGATATGAGTTAAAGTGTGATGCCTTTTACTATTGCAAGTCCTGCATGAATATTTTGATTTGCACGTATCTACCCCATGCAAGGGATGAAAACACGCTAGACATAATTTTTTCTGCTTGACGAAAGATAGGCGATCGATAGGTGAGAGGTCAAGAAATGTTTGACATTTCGAAAGCACGTGACCTTGATTACACCGGAAACATTTTATTCCCGTTCTTGAATTAGTTGAGGTGACAGCCAGTCCTATAAAAGGCGAATTGGATGATTTATAGGCAGGCTTTTGCCCAAACTGATTTTGCATAGAATTTGAATTTTGATAGGTAGGCTTTTGCCCAAACTGATTTTGCATAGAATTTGATTTTTGATAGGTAGGCACCTTTTTGGGTGCTGTTGATTGAGGAAGTGATTCCAAAACTTTACATCTTTTTTCTAGAAATTGAAAAAGTGACTGAAAAGTGGGAATTTCGGTATTAGTATTGGCGTGACTCATTTCGAAATTTGAACGCGTCGGAATATCCAATTTTTCTAACAAAATAAAAAAAATAATAAAATCCCAACTGTCAACGTCAAAGCTAAGTGATTTTAAAATTTCTAGGGATTCTGAAAAGGTGTCAATTAAATTACGCAATTCTTTAGCTGACTCGTTTTTTAATGTGGAGTTCATAATTGTACTTAAAGCATCATTTGCGAGGTCTCGCTTGTTTTGATTGACTAATTTGTCGTGAGCAATTTTATAATTTTGATCAGATAAGCTAATCCCTGATATCAATTTTAAAGGCTCATCCTCGAGATATGAAAATAAATATTGAAGTTTTCGCACGTTACTTAGACTTTGATTTTGATCTATAATGTTATTAAAAAGATCGAAAAAGCTTGGCCATAATTTTTTATCACCTCGGAATATGGGAATACCTAACTCTTTGAGTTTTGGAGTTTCAGATTCGTTTTGTCGAACATATGATCCAGAAAGGGTTGGGGCCTCAACTGGAAATATTTTAGAGTAAACCTCCTTACACGCATAAAAATATTTACGAGCTTCTGAAAGGATCGCATCCTGCGTTTTAAATATTTATCGAAGGTTTCATCCAAATCGGAATACCTCACTTGAAACTCGTTTCTCGCTTTTTCGTCCGTTGCCGCGGTCTGTGAAAACACATAACACTCGGTGATCGCAGATAAAAAACCGTTGCGTTTTTGCCCGGCTTTTTTGATAGACATGATTTTACCTTTGAAATGACGAAATTGTCGTTAAATATACAATTAACGCTAAATTAATGCTTCTGAAATAGAAAAATGACGAATTGTCGAAAATATGCACTAATTTATCGCAATTGATGAAAATTGTTTTAAGTATCGAAATGATATGGAACACATCTTATCACAGAAATGTCGGTAAATATACAATTAACGCTAAATTAATGCTTCTGAAATAGAAAAATGACGAATTGTCAAAAATATGCACTAATTTATCGCAATTAATGAAAATTGTTTTAAATATCGAAATGATGTGGAACACACCTAATCATAAAACTCGTGCTTGTTTGTTTTGATTGCTCGATTTGTTTACTGAATGACCACGCGGTACGTTACCATAGCAGCGGACCGAAAACAGGTGAACTGCGCCGCTACCGAAGGTCGAGCGACACTCTCTTGGTTCAATACGATTGGCAAAATTCAAGGCCGTATGTTCTCGGCGTGAAAATGGCCGACTTATTAATACGGTCGTATGGAGTAAATTTTAAATATCCGGCTCGAAGGACCACTTGTGTTATGCCCGCAGTTAGAAAAACGATAACTGCAATGGACTGTAAATATTTTAATTAATGAAAGCGCGAACAAACATAAATATATTGATATGAAATTACGAAATAATAAAAAGGTCCATAGGTTAATTGTGGGTACCACACAACGGAAATCAGAAACAAAGCACTCACCAGTTTGCAGCCAATTTCTCCACGTTCCAAGGGGCCCCTGTCTGGATCTAATGATGTCACCACGTAGCTGAAGGGCTGAAGTTTCTAGTTCTATGCTTCAGTACACCAAAATCGAGCACTTTCAAGTGTAGAAATTTGAAATAGTTGGAGAAAGTAAATTAACACGCCATTTCTCGAGGCGGTCAAAAAAGGATCTCGCTGATTCTTGGTGCGCATGTCCAATGCGCGAAAAATGCACTTTGTCCTTCATCCAATTGTGTGGTTTTAAAAATTTTAAAAACAACCGCAAAATTTAGCGGGAGCTAACACCCACATACATACATACCCACATACATACATACATACATGCAGGTGAAGTTAAATAAAAGCTTGTAAAAAATCATAATTTTTGACTGGACTCCGTATATAAACTATCATGATGTCGGAAATGACAGCTAAGCTTAAGGAAAAAGTTTTTGTTTGCAAGTGTGTAGAATCATAGAGTAATACTATATTACTCTATGGTAGAATATGTAAGGGTCGCTACCTCTTTTTAAGATACGTCGAGGAATTTATTCGGCTTAAGTATGGCTTAAGGATTATTTTACGGTTAGGTTTGAACCATGGGTTGTTTAAATGAGATTAAATTTGCAAAATATACAAAAATTAGTGCTATACCTGTGGATAGTAATCTGTGGGCGTATGGTTAGGATTCCTAACCTAACTTATTTTTCCTAAACTAATTTCCTCGTTTTTGTTGTTGAAAACAATGGTCATTTGATCACAAATGTATCCTTACTTCTCCAGACACCACTGTTTATATTACATGGGATGAGGTTGTTTTCTAGTAAAAAATAACTTTACTTCTTGTGTTCACGTTAATTTAACGTTGATGTGATTCTTGAGCTATGTGGATATTATTAATCGAGCAATAGACACAGGAAAGACGAGAAAAATAAAGTAGCGTATTAGGGGGGGGCCATGGGGGCCCGGGCCCGCCCCGAAGCAAAGATTTTTTTAGACCTTTTTATAAAATAGCATAAAATACGGCATTATGGGGCGTCGGCCCCCCACCAAAACTGTCTCGGCCCCCCTCCCCCCGAAACTTTTTTCTATATACGCCACTGATTAATCGTAAATAAAGTGATAATATATTTAATTGCTTAACATTCACAGTGTTAGATTTCGCAAAAAATCAATGATTCGAGACATCTGGGACATGCTGTAACTTTCAATCAAAAATAAACCCGACGCTTGTTTTTCTATCAATATCGGTCAGTCTGTTTTTTCGCAGGGCTAAACGTCAGTTTATAGCAAGCGGACTTTGATGGATTTTCCCTTAGGAATAAAGTAAAAACTGTCATGACATCTGCGGATAACTCATGAAGAAATGGGAATTGAAAAATTCGGATACTAGTTTCACTCGAGAAATAAATTCTGAATAATTTATATCGAAATTTGTTTTTATAAAAAATATACTTGCTCACCAAACTGAAAACCTGAATAAAATCTAAACATTTGTTGTAATCAATAAACCTTTTTTTTAATAGGAACCAACTAAACTGAAATGGTTTGCTTACGTCCCACTGTGATTTAAAATCCCAAACCAGCTAGAAAAAAATTATGTTTTGACCACGGCAAAAAAAATTATATATTTTCATTTGATAAGCAGGCCTTCCATACCATACAAAAATAATCCATTCAAAAAAATACTCTGCCAATATATGGGTCCCTAAGCTCACACTAGGTACTATAGTTATAGTGTACGTATAAGTTAATATAATTAAAAACTGTAATATATGTTATTCAACTCCAGACTAAATAACCTCTCCTTTGATACCACACAAGCCATGTTTTGACTAAAACTCAAATTTTTAAAATCTCCCCACCCCTAAAAAAAAACAAAAATTTAAATATATTTTGTTTAACTCCAGACTCAATTACCTTTCGTTTGATATCACACACGCCATATTTTTACGTAAACTTTAATTTTTGAAATCTACCCCCATCCATTTTTTTAAAACTAAAATTTATTTTGTTTAACTCAGACTTAATTACCTTTCGTTTGATATCACACACGCCATATTTTCACATAAACTCTAATTTTTGAAATCTTGAATAATTGAGTCTGGAGTTAAACAAAATTCATTTTAGTTTTTAAAAAAGGGTTCATTCATTTTATTTTAAAAATTAGAGTTTAAGTCAAAACATGGCTTGTGTGGTATCAAACGAAAGGTAATTGAGTCTGAAGTTGAATAAAATATATTTCAGTTTTTAGTTATATTAGCTCACACATACACTATAACTACAGTGAGCTAGGTGCCCATAGATTGGCAGAGTATTTTACACTATTATCATACAGAACACGCAGTAAATAAAATATTTTTTAGATATCTGACATAATAGAACATTTTGGCAGTATCAACAAACAGCTTTGACAATTGGTTTGAGCGTATGCAAAAGTGCATTAATTTTCTTCAATAAGTCTTCAAAAATTTTCTACTGTGTTATTCTAGCTGTATATGCAAAACTTATTGGTCGGGCAGTCAAATTGGAAATATTCAATTTTTGGGTGATTTTGATATAACTTGGCATGCTGTTTAATGACTCCCTACGAAGTTAGAAAAAAACAGTGATTTGCTCGGCGTCGCATTATAGGTAGCGTCGCGACGCCCTAAAGGTGAAGATTGATAGTAATCTACTTTTTGTCAAATATCTCAAAAACGGTAAATTGTAGGACAATTTTGTTTTCAGTTTTATGCAGTCAATAGATGTATCTATCTACCGCTTTATAACAATCTCAACAAATATTTTGAGTTTTTTTATAAAAAATTTTAGAAGTGAAATTTTCACCAAAATTTAAATATGTAATTTTTAAAATTTTTGGATTATTTGACACAGTTTAGTGGTGATTTTGATCTCGTATAATAAGTATTGTATTTTTTCAGTTAGCCTATCACAATGTGCTTAAATTTATATATTATCTTTACACAGAACCGCGCAAAAAAATACCAAAATTAGCAATATCGCGTTTTGTAAAAAAATTTTAAAAAATGCTCTTAAGATTAAATATATTTTTTTAAGTACTACTACTAATTTTTTTATTCTTATTTCTTATCTAAATATTATTAAAAGTTAACAGAATTATTTACAAAAATATTGCGGTAAATGTAAAATAGAACCGAGCCAATATTTTAACAATAGTGACATTTCATACAGTTTATTTTGTGTCAACATAGAATAAATAAGCGAAATGTAACAATTTTTTCTAGATTAGATTTAGGCTTAGATCCTAGTTTTAGACGTTGTCTGTGTGATTGTATTGATCATCTTTTTGGACAATAAAGAAAGTAAAGTAAAGTAAAGACCGGGTGTCTAATAAAAAAATTCAAACTTAAGTAATGCTATGTAAAAAAAACATTGGATTTAGGGCTCAATTTGACATCTCTTCATTTGTGTGCTTCGGATTTCTATATTTTCTGGGTGATTTTGATCCTCCAAAGGAATTAGTTATATTAAGAAACAAGCTTTCAAAAACTGTATAATTTTACAAAAATCGTGCCGGAGTTTTTATGCCAAACATATTTAAAAATAGCACTTTTTAAAAAATTGTCGAAATTCCCAAAAATACACCATTTACCTTAAATATCGTTTTACAAATGACAACTTTATAATTTTTAAACAGAACCTTTATTCTCGAAAACAGAACAAAAAATTTTATATTTAGTAGGGGTGCCGACTACAAAAACTTTAATTATTTGCTGTCAAAATATTAATATGTTTTATGTCTCAAAATGCTTTGAATTTATATATAACCTTAGAACCTACAATACATTTAAATAACTGAAGCCCATAACAGGACCCACCCTAGATATTTAGGCGTCCTGGGCGAAACAGTAAATTGGCGCGCCTATACTCATACTTCTAAATACATCTAATTCGGCTACTCTAGATGTACAATTTAGCACCTTTAAAGCTCTGATTTGGGGCCCTTATGATTGGGCGCCCCTGAGCAGAAGCCCGGTTTGCCCGTGCCTACTACGGGCCCTGCCCATAGACGTACTAAAGGGGTCTAAAGTTACAAAAAATACAAATACCAAATAAATTACTGGCTGTTTTCTGCGGCTTTTGGGGTTTGCAAGTACCTACAAATGTTTTCTATTTAGCTCTAGATCAGCGTGTACGTATATTTATTGTACTATATTAGTTCTAGAGAAAAAATATTATAATAAGACAATTTTAGGAATGCTTTATATAGGCAGTAATTTTAAGGCTTTATTTGTAAAATGTTGGCATACTTCCCATAATACCTGTAATAGTGAATTTGAAATTAAGCATCGCGGAGGCGTCATCATGTTTCCTTCCAATTTGTTGGTCACCTAAGTTACTACTGATATACTTATCGACCTTAAGGAAATCCTACTCTATGCAATACCACTTCTAGAGTATTATTTCAAGTATCTCATAGTTATATGGCTCCAAGTAATTAGAAATCTGATGGCTTGGAATAAATGTGTCAAAACCAATGCAACACATTGTGTCATTATCTTTTTGGTGCGTTCGTAGAGAAGAAAATCAGAATCTTTTAATAAAATTTTGCAACAAAACTTATTTAGGTTTCTTGATAAGTTGCATTTTGTTATAAAATTACCGGTATTTTAAAAATATCGTTAGCGGAGTTTATTATTTTATAAATATCTAAGTTAATAAGTATTTCTTTTCTATTTCGGTAATAACAAACCTAAACTAGAGAATGTTAAATTACATGTTTTTATAATTATTAGGTTCAGGTCTGGGGCTGGAGTATTGGCCGCCTATTATGATGCCTCTCCTGATCACAGAATTCTTTAAAATATTCGATTTTAATAGGGTGAGTTGCACTTTGCAAGTGGTGTTATTAATTTTTTAATAAATTTTTCGTTTTATTGTACGCATTTGGCTGCCCTCATATAACAATACCGTAGGTGACTGCGTCGTTGATGGCCTTACCCCCAGACAAAATAGTTTTTTGGATTATAATAATTTATCAAAGTTTAACAGGAAGTAAAAAAAATATTATCATATGGTAAAAATACACTTTCTTCGGAAATTACTTGTTTGCTTTTTTAATTGTGCTTGCATTTCTTTGATTATGAATTCCTTATTAATGAACTGCTTCGAATGAACAAAAAAGCATCATTGTTAACATCCATAGGGGGTGAAAATTACTCGCAACAAAAAATAGCGATCCTTCATAAAGAGACAAATATTATTTAGTCGGCCATCCTTGATTTAAAAATTGACGAAAGTTGCTATGATGATGCTCAAAGAGCAATCGATTCTCACTATGATACTTTTCATTTAATTGAAATCGGTTTAGTTTTAATGAATTTGTGAGGAAATGCAGACAAAATTAGGCAATCGTATAGTTTGTGAAACATCTTTGCCCTATCAGTCAATCAATCCAAAACTGCTAAGCCTAATTGAAAGGTTAAGTTTGATTCTGACCGCCATCTTGAATTTTAAGAAGGTGATAAATTTCGATAGGGACCTTTAAAGCGCAGTTAATTTTTGCCTTGATACTTTTTATTTGAGGAAAATCGGTTTAGTAATAACTAATTTATTAGGAAATGAATGGAGACAGAATTGAAATCTGTACAATAAAGGTTAAAACAAAAATTCGAGGTACGCATTACGAAAATCCAACTGATTTTCGTAATGCGTACCTCGTCCGTGCGTGGCAGAAATAGGATTTTTTTATAAATTAAAAGAAAAAACTAAAAAAAGATCTGGAACATAAAAATAAAAAAAAGTGTGTTAGCTTCAGACTTCAGAAGTGTAAACTTCAACAAGTCGAAATTAATAATACTGGCCTTTTAGTCACCTCGAGCCGACTTCACCCGAATGAGCGTTACATAGCCGAGCCTTGGTTCAGTGGTAGAATGTTTGCCTAGATAGCAAGAGGTCCCGGGTTCATCCCCGGCCGAAGCAGAAAACTTTTTTCTTATTTTTCTTTCTTTAATTTCATTTGTTGTTTATAGTTTTAGGTCCTTGCATTACTTGCAATTTGGTATTTGATAATAATAATAAAAACTTAAGAAAAAAATTGTTCAAAATAAAGTGTAGTAAAAAAATGTTTTTGTTATGAGCGAAATCCATGGACTCTATAAAAAAACTGACTTGACCAAATTCAAAAAATTTTTGCATCAGTTCCTGCAAGTGAAAAATCTAAGTTATAATATATTCTTATAGGCAAACTCAAAAGGAACCTTAGTTTGCAACCAAACCCAAAATCACCCCTAAAACCACTTAACCGCTTCAGATAAACCAAAATTAAGGAAAAATACAAAAATGTAAATTTTGACAAAAACTAAATTTAACAATTTTTATTTAATGGAACTTAATCACGCTTCCAAAGTGTAATACCTTGTTGGAAAGGCACACTCATTGTCTGTCAAAAAGTGAAATTAGAACTGTCCTACCTAATGTAGTTATTAAGTTATTTCAGAAAATCTGGATCAATGTCACGTCACATTTGAAAGCGTCGCGACGCCGCATATATTACGTCGCCGCAAAAAAAAATATGATTTTTGTAAATGTTTTCATAAGTCTATTAACCGTACCAATTTATATCAAAATCACCACAACTTAAGACATTTTAGATAAAAACTATTTCATTATACAGGGTGTCTCTAAAAATCTGTACAAAATCTTAGCACATATTCCTGAGGTCAAAATAAGTCGATTTAATGCAAATTACCTTAGTGCAAAATTGCTCCGTTTCAGAGATACAGGGTGGTGAATTTAAAAATTAAATTTTTAAATTAAAAAATTTCATGAGCGAAATTGCCGAAAAGCAACAAACTTGAATAAAGTTTTGAGAACAATAGTCAGTAGAAAACTGGCCGTTGCTATGACATTTTGCCAGTGTAAAACACTCTAGTGAAATAGTCATTCAAAATAATTTCAGTATTCCGTTGCGGCATCACTAAAAACGGAAATATCTCGAAAACGACTCACTTTAGCGCATGTTAACAAGAGTATTTTTTTGGCTTAAAGAGATTCAGGAAAATATTTTCTTAACAAAAAAAGTTAAAAGTTAGACTGAGAAAAAAGTTATAGTCATTTTAATCTATAAAAAGAGCATTGTGAAGCGCCCTCTAGCAGCCACAGTGAAAAGGTATCCATATTTAGGTTTCGCATCCCAACCCCCCCCCCCCCCCCCCCCCGAGTACCAATTTTTAAAGTAATGCGTTCAGAAATGTTCATAAATTTTAAGACAATCGATTTTTAATTTTTAAATTTACCACCCTGTCTCTCTGAAACGGAGCAATTTCGGACAAAGGTAAGTTACTTTAAATCGACTTATTTTGACCTCAGGAATATGTGGTAAGATTTTGTACAGACCTTTTAGAGACACCCTGTACTATGTAAATATACCCCAAAATTTAGAAGGGGGTCCAGTTAAGTTTAAACTGCCGATGCCGGTATGACCTGTTTATGTGAAACAGAACATTTTTTATTATGCACATGTTTAAAAGCTTCTAATTTATATTATATTGAAAGGTCAGGATAAAATATTATATACTTAGTTAAATGTATGGAACAATACGACATTGTTAAAGATAAATAAATTAAAATAAATAGTGAGAATTTTTATTTAAGCTTTAGGCAATTATTTTTTACGATATTTATAAATATATTGTTACGGGTTCACAACGACAAATTAAAACTCGCAATTGTTGAAAACGATACGTCAATTTATTTCGACAAATTATGTACAAAAACACGCACTTAAACTTAGTAATAACTTGCTAATAATTCACTACTATAATCGGTCTATTAACTTCGTGTTAATCTCACGACCACTACAGCACGTTATCTGTGACTGACTCCTGGTGCGCGACCCCGGCCCTATATATAGGATCGTCCATCTCTCTCGAACTTTCCGGCAGCCTTCGACGTCCGGAAAGTTCCCGCACTACCGCGACCGCAAGCCACAGACAACGCAACTAAAACCTAGACTAAGAATACAACCTTAAGATAAATCGACCTAATACTATACTAAACCTAAATAAATTCCAATTATAAAATTTAAATAACTTAAATTTGTAACACTATCCTCCTCTTCAGGTTTGATCGTCTCGATCAACATTTCCCAGGTAAGGTTTTAGTCTGTCTAGATGAACAACTTTCATCTTGGACTTCGGGCTTCTCTGGATTCGGTAGACTACATCATTAATTCTCTTAACAACTTTATAAGGCCCTTCCCATGGTGGTGTCAACTTAGGTGATCTTCCTTTCTTGCGTTGAGGATTGTATAGCCAGACTTGATCATTCTCCTTGAACCCTGAAGAGTTTGCTTTCAGGTCATATCTGGCTTTCATGCGGTCACTGGCTATTTCTATTCGCTCTCTAACCACTTCATGGATATCGTGCAGCTTTTGCCTTAAACGTTCGACATAGTCATTAACCTCTAAGTGTGCTTCTTCAGGTGAACCAAACATGATATCACATGGTAAACGCAGTTCTCTACCAAACAGGATACTAGATGGAGTAGCTCCTGTCGTATTATGAATGGCGGTTCTATAGGCCATCAAAAACAATGGAATATATTGGTCCCAATCTGTTTGGTGCTCATCAACAACTTTGCAAAGATGTTCTTCTATTGTTTTATTAAATCTTTCAACCATGCCATCTGACTGCGGATGTAAAGCAGTAGTCCGTATTTTACGTATTCCTAAAAGGTCACAGAGATTCTGGAAGAGCTTTGATTCAAAGTTTCTTCCTTGATCTGAATGTAGTTCCAGAGGAATGCCAAATCGGCTGAAAACATCATTTACCAGAACATCTGCAACTGTAGCGGCCTCTTGGTTAGGCAAAGCAAAAACTTCTGGCCATTTGCTAAAGTAATCCATGACAACAAGGATGTATTTGTTGCCCTTTTTAGTTTCTGGAAATGGTCCGGCCACATCAATAGCAATGCGTTCGAATGGCAGACCTACGTTATATTGTGTCATTTGACCTCTGGACCTTGTTTTGGGACCTTGGCTGGCTGCACAAATCGAACATTGGCGGCACCAGTTTTTCACATCTTGAAAGTAATTGACCCAATAAAATCGGTTTCGAATTTTGTCCATGGTTTTATTTATGCCTAGGTGCGCGCCTGATTTTCCACCATGGCATTCGGCCATTATATTGTCTACCATGCTCCTAGGAACCACTACTTGATTAATCACAGTAAGGCCATCGGCACTTTCCCAGGCACGGTTAAGGATGTTTTCTTCTACTATCAGTGAATCCCATTGTGCCCACAGTGATTTGAATATTACCCCTTGGTTTGCGATATCTTGCCATGATGGTCGTGGCTTGTTCTCTTCTTTCAATCGCAAGATAGGTCCTACATCTTTGTCGTTAATTTGTGTGGTTCTAATCGAAGCCGACATCCATTCTTCATCTGGTTCTAACTTTATCTGGCGCACGTAGGTAATTCCTTCTTTCTGGTCAATTTTCCTGCAATGTTTACAATCCTCAGGGCAAGGTCTTCTGGACAATGCATCCGCATTATTATGCACCCTTCCCGCTCGGTGCTTAATTTGATAATGGTATTGTTGTATCTTTTCTATCCATCTCGCGACTTGCCCCTCAGGTTGTTTCATTTTCATGAGCCACTGTAACGCAGCATGATCCGTTCTAATCAGAAACTCTTGTCCGTAGAGATATTTGTGAAAGTGATCTACGGATTTAATTATGGCTAGGAGCTCCTTTCTAGTAACACAATAATTTCTCTCTGGTTTGGATAGCTTCTTGCTGAAAAATTCGATGACCCGTTCTTCTCCATCTTGTACTTGGGAGAGTACTGCTCCAATGCCATCGTTGCTCGCATCAGTATCTAATATGAATTTTCCTTTTGGAATGGGATATGCAAGAATCGGACTAGAACATAATGCTGCTTTTAGTCTTCTAAATGCTTGGTCACATTCGGTATTCCATTTGTAAGAAGCTTTATCTTCTGTAAGTCTATGTAATGGAGACGCTATTTTGGCGAATCCTTCCACAAATCGTCTGTAGTATGTACACACACAAAAAGCTTCTCAATTCATGTTTGTCACGAGGTTGAGGCCATTCTTTTATTGCTTGTAACTTCTTTTCGTCGGTATGGATGCCTTCTCGGGAAACGACGTGACCCAGGAACTCAACTTTTTCTTGGAACAGAAAACATTTCTTTGAGTTCAATTTAAGATTTGCGTTCCTGATTCTTGAGAATACTTCTCGTAAATTGTCTAGATGATCTTCAAATGATTTTCCCATTACTATGACATCATCCAATTAGACTAAGCAGGTTTTCCAAGTAAGACCCCGTAGAACGACTTCCATTAGTCTTTCAAATGTAGCTGGGGCATTGCATAGGCCAAATGGCATCACATTAAACTGATAAAGTCCACTTCCAGCAGAGAATGCAGTCTTCTCTTTATCTCTTTCAAAGATTCCTACTTGCCAATACCCACTTTTCAGGTCAAGAGTAGAAAACCAATATGATCCTGCCAATGTTGTTAATGTGTCGTCTATTCTTGGCAGTGGGTAACTATCTTTCTTGGTCACATCGTTAAGTTTCCTGTAATCGACACAAAATCTAGTACTTCCATCCTTTTTAGTGACCAACACCACAGGAGATGACCAAGGACTTGATGACTCTTCAATAACACCGTCGCTGAGCATTTTATTAATGAGATTGTGAACTTCTTCTTGTTTGGCCAATGGTAGTCTTCTTGGGGGCTGTCTTATCGGTTGGGCATCGCCAGTGTTGATGGAATGTTGAATAAGGTTTGTGCGTCCCGAACTACTCTTAGTTTCAAAGATATTACTTTGTTCTTCTATAAACTCTCTCGCTTTACGAAATTCTTCTGGAGTGAGATGTTGCCAAGTTGACTGAAATTGCTGAAGTACCTCCGTTGGTAACCTACTTTTATCCTCCGAAGTTGGCTCTTCACATCTTGTTACCCTCTGGACTGGCTCAAATAATGCTACCACCTCCCCCTTATTAATTTTGACACTATTTGGGAAAATATTGGCGACTCTAATCGGGATGTCTTTATCGGTTTTAACTAGTGACTTTGCAACGAGGTAGGTGTTGGATAATTTCTGTTGGCTTATGAGTCCGACACAGCTTGATGTTTTACTTTCTAGCCTCCCAAAAATTATGGTCTCACTATTACCGACCAGTCTTGTTGTACATACTGCCACGACCTTTATTGGTTCTTTATTGAAGTGACTATTTGACAAAATGAACTCTTTATTCCCAAATCTCAGGATATTAAGTTTATTATCAAACGCAAATCCATGTTTACTTATCAAGTCCATTCCCAAAATAAATTCGTCTTCTATTTCGGCAACCAATACAGTGTGGCGAATTCTCAATCTTCCCAGCTGTAGGTCTATGTCTGTCTGCCCCAACACGTCGGCGGATTCTCCAATCACAGTCTTAAGTGTTATTTTCTTTCCTGTTGGTCGAATTTTATATCTCGTTGCAATTTTGAACTTAAGCAATGATATGGCAGCACCAGTGTCTACTGTTATGTTAACTTGTCTTTCATTTATAAGCTCGTCGATGTTAAGACTGTCAGCAGTATGTTTTAAGCTCTTAATTGAATAAATTTTGGGGGCTACATTCCCTTTAGCCAACACCCGCCCCTCTGCGTTGACTAGTTTTAGTTTTCCTGATCTCTTCTTCGGTACTCTGTCCCGCTAGATGGCGAGCGAGACCTTATTTGGACGCGACAATCGCGTTGAATATGCCCTGTACGTCCGCATCTGAAACACTTTACATTTGAAGGGGATCGTCTGCTTTCTTTCAAAGAGTCAATCTTCTCTATTAGTGATTGAAACATTTAGTTTAGCGTTTTTGAGTTGACCTCATGTCCATTGCTCATTTCTTCTCCCTCCTGAATTGAAACAGCTCTTACTTTTGGCCTGGACATATTATTTGATGATTCGATTTCAAGGGCTCGAATCAACACTTCACTGCTATTATGGAAGCGTTCTCGACGAATTAACTTTGCTAAGTCCGTGTCTCGTAATCCGTTAATAAAGCGATCTACCGTGAAGGGATCTCTGTAATTTTCTGGCATTTCTGGGTAAGCTAAATACATCAGCCTCCTGATATCTGCTTCATACTCTTGCAATGATTCTCCTGGTCTTTGTTGACGAATATTTAATTCTGACCAATGTAAATTTTGCTAGTGTTCGTCTCCATACCTTCTTTCTAACGCTGCCACTAAAGCGTTATAATTCTGTTTTTGTTCGACTGGAATGGACCGTAAAAGTCCCAGAGCAGGTTCTCGTAGAGCTACTAATAATGCTCTAGCTTTTTCCTCATCATCCCAACCATTTGCAGCAGCGGCAGCTTCAAACTGTTGTTTATAAGTAGACCAGGAAGACGTACCATCGAAATTTGGAGGTTTAATGTTTTGGTTGGAATTCACAACACATCCCTGAGCTTTCATTTTGTTGTGTTCTTTTTGGAGCTGTATAAGCTGTTTTGACACGTCCTGGAATTTTTCTTCCATGGTTTGAAAAACTTCTTCCCTAACATTCTGTACCTTTTCTTCAACATTATGCATTCTTTGAGTTATTTCTTCCTTAAGATCTTCGGTTGCAGTCTTAAACTCTTCTCTCAGCTGTTCGGAGTTGCTCTTTATTTGGTCAAAGTTTTCCTGCATGTCGTTCTGGTTTTGTTCGATGGTCTATCTCATATCATTCTGATTTTGTTCAATAGTGTGTTTCATGTCGTCCATGGTATGTTTCATATCGCCCTGGTTTTGTTCAATGGTCTGCTTCATGTCGTTCTGGTTTTGAGCCATTTGAGCAGCTAGAGCCTGTATCATTTTAGTTAGATCTTCCATCTTTGCCGATCCTTGTCTAGTAAGCATCAACTTCCTGATAAATCACTTAAAACGTCTATTTTGGGGCTATAAAGCGAATGTCGAAGTCGGTTTTTCAATATCTCTTCCAATTCTTAAATAGAACCTAATGGAATGTTCTGGAATATACTGGTAAATGCTACTCTTTCTGCTACTAGGCAAATGTAGAAGTCATTTTTTGATTATCTCTTTTGGTTCTCGAATAGACCGTTGTAGAATGTTATGGAATATTCTAGAAATAATTTCTAATTCTTACTTTTAAAATAACTAAGCTACTGTCGAAGTCGGTATTTGTATATCTTTTCTAGTTTTTGAATAGAACGTCGTAGAATGTTATGGAATCTTCTAGAAATTCTTTCTAATTCTTACTTTTGAAATAACTAAACTAATGTCGAAATCGGTATTTGTATATTTCTTCTAGTTTTTGAATAGAACGTCGTAGAATGTTATGGAATTTTCTAGAAATTCTTTTTAGTTCTTACTTTTGAAATTACTAAGCTAATGTCGAAGTCTCTTTTTTTTTGATATTTCTTCTGGTTTTCGAATAGAGCGTCGTAGAAAGTGATGGAATGTTCTAGAAATTCTTTCTGATTCTTACTTTTAAAATTACTAATCTAATGTCGAAGTCGGTATTTGTATATCTCTTCTAGTTTTTGAATAGAACGTCGTAGAATGTTATAGAATATTCTAGAAAATCTCTCTAATTATCAATTTTTTGACTGTAAAGTTAATGTCAAAGTCGGTTCTTAAATATCTCTTTTAGTTTTTGAATAAAACAATATCGAACTTCTTCGAATATTCTGGAAAAATTACTTCTTGTTTTTTCTGTCCAATTTTCCTATCCGGTGGTAATATGTAAGGGTAGTCTTTGCACTATTCAGTTCCGAATATTCTGGCAAAATCACTTACTGTTCTTCTTTTTAATTGTCCTAGCCGGTGGTACTGTGTAAGGATAGTCTTTGCACTATTTATTTCTTTTAATCTCACTTCTGACACCAATTGTTACGGGTTCACAACGACAAATTAAAACTCGCAATTGTTGAAAACGATACGTCAATTTATTTCGACAAATTATGTACAAAAACACGCACTTAAACTTAGTAATAACTTGCTAATAATTCACTACTATAATCGGTCTATTAACTTCGTGTTAATCTCACGACCACTACAGCACGTTATCTGTGACTGACTCCTGGTGCGCGACCCCGGCCCTATATATAGGATCGTCCATCTCTCTCGAACTTTCCGGCAGCCTTCGACGTCCGGAAAGTTCCCGCACTACCGCGACCGCAAGCCACAGACAACGCAACTAAAACCTAGACTAAGAATACAACCTTAAGATAAATCGACCTAATACTACACTAAACCTAAATAAATTCCAATTATAAAATTTAAATAACTTAAATTTGTAACAATATTATAGTATTATTACTTGGCTCAGTATATAGCCCATTCCGCAAGATTTCTGTATAATTATTCCTTAGCATCTGGGCCATAACCCATTTCCGCCAAAATCATGCTTGAGCTTCGCTAGATATAAGGCTCCAAAAATGTCCTAAAAATCAGTTTTTTGTGATTTTCTGGAAAACTAAAAATTTAACAAATTGTGTGTGCTTAAGACCGGAATGGGACAACTGGGCGCCGCCAACTGGGCGCCGGGCCAACTGGGCGTCGGGCCAACTGGGCGCCGGGCCAACTGGGCCCTGGGCCAACTGGGCGCTGGCCAACTCGGCGCCGGACTAAAAAAATTTTTTTTTTATAAAATGTGTGAAAAATAAAATATATTATTTATATAAAAACGTCTTTAAAAAACCCTATACACAATTTTTTTGAAATTTGATTTTGTTATGTCAAGTTAAATCCATTAAATCGACTGTTGAATCTTGGTAGTTGTAGTATTTGGTAACCTGGTAACACTACAATTTACGTTTTTCAAAATGGCGGATTCAAAATGGCGGATTTTCTTATTTACTAACCGATTTGTCCAAACTTGAAATATTACCTTGCTTAAGGTCATTTAACAAAATTTTTTACTCAAACTTAAAAAAATCAAAATGGCGGATTTTCTTATTTACCAACCGATTTGTCTCAAACTTGAATAATTACATTGCTTGAGGTCATTTAACAAAATTTTTTACTCAAACCTAAAAAAGTCAAAATGGCGGATCCAAAATGGCGGATTCTCTTATTTACTAACCGATTTGTCTCAAACTTGAAATATTACATTGCTTGAAGTCATTTAGCAATATTTTTAGCTTAAACTTCCAAAGTTTGTTTTGCACCTAAAAAAGTTAACAACGCTTCTTTCGGCACTTTAATCTTAGAATTAATATAAGAATTAAATTGTGTTTTTAAAAACATACTTAATTTTACAATTACAGGGATATTAAATTGAATTTTGTTTAAATAAATTAAATTTTTTCGCAATATATACTGCAACTCGAAAGAAAAAAGAAGAATTTTTATATATTTATATTTTTTTTCTTGTTCATAGGTATGGAGTTACTTTTTTTGAACATTTTTTTAAAAAGTCAAAAATTATGTTCAGCGACGTTAAACACCACAAAGTTCTAAATTTATTATAAATCGATCCCTAAGCACTGCAATCTTTCAAGTTGTCGGTTAGTAAATAAAAAATCCGCTATTTTGGATCCGCCATTTTGTTTTTTTTAAGTTTGAGTTAAAAATTGTATTAAATGACCTCAAGCAATGTAACATTCCAAGTTTGAGACAAATCGGTTAGTAAATAAGAAAATTCGCCATTTTGGATCCGCCATTTTGATTTTTTTAAGTTTGAGTTAAAAATTGTGTTAAATGACCTTAAGCAATGTAATATTTCAAGTTTGAGACAAATCGGTTGGTAAATAAGAAAATTCGCCATTTTGGATCCGCCATTTTGATTTTTTTAAGTTTGAGTAAAAAATTTTGTTAAATGACCTCAAGCAATGTAATATTTCAAATTTGAAACAAATCGGTTGGTAAATAAGAAAATCCGCCATTTTAGATCCACCATTTTGATTTTTTTAGGTCTGAGTAAAAAATTTTGTTAAATGACCTCAAGCAATGTAATGTTTCAAGTTTGAGACAAATCGGTTAGTAAATAAGAAAATCCGCCATTTTGGATCCGCCATTTTGATTTTTGGATCCGCCATTGTTGTAATAAAAAACGTAAATTTTAGTGTTACCAGGTTACCAAACACTACAACTACCAAGATTCAACAGTCGACTTAATGGATTTAACTTTTCTTAACAAAAACAAATTTCAAAAAAATTGCGTAAAGGATTTATTAAAGATGTTTTTATACAAATAATATATTTTATTTTTCATTTACACATTTTATCAAAAAAAAAAAATTAGTCCGGCGCCGAGTTGGCCGGCGCCCAGTTGGCGGCGCTGAGTTGGCCCGGCGCCCAGTTGGTTCATGGCGAAATTAATAATACGAAATACAAGATTTTTGTGTTGTATATTGACAAAGTTATATACAAAGTAATAACATTTACATTATTATAATTGGGTATAAATTACTCTATTAAATTTTGCTCTGAGTGGCCTTCATCTGCATCATTATATCGCTCTGCTGACTGTTCCTCTCACAGTTAGTCGTCTCGAGCCGATTCCACCTGAATGACCGTTACATAGCCGAGCGTGACGGCTCAGTTCAATTTAGTACCCACAAAAAGAAACGCGCCTAAAGAAGTTTACACTTGAAAAAGTCTAGAGGGAAAAAATACGCAAAACCATTCGTCCTATACTAAAAAATTAAGAAAAAAACTTAACCTAACATTTAAAAAAATATATTTTAAAAATGATTTTTTAAAAATTTCCCACTCTGTAAGTAACTTGTTTTAAAATGTTAACACTTTATAATATTAAGCTTGATCTCTGCTTGTACCAAACACCATTTACTATATTTTAGTTTTTGTTTTCTTAAAGTTAAACAAATTAAAGTAAAGGATAGTAGAATGGTTAATACCAGCCGAAACACCATTTTTTTTTATTTTGAAAAATCAATTTTTATTCAGTTAGGAACTCCACAAGAAATAAAACCGTTATATTAATAATATTCAAGTTCTGGTTAGAAACAGTGTTAAAATACGCGCAAATGCGCACTTTTTTATTCAATTTGACATTCTAGCTTAACAGATATTAAAGTAATTCTTATAAAATTTTAGAAAAAATAGTATTTGAATAAACTTAAATGTGACAATGGGTTTTAGACAAAATAAATGGAACATGAGAATGGTTTATTAAGTGTAAAATATAAACAGAGGTATTTACGTCTTTTTTAAAATGGATTGTCAGCCAAAACGGGCTGGTATTCAGAATTGATTAGATATGCGCCGCAGGCAAAAATTTACAGATAATTATACTAAAACTGCTATATTTTACGCGTTTGGATTTATTTTAAAAGATTGCTTAAATTTGAACTAAAATTGTTTTAGTTAACGACAAATAATCAAAAAAAATTGTTCATTAAACATTGTTATAAAATTTGGAAAAATAGTACCTAACTACAATTCCTATGTCCATCCATGCATCCATTAAATTTCTATTGGCTGTAACTTCCTTGTCTGCGCTATTTTGGCCATGCGCTCTTATGTGCTATTCTGGTCTGCGTCATTATGGCCTGCGCTATTTTGGGCGCGCTATTATGACCTGCGCTATTTTGTACCACTGCGGTAACAAGCATATACGTAATATGGTAAAAAGATCTACTACGAGGTTCGCCTTTTAAGTTTGGCATATACAGCTCGAATAATACAGTAGATAACTTTTAAATACTTTATTGTTTCTCAAAGTATTAACCAGTTTCAAAGCTGTAATTTGTTTGTTGGTGTACTGTCAAAATCGCATTCTTGAAATCTTCTCTAAAATCTTTGACCACGCAGTCCATTCTTGATTTTCGGAAAGGTATAGAAATCTTTGACCACGCAGTCCATTCTTGATTTTCGGAAAGGTATAGAAATTCTCGAGACTGTATTGAGGAAGGTCCAACAATTCGACGTTTTGGTGAGTTAAAAATTGAATGGTTTTTCAAAGCGCAGCGATGACTTTCGACAAACAAATGGTGACGTACCAATAAGCAGTAACAGTCCTTTGATCTTCCAGAGGAATTGTTTCTATATGGCCTGCTTTTAAGACAAATTTCGCGACCATCTTTTTAAATACACTTCGAGAACGTATGACCTTTGTTGGCTTTTTTTCATCTTGGAACACCCAAACAGCCGACTAACGTTTGTTTTCGGGTTTATATGCTTAAATCCACGATTTGTCACCACTGACAATACGTTTACTTATTTTTTCTTTCTGTCCTTCGATTAGCAGATGCGGTACCCACTATCCAGCGAGAAACTAATTTTCTTTCCCCTAATTCTTTATGTATAATTTTTTAAATTGAGGTCTTTGAAATCCCTTATCTCGCGATATGTCACATGTCGATCCTCCGATCAGCATAAGTACAGCATCGATGTTTTCCTGGGTGACAGCCGTTTTAGGTTCGCCTGGCCTTGGATCGTCGCTAAGGCTAATGCGTCCACGCTAAAATTATCCATACCATCGAAAAACTGTCGGCTGATGTAATGCTTCATTACCGAAAACAAATATCAACTCGGCAAGGCATTCGCATTCAGATAAACGTCGATTCGACTGATTTTTGTTAACTTAAAAAATTCACTTAGGATAGAACCGGCAACGTGTAGAAGGGCAACGGACGTTTCCGCACGATGATGATGGCCGACTTCAACTAAAACAAACATTCCTGCCGCGCCCCCGCTCGAGAACATCCACCCATACCACGCTGAAAAACGGGTGAAATTGAAACCTTGCCCCGCGCGGCACTGCCGGCTTGTAATTATTTACGCTCAAAAAGTTCACCCAATTAATCGCTTGTTGTTAAACACAGATAGTAAAAAGAACTAGACAATTTTTTTTAAATAAATCAATTAAAAATACTGTTTTGTCTAGTTTTGAGATGGCACACTTAGCACTGCCCTCCCTGTAGCAGCCGCCACTGCCTCGTATACTTCTCGTATACCTTCTATATAGTTTTTCGACTACTATATTTCGTTGTTACATTTTTCTGAGGGTAGCTGGAAATCTCTGGGCGCCAGTGTGCACGCCAGTGTGTACGCCACTGATTACCCGCTGGCCCAATCCGGCGCTGAATTTATTGTACTAAAGCAAATATTTTTATGAAATTTTAATTAACAGCTGCAAAATCGTTTAACCTACCTTTACTTTCTGATAATTGTTATAAGCCTTAATTTAGTGAAAAATTGATTGTAATGTAGTTTACTGGGTTACGTAAGTCTTAATAAGTCAGATTTTTTAATTTTAGGGAATATTTTAATATTTATTTGGTTTAATCAGCGTTATTTAAAAATACATATTTATATTTAAATTTGATTTGCATTTTGCATACTCACAAAAATACTTGTAAGGTAAGCCGTTGGACAATACCTACAGGGTAACGGAAAAATATTTCAAAGGTAGGGTAGGTCAAATTACAAAAAGAACGGTTCCTATAAAATTAACATAAAATTCATTTGGATTTAAGATACAATAAGATGTTGTATTTAACAAAACTGAAACGTGATTAAAAAATAAAAATTGTTTTTCAATAAAGAATAATAAATAGAACAAATTTTTGTAGCTAATCGAAAGTGTTGACAGTTAACTGTTTCGTCCTTATGGGACTCCTCAGAATACTGCGTGGTCAATGTGACACTCTTGCGAAGTTAATTGGACTGTTTTGTCTCTAATCCTATGTAAATAGTGAGAAAACTTTTCCCAAGAAGCGCCATATACCGAGATACGAGAGAAACCAACAAAACAAAAGCAGGCGAAAATAAACTGCTATACATATCGATCAATGAAACGATTGATTACAAATAAAAAAAAAACTAATCCGTGACCTACAACAGCTCTTCTGCCTTTCAAGCCAGATCAACGCTTATTGCGTTTTTGTCCGCCATCAAACACGTGAGCGTCTATCAGCGGAATTTTCAAGCCCAAATAATACTTAATAATAATATTAGATGTTCATATCATGTCTAACTTTTGTTTACAAAAATCAGCTGGACCACCAGTAACGTGAAAAATTCGACTATATATATATATATATATATATATATATACATATATATATATATATATATATATATATATATATAGGATCCGAACATCGGTCTATTCTAGGCACCGTGGAATAAAACAAACAACGCGCCGCAAAATAAAATATAAATTAGTGTTTCCAAAGCTGGCACAATTTTGAGTCGCTTATAGCTCACCGCTCTCAGCACAGAACACCAAGGGGTCTCACTGTGTCATGACACAATTGTTCTACCTTGATACAGCAAGCAGTGTCAGCGTCATTGTATCGACACGCGAAAATTTGTTGTGTTACCCTTGCCTAGTACGTCGGGGTTTGCGAAAAGGGCCGTGTGCCTAGTCCCTAGACCAAAAACGGTCTCCCCACCACTACTACTACTGCTTGGCTATTGGAACAGCTCAGCGGTTTTCCAAAATATGAATCACACCTTTAAAATTGATTATGTAGAGCAGCAAATTTCAACTGTTTTAACGTGCCCAGTGTTTTCATTGCCCCACTTTCCCCTACGTAATTTGAGTAGGTATGGTCCTTTTAAAGTTTTTAATAACACCCCGTAATTAAACATAATCAATCTTTCTTATAAAAATTTTAAGCTTTCTGCAAAAAAAGCTATTATATTTTAGTTTTTTACTAGGTTTTTTTATCGTTCCACACCCGCATTTAAATCACTGCAAAACTTAATTTAACAACGCATTTAAACAATAGTCAGTATGTATCTGAGAGAAAAATTATTTTTAAGTTATAAGACTACTGGCGGATCTAGTATTTCAGTAAGGACACCCCCCACCAAACATAAATCTAATATTTTTTAACAAACGTGAAATTTAGTACCCGTGAATTTAAAAAACCAAACAAGTTTCGTGGCTAATCGGGTAAAAAG
This sequence comes from Aspidapion aeneum, assembly GCA_963576565.1. Taxonomy (NCBI): domain Eukaryota; kingdom Metazoa; phylum Arthropoda; class Insecta; order Coleoptera; family Brentidae; genus Aspidapion; species Aspidapion aeneum. Next base: position 52,131,679 of record OY755039.1, read on the forward strand.
GAGTTTTTCTTTCTCTCATATTTTTCCGTGGGTAGCTTGAAAGCTTAACCTTACAGGGGTCCAAGATCTAATGGACACCTAATAAGTGTTGACAGTTAACTGTTTCGTACTTATGGGACTCCTCAGAACACTGCTTGGTCAATGTGACACTCTTGCGAAGTTAATTAGACTATGTAAATTGTGTTAAATATTTCGCAAGAAGCGCCATCTACCGAGATACGAAAGAAACAAGAACAAAAGCAGGCGAAATAAACTGCTATACATATCAAACAAATTATTTTTTGAAATTTTACCTTCCTAGCTCGCATAGCAATGGTTCACTCACAGTGCTTTACTTATTTTCGACGAAAATTTTTTTTTGAGATAACGCCAAAAATGTGTCACCTATCCTAGCAATATCGTCGTGATGTCTGTCTGTGTCTGTGTATATTATTTCTGTCCGTAACACAATAGTTCCTAAACCGCAAAACCGATTTTCATAAAATTTTTAGGTAAAATAGTGTTCGTTCGTGTTTAGATTTTGGTCAAAATCCATTAAAGCTAATGAGTTTTTTGACATATAAAAATTTTAAAAAATGCTAACTTTTTAACGGAGCATCGTATCAAAACACTGTTTTCGAAATATAGTAGACCATATTTTACTCAATAATTCGTGTCATAATGAAAAACTTCGTAGGAGTTTAGTTTCTGAGATATTTACAAAAAACTGTTTTCAAGGCTAATATATTATCATGGCTTCACTTGAACTGTGATAATAGGCTAGCTAGGAAGGTCTCAGATCCATCATGGATCCAATTATTTTTTCACAAAATTTATTTACTTAACAGGAAACATTAAAATAAAAGTTCTCGCGGCGAGTTGTCCCGCGGCAAATTGGGCCGCAGTGAATTGGCCCCGGCAAATCGAAGGCGGCGAATCGGCCGCAGCGAATTGTTCCATTCCCAGACCACCAACAATTTCCAAATAAAAAAACTCCACCAAAAAAATGGTTTTTTAAAAAACTAATTTATAAAAATAATAGTTTTTAAAGAGAAGTTTTTTCAAAAACTAAAGTATAAAAAACTTCTTATTTTTTTAATAATACGGTTTTAAAAATAAGTTTTTTTAAAAGCTAATATATAAAAATAAATTATAATAAAATTTTAAATATTTTTTCAAAAATATGTTTGCTACACCCGAAATATTAAAATAAAATTTAAAACATTATCACGGCGAATCGGCCGGCAGCAAATTGTTCCCGCGGCAGTTCGGCCCACAACAAATCGGCCGCGGCTAATTAGCGGCGAATCGGCCGCGGTGAATCGGCGACGGCAAATCGGCCTTGGCAAATTGTTCCATTTCCTAAAAGGGTTCAAGTCAATGGCAACATTGTGCCCAAAAAAGTTGGGCGCCTCGGCAAAATAAAGGTATGTCCAAAATTCAGCCTGTGACTCGTCACTGAAAAATGGACCGGTTTACTGTGGACTTTCAAAAACAAGTGCTAATGCTGTTATAATATTTTTCAATTTTCATTTTTTTTTCAGTTTTTTTTATGTTAAAAGTTTTTAACCTATTTTTCTTATCGTTTAAAATTAACTTATAAATACTAGGCGGCGTGTGCGCCGCAGGTAGCCTTATACTTCATATTATGCATTAATTTGCAATTTTTCAATAAATTACTTTCTTACGTGTACAGTCGATGCATTTGAAAATGATACTAGGTAGCACGAGCTTTTCCCAAAAACTAATACTTTAAGCAAAACTTGACAACGTTGCGCCTGCGCTCATCGCACGAGGCACGTTTAGCGCAGGTACAGACACTGATTTATTTTCTAACACTGCATTCTGCCGACTAAAGGGGTCCCGAAAAAAACATCTGAAAGCAATTAAAAGCGCATCTCAATCCATCCACCTGGGCTGGGTCGGTCGGAAAACAAATACTTCGTGCTCGGACCGCAAAGAGCCGCGCCTTTTCTTTGTCGGTAGGGTTGAAATTAAACGAGGAAGATTTTGTATGAATTTGGATAACTTTTGAAGGGCAGAATGAAACAAAATTTCATGAAATCGATAGAACTCCGTATTAGGAGTTATTCAAGTGACTTTGCAAAAACTATACCGGCGCATAATAGGTTATATGGCGGAGCTAGCACGACATTAGCCCTGTATATGTATTATAATAACCAAACCCACCCAAATGTATTGCAGATAGTCCAGTTAATAAAAAAATGCAATTGATGAAAAAGTCTTAAACGAAAAATATTTTGGAATTTTTAAATAAAAAAAATGACAATACAAACAGCACTTTTTGGGTATATGGATATAAAGTGGGCATAACCAGTAACTGCACTTTTAAAAACTACTAGTAATTTCCTAATTCCAAAACCCTTTTTATGGTTTCAAATTTTTGAAATATATTAAGTTTATTTTAATCTCTATTTTTCTTTGTAAAGCCTGCAGAATCAAGCTTAGCAAGGCTTAGTAAAATCTCCACCAGAATATTAGAGAGAGAGGGGTCTATTTGACTAAAAATACAAAAAAATTGCTGCCCCTAGCTGCCCCTTTTTTTTGGGGGTAGCCCTAAACACTGCCATGTACGTGGTCTTTATACAGTCAGTGTGTCAGCCAAATGGAATAAATTCGACAGCGGATTGAATTTAGATTATTCTAAAAAATCGAAAAGTACGTCGACTGAGATTTTTAACAAGCAATATTTTTGTTTGAAATTTTTTTGTATAGACCACCTGCATATAACTTTTTGTTTCAAATTAGATAACCCCACTTGTGGCACCTTGTTCGAAAGCTTATCAAAAAAGAAAAACGATGAACTACTTTTTTGACACCTGTTAAATATTTAAAAAAAAAAGCTAACCTTTGCTTTTTTGCCGTTTTTAGAGAACAAAAAATATCCTTTTAACTAATATTTATAATTAAATTAAAAAACTTAAGTACAAAGTTAGTAACATCCAACCTCTTTTGCAACTGGTAGACCCAACTTGTGAAAACTCTTTCGAAAGCTTATTAAATAAGAAACAAGATGGTGCATGATCCTAAACCCCGAAAACCCCCCCACCATCCTTAAAGGTGGAGAGTTTCCAACTTTAGAGCTTTATAATATTGTATTGTCGCTGTAACTATAAATCCAAACCAAATTTGATGTTGATCGAATCTGTACAAGTTGGTCAAAATTGAGAAGAGAGACAAGGGCGGCGTCAATTTCACAATTTTAAAAATATAATTAAAAATTCGTGGTCCCTATCCCCAAAAGTCCCTACATACCAATTTTGAACGAAATCGGACATACTTAGATGGGGTTGCCAACTTTAAAGCATTATAATATTGTATTGGCACTGTAACTTATAATAACTCCACAACAAATTTGATATTGATCGGATATGTACAAGTTAAGGTCACTTATCGTCAAGCAAGCTTCAAGTGGGTCAAAATTGTCCAAGGGGGAGGGAGGCACCACTTTCAAAATAAAAATCTATTAGATAGTAGCCCCCCCTTCAGCAGTCCCAAAGGGGGGGGAGCTGTGAACTTCATAATATCATTATATTGTATTGTCATCGGAACTTTAAGCGTGTACCAAATTTGAAGTTGATCCGATGTCTAGGAGTAGGTTAAAACTGAGTTAAAATTGAGCGTCGCGCTAGTCCTCTCATATAACCCATTGTGCGGCGGCGCTTAGAGTGAAGGTCGTGTGTTAACACGGTCCCTAGAATAGACCGGTCTATGCTGATTGTTGTTAACAAAAGAACTAATATTTTTTGAATTTTCTTAAAACCAAGCTATTGTCCTACTGGTTTTTAGTACATTTTTAAAAAATAATATTTTTGAGACATACCGTCGTAATTTTTTTTTGCCCGCTTCATTTTTCTTTACACAAAAATTAAAAATCAAAATCAAAAGTAATCCGCTAACATACACCTTTGTTTACTTCCCAAGTCCTTGGTACTAAACAATCACATTCAGTTTGGTTCATTGTATTGTATTGTAAGTTATGTGTAATGAAAAACAAACCGGGCTAAAAAACGACAATACGTCTAAAAAATATTTATTTATAGGGATGTGCTAAAAAACAGTAGGAAACTTGAACAATTTGGACACCAAAAATTACAAAAAAAAAATTTGGTTGATACTGTGCCACGAAGAATCTACGGAGCCCCTTATACTAACCTGAAAATATTACAGTTGTAGATGGTTATCGAGAAAAATACATTCAAAAGTTAAAAATTTTCAAAAAATTTAAAAAAAAGTCCTTTTTTTTGCTATTGAATATAAGTATAAACAATTGTTATATTTTTATTGCTTGCCTTACAAACAAATAAAAAAGACCCCAAAAGTTGCTCTAAAGATTAGTGTTTGTAAGAAATAAATAAAAGTTTAAATTGCCAAAACTCAAAACTGAAGTGACTTTGGCGACCTCTCTCGGCATTAATATAAACATCTGTCCCTTACCTTTAATATCGCTATATGGAGGGCCCCGAGAATTTTAATTTAATGCATTATAATATATATTTTTACAAAGTAAACAATTGAAAAAAATAAAAAAACTGCACTTTTTTGGTACCCCTTTATATCATATGAACCGAACCGAACCGAATCATCCTCCACTATATTAGGAAAGTTTAGAAAAAGATTTCCAAACTGGTAAGAACCTTTTATTTTGAAATTTGTATTGGGGAACTTTGCTTTACTTTTATCTCAATTCTTTTTACGGAATGACATTGGAATATTGTTAAAAACTTTTGCAATGCCTGACTTAAAATATTGAGGTTCTTTAATTTTTTCCCATGGTTTTATTACAGTTCGTATCAGCCTTCCAAAGCTCAGCTCTCTAGCGTTTCTGAAAGTGGACAATGTTACTTTTACATACCTTTACATGTATGGGGGTGGAAAGTAAATTAAAATTTTCGTGTTTTTAAATTTTTTCCTATAGTTTAATCATATTCCTATCAGTCTTCCAATGCTCAGCTCTTTAGCGTTTCTGGAAGTGGGTAATGTTACTTTTACACAACTTTACCTTTATACGGGAGGAGAATAAATGAAAATTTTGGAGTTTTTAAATTTTTTCTTATGGTTTCATTATAGTTTCTATCAGCCTTTCAAAGCTCAGCTCTTTAGCGTTTCTGGAAGTGGGCAATGTTACTTTTATATAAATTTACATTTATAGGACTGGGAAGTAAATTAAAATGTTGGTGTTTGAAGTGGGTAGTGTTACTTTTATATAACTTTACATTTATAGGGAAGGAAAGTAAATTAGAATTTTGGGGTGTTTTAATTTTTTTCTATAGCTTTATCATAGTTACTATCGGCCTTCCAAAGCTCAGCTCTCTAGCGTGTCTGGAAGTGGGCAATGTTACTTTTTCATAACTTTACATTTATAAGGGATGAAAGTAAATTAGAATTTTGGGGTGTTTTGATTTTTTTACAAGCTTTTTTTAGCTTCAGATGTTCTGTCTAACTATCTAACTATCTAACTATCTAACTATCTAACTATCTAACTATCTAACTATCTAACTATCTAACTATCTAACTATCTAACTATCTAACTATCTAACTATCTAACTATCTAACTATCTAACTATCTAACTATCTAACTATCTAACTAACTAACTATCTAACTATCTAACTATCTAACTATCTAACTATCTAACTATCTAACTATCTAACTATCTAACTATCTAACTATCTAACTATCTAACTATCTAACTATCTAACTATCTAACTATCTAACTATCTAACTATCTAACTATCTAACTATCTAACTATCTAACTATCTAACTATCTAACTATCTAACTATCTAACTATCTAACTATCTAACTATCTAACTATCTAACTATCTAACTATCTAACTATCTAACTATCTAACTATCTAACTATCTAACTATCTAACTATCTAACTATCTAACTATCTAACTATCTAACTATCTAACTATCTAACTATCTAACTATCTAACTATCTAACTATCTAACTATCTAACTATCTAACTATCTAACTATCTAACTATCTAACTATCTAACTATCTAACTATCTAACTATCTAACTATCTAACTATCTAACTATCTAACTATCTAACTATCTAACTATCTAACTATCTAACTATCTAACTATCTAACTATCTAACTATCTAACTATCTAACTATCTAACTATCTAACTATCTAACTATCTAACTATCTAACTATCTAACTATCTAACTATCTATCAAATCTTGTGAAGCGTTTTTGACACACTTCCCATTATCCGATTTGGATTAAATTTGGTACACACATAGTGGTCCCATGACAATACAACATTAAGAAAAAAATATCCTCCCACCCCTACCCCCACCCCTTCTATAGAAAAATGTGTTTTTGACACACTTCCCGTTATCCGATTTGGATAAAATTTGGTATAAACATAGTGGTCCGATGATAATACAACAATAAGAAATAAATATCCTCCCACCCCTACCCCCACCCCTTCCATAGAAAAATTTGTTTTTGACACACTTCCCGTTATCCGATTTGGATGAAATTTGGTATACATATAGTGATCCGATGACAATACAATATTAAGAAAAAAATATCCACCCACCCCTACCCCCACCCCCTTTCATAGAAAAATGAGTTTTTGACACACTTCCCGATATCCGATTTGGATGAAATTTGGTATTCACATAGTGGTCCAATGATAATACAACAATAAGAAAAAAATATCCTCCCAACCCTACCCCCACCCCCTGCCATAGAAAAATTTGTTTTTGACACACATCCCGTTATCCGATTTGGATGAAATTTGGTATACATATAGTGATCCGATGACAATATAATATTAAGAAAAAAATATCCTCCCACCCCTACCCCCACCCCCCTTTCATAGAAAAATGAATTTTTGACACACTTCCCATTATCCGATTTGGATGAAATTTGGTATTCACATAGTGGTCCGACAATACAACATTAAAAAAAAATATCCTACCACCCCTACTTTCACCCCCTTCCATAGAAAATGCGTTTTTGACACCCTTCCCATTATCCAATTTGGATGAAATTTGGTATACATATAGCGGTCCGATGACAATACAAAATTGAAAAAAAAAATCCTACTACTCCTACCCCCACCCCCATGCATAGCAAAATGCGTTTATGACACACTTCCCATTATCCGATTTGGATAAAATTTGGTATACATATAGTGGTCCGATAACAATACAATAATAATGAAAAAATGTCCTCCCACCATTACCCCCCACCCCCTTCCATAAAAAATGCGTTTTTGACACACTTCACTTCAAATGACTTATAAAATTTGGTATATGCATAAAGGTACGATGGCAATATAGCCCAAACAAAAACTTTATTTCTACCTCTACCCCCACCCTCTCCTACCCCCACTCTTTCCTTCCCCCAATAGAAAAATGAGTTTCCAAACAACTCACGATCAGCGATTTCATTATAATCTAAAATAAACTCTTCTGTTCTGTTATTGAACAAATATTTTCATTTAATAGAGTAGATAGCTGAGACTAAAAAGTAGAAAATAAATTGGTAAAAATTTTTTTTTAAGTCACAAGCTTTTATAAAATGCAGTAAAAATTAAAAAATAATTTTCTAACATTCTAATATTATCATAATAATAAAAGCGATGGCCGCAAATCAAAGCATAAGTTAATCTAAATTTGTGATCTAAACACTTAAAGAATATTCAACATAGCAGGTTATCAAAGATATGTTTGATGTGCCGCAATGTTATGCCATTGCCATACCTATGTCAGAGAAATGCTGGGGTATCTTGGGTAGGGTTGGGTGGGTTTGGTACCTCTGAATTTTTCTGCTAGATTGATTCTTGCAAATAGTGATATTTAATTGATACAGATATCTTATCGTGCTAACATCGTCAAAATTTCCATCAGTCGGCCATCGCTTTTATTATTATGATAATATTAGAATGATAGAAAATAATTTTTTAATTTTTAGTACATTTTATAAAAGCTTGTGACTTAAAAAAAAAATTACCAATTTATTTCCTATAGTTTTATCATAGTTTCTATCAGTCTGCCAAAGCTCAGCTCTCTAGCATTTCTGGAAGTGGGCAATGTTACTTTTACATAAATTTACATGTATACTGCCGTCCTTAGTAAGACCCACCTATCTACGTTTTCACTTATTTCGAGAAAAGCGAGTTTAACGTTTAAATGCTTGCTAAGAGTAATATTTATTTTTTGTTTTTTTAAATAAAATACTTCCGAACAAAAATGTTGATGATTTTCCTCAAAAACAGATGAAAGTAACCTATTTGAAGCCATTTTCGGTCCTAACTCATTTTTGATTTTTTTGCAGATAGGTGGGTCTTACTAAGGACGGCAGTATAGGGGAGGGAAGAAAATTAGAATTTTGGTTTGGTTATAATTTCTATCAGTGGCCAAATTTCAGCTTTGTAACATGTCTGGAAGTACAGTAGAATTTTGATGATCTATACAGTGAGTGAGTGGCAATTTCGACGTTTTTTGAAATTTCGTAGCTACTTTACTACTTTATGGATGTCCATGAAACTTGAAGGGGTTTGTTAACTCTATGAAGATCTACGACTGTGCAAAGTTTGAAAGTCGTAGCTCATTCCGAAGTCTAGTTTTAGATAGGTGAAATATGGGCTGAAATGTTTCAAGAGAAGATGGTACGGCAGCGCGAACCTGCGAGGCACTACTATTTTATTCCAGATGTATCTGCAAAACTAAAAAGAAAACCCTCGCATTTGCTGCTCAATTCAAAGTTTCATAGGCCATGTTCCGCTCGCAAGTAAGTATCATTTTAAAATGTGAAGAGTGTACCCACGCATATAACATATTGTTGTTAGCCTATTTCTGCATAACTGTGCCTGTCCGTTTTTAACAGGGCTGGTAGGCGAATTGTAACAAATTCATACATAGATATCAAGGTCTAGTTTATTGGGTTGAGATTGGCACATGTAGCCGATATCAGTATGCGTACTTCAATGGTATCGATTGAGCAAATTGCGGTGACCGTTAATTTAATTTTCAATAACGCGTGGTGCTAAAATTTCCAACCGGTAACGTAGGTTGTGTTTTGAAAAACATTCTGATCTATTCCTGGTCTTATCGTTTTTCAGTTTATCTACAACCTGAGGGTTTTGACACGTTTGTCTGTGCGTCCGTCTGCGTCGCGAAAGCTCCAAAACTTATGGATTTTGATGAAATTTTCAGGAATTATACAGGGTTTAATTCAAAAAATGCACGAAAAATTAAGGGATGGTGGATAAAACCAAAAGTAGACAAATAGTTTAAATAACTTTATATCAAAAGTTTTTTTTTCCAATTTATAGTATTTACTAAGTTTGAAGAGTGAATGTGAATTTTAAAAATGACAAGTTGGCCAAAATCAAATAATTTTGAGATTTCATTATGATTTTATAAACAAAACTTTATCTGGATATTAAAGATTTTTTTTTAAATATATTATTAAGAAACCACTATGTTTTTCCTAGAAAAAGAAAAACTACCACTTTTCCAGTGGCATATAAGAAAAAATAAATATTTGCCTAATTTTATATAAAATTGAATCCGCCACAAACAAATGGATTTTATTTGTTATGATCAAAAAATGTTCTATTGCCATTTTCTAAAAAATTATAGATACAGTGTTTCCAAATAACCTTTGCCATAGGTATAAATTTTTTAATTTTTTAATAATTAATCTTTATTTAAAATTTACAAGAAAAATAGGATAGATTTTTGAATATATCAAAAGGTCTCTTTATACAAAAGTGGTTGTATTAGTTTAGGTTAGTTGGCACAGGTTCCTTCTAACAAATTTTGTATGCGTCCGCGCTGGATACGACAGTTTCTGAATTTCCGACTTCTTTTTTTAACACATCTTTTTTTTTTAATGCCGGTCACAAGTTATATTAAAATATAGATAATTTGTAAGACGTAATTGTGAAACTAAAAAAATATTTATTTCGTATAAACGTATATATTGATAGAAATAAGTAAATAAATGAAACGGTTTTGTGTTTAACAATTATTTAGAAATTAAAAAAAAAACAAAAATAATCAAAATTTGGTATTTTGATACAGGAGTAAACTGAATTGGGAATGTAAAATATTTTTTTGTGTGAAAAATATTTTCGTGTAAGTTATTTTATATTTTTAGAAATTCCGGTCTTTTTATTCCTTTCTAAAAGAAATTATCTGTAAAGTGACGTTTTTTGTTCTAAAACTTCTTTCCGGTAAGCTAGAAAAATACCTATTCTCAAAGATAAACTCTTACCTCGCTCTTTTTTTAAAAATTATTCAGAAGCAATTACGCGAGTATATAACATATTATTAATATTGTACCGAAGGTTCGTTCATTTTTTCTTAAACCCAATGTAAAAAGCGAAATACAGGAAGATAAAATTATTATTGATTAACAAAAACCACGCATTAATTTTTTTTCAACCACTTATACATTATACTTGAATTTAATCAATTTTATTAGAACCTTTTACATTCTAGTTTTGTCCACCAATAATTTGCTCTTAAAAATTTCGGTAAAATTGGTTTAAATGTTTTGGAGTATTTTAAGTTGGCGACCGAACTACTCCAATCATCAGAGACATAAAAAAGCGACCTCGAGAATAGTCCGCTCGCGCCGCTATTTTCATGGCGCCCAAATTCAGTTTTCTTTAAATAACTGCAAAGGCTTTCTAAAGGCTGTTGAAAAAAAAAGATTTAAACAAAAATTGAACGCAGTAAAATTTCTTATAAAGTATTATTATGTGTTTTTTTTGTCAGAATAATAGTTTTCGAGTAATCACCCTTTTTGCCGCCATTTTGGATTTTGCCTGTTTTTTTAAACTACTTAAAAACTACCTACTTTTCAAAATAAAAAACGATAAATGGCCGACAAAATGAGATATCACCGAGTTGCCTGAGTAAAACACTTGCTAATATACAAGCCCTAAAATGTTAGAGAGAACTTATTTTCGAAGTGTTTCCACATTGCAAAATTACCTTATAGAAAAATGTTTATTAAACTTTATTATAGAAAATTAACAGTTCAGGGAAGTCCGCACTCAGGGGTTATTTTTTTAAATCTTAAAAAACCTTTCTGAATCGTTTTATTTATTTTTTTAACTATGCTTCCTGGAACAAATCGCAAGAAAGCTACGTTATAGGCAATAAAATTTTCTTTTAAACAGTGTATAACTTGTTAAGGGTAAAGTTAAATTTATAACTCCAATGGCGTCCGCAATTCGGGAAAGGGAACGTGCTTAAATTACGTAACGCAAAAATTGAGGATTCTTAACCCCCCCCCCCCGCCCCCCCACGTAACGCATTTTCAAGAAAAAACACATTAAACAAACATTGAGTGTAACTCAAGGCCAAACCTTACCACCCGCCCTAGAGCGTTTTGTGATTTAAGGACAGGCCCTAATTTTTTTACTAAAATTTTTAAAAAATCATCATAACTTTATTACATTCTTCAATCTACGCTCTCAAAAAAACGTTAAACACTGTGTTATAGATCATATAATTTCCTCATAAATGATGTGTATCATAATGTTAAATTTTAAATTACACATCAGTGGCATCCGACTACTTTTAGAATTACAAATTACCCGAGTTTAAGCGCGCCAATAAAGGGCTCCGGTACAAAACAGCGCTGTACACAAAAGCGCGGTACAAAATAGCGTGAGACAAAATGGCGCGGCACTAAATAGCGCCCCTACAAAATACCGCTGGGACAAAATAGCGCTGCGACAAAATAGCGCTGAGACTAAACAGCGCTGGACAAAATGACGCGGTACAAAATAGCCTGAGACAAAATGACGCGGTACAAAATAGCGCCGGTACAAGATAGCGCCGTTTCATAATAGCGCTGCGATAAAATAGCGCTTGTCGAAAATAGCGCATTCTGTAGGGACGAAGTTTTGTTCCGTGCTTTTTTATTGAGTCAAGTTTATGGAAGACATTTTGATCGAAAACAGTTTTATCAAAAACACTGTTATCGAATGACATTTTTATCGACACCTTTTTGATGGAATATTTGGATTGATTCGATTTTGGCATATACTTCGGCTAACGGATTTCTTCCTAACATATTAAAAAAAAAAACTTTCCTGACTTCTTTCCCCCGATCCTAGAGAGTGTGAATCCGAACCGAACCGAACATATTTTTTGTAGGAAAAATTTTTAAAAAATCAGATAAAACTATTTTTTCTACGATCTACAGAAACCAAGTTATCAAAAAAAGTGCATTTGGGCGCAATTTTTCTAAGAAAGCGGCTCGAGCGGACATCGCAAAAGGTTGCAAACTTAGTGGGATTTTAAGAACCCAACCGTACCAAGTTTCAAAACTTTTGGACTTTTCGCAACCTCAACTGTATACAGGGTGTTCCAAGTTAAATGTTCACCATTGCTAACTTTTTTATTACAAAAAGTTTGAAACGGCAAATTAGTCGAATTTTTGGCGCTTTTTCGAGTTTTTTCAAAAAAACATAAAATACATTTTAACTAAACACCCTGTATCTTATAACATTTTCTGATAGGTCTTTTAATTCTAAACAAAAATTGTGTTTTAATTTTCTTTCCTAAAATTAAAAATACCGAAGATATTTTAAATTCAAAATTACACTCAGACTTCTTTTTACCAAATAAAATTTCAAGTAATTTTGAATTTAAAATATCTTCGTTATTTTTAACTCTATGAAAAAAATCAAAAAACAATTTTAGTTTAGAATTGAAAGAGCTATCTGAAAAAATTATAAAATACAGGGTGATTAATTAATTAGCTTTTTTTAGGTTTTTTGAAAAAACTCGAAAAGTCCAAAGAGTCATGCTTTATTTTATTTTTGATTTAAGTAGCTTAAATGCATTAAAAATTATAATAGTTTGTTAATTTAAACTTTTTTTATTTTTAATAACAAAAAAGTTTGCAATGGTGGACACTTAACTTGGAACACCCTGTATAACAACTGGCCTAAGCAGGAACATTTTTAAATACCCTTCAAATTGTTGTTGTTCTCAAAAACGCAATTTTGGGAACATCGATAAAAACTTTATTGCATTTATTTTTAAATAACAAATTCTGGAGTAGTGTAATAACTTTTGTTCTAAGAATGCAATTTGTTAAACCACAGAAACTTTAAAATAATTTTATAAAAGCAAACAACGTTTTTTACCCATAGCAGCTGTATCTACAGGGCATTATTTTTTCAATTTTTGAGTTCTAAAGTCCTAGAAAAAATGGTCTTCGTAACTATGCTGATACTATTGTGTTTCTCAAACCAAGTGTTTGCTATAAAAAGGAACGTTTGTCCGACGTACGAAGATTACGCCACCGTTTTCAATAACACAAATTGTTGGTACGATCCAGGAGGTGAATACATTGCGGTAAGTTTTTTTTGCATATATAAATAAATAAATAATGCCTTTATTTAGATTTATAAGCATATAAACAAATTTCTTACAAAGTAAGTGGCGAGGTCTAGCTTAGTGCTACTCTATCTAACCACTTATATACACTTTACTAATATAGCGTAAATACACGATTTGAATCGAGTGAAACTATGAGTAAACCATAAAGAGAGTAATAATTTTTTTTCAATAATATAGAGTGAAATGCCGCAGTTTTTTTGTTGTCTAAATTCATGTGTAACGATCACTTCCTCAACGAGAAAAATATTTATTTTTATGTTAAAGTTCTAGATTTGTAGAGACCCTTTTTAAAGGATGTTAGCGACGGTGCCATAATAAGATTATTTGGGAGCGAATTAAAGGTCTTTGCTGCCTGGTAACTAAATGAGCATTGGTATAGTGCCGTTTTATGCCTAGGAATCACATATTTATTATCATGTCTGGTTTTCCTTTGATTAATATCCGATCCTTTTACAAGCTTTCTTCGTAGGTATTCAGGTGGAGAAGTTTTTTCACTTTTATAAAGAAGACTGCACATATGGGAAAAAAATCTTTCATCTAATTTTAGCCATTTACTTTCACAGTATAGATGAGATATATGATCAACTTTTCGAACTCCATAGCAGAACCGTAAGCAAGAATTTTGTAATTTTTGTAAGCTACGTTTTTCGCGGTCCAAAAGAGCCGGCCAAAAAAAATGTCACAATAAGCTACGCATGATAAGATCAGTGAGTCACAAAGCCGCAGTGTTACGTCCTTACTAAGATAATCTTTGTGAATGTATAATGATTTCAATCTATAATAACACTTTTGTAACAACATTCCCACATGATTTTTAAATCTTAGAGAGGAATCAAATAATACTCCTAAATTTTTCGCACATTCGACAGTTTGCAAGTTAACGTTATTTAAGGTAATATTTATATTGGTTAATTTATCACGATCCTTGCCAAAAATCATCAGCTGGGTTTTGCTCTCATTAAGAATTAGACCATGGTTTTGAGAAAATTCCTGAATGGAGCGTAAATCTTGGTTTATAAGGCCTAAACTCTCGTCTAAATCTTCAATTTTAAAGGAACATCTTAACTGAACATCATCAGCGTACTGATGTGAAGCAAGAGATTTTAAGCAGGTTTTTATATCAGCTGTGTATGTGCTAAACAGCAATGGCCCCAAAATACTCCCCTGGGCAACACCTTTTTGAATTTCTACCCTAGAAGAAACATCAGAAGACAACTTCACCTGTTGGTAGCGACCAGTTAAATAATTACTCAAAAGATCAACCGAACTCTGAGATAGACCAAAATAATGTAGCTTGGCACTTAGAAGATCGCGATCAAGAGTATCAAAGGCTTTACTATAGTCAAGTAATATAAGACAAGTATTCAACCCTCGATCGCAGGCTGTGTAAATTTCGTCGGTCTCATGCAACAGAGCGGTCGTCGTACTGTGTTGTTGGCGAAATCCCGACTGAGTGTTAGGTATTATTTTATTATCAAAGACGTATGAACTAAGCTGTTTATGTATAATCTTCTTAAAAATTTTTGACAAGGCTGGGAGTATGCAGATGGGTCGGTAATGTTGAAGCTCAGTTGGAGTGCTAATTTTAGGGACGGGTATGACATTTGCGTTCTTCCAGACACTTGGTATTTGCTTGAGTCTAATGCAAGAGTTTATTATGTGAAGTTAGATAAGGAACTACCAGGGTAATCATTTTAAGTGAAATACCGTCTGGACGAATGGCGTGAGATTTTATTTGCGATATTATTTTATGAACATCTTGTTCACTGACCTCATAGAAATTTAGCTGAGGGATCGTTTCTGAAAATGTATTATTATTATACCATTCAATGGTTTTCTGATCTGCTGCTATCTGTGGAATACTGTTCATATAATACTCGCTAAACTGTTCAGATGTACCCGCCTGCCTAGGATCACTCCTGGGCTTTGCGTTAATATTTAACCATTTTAGGGAGTCCCAAAAGCCCTTAGGATCATTTTTAAATTTTTGGCTAAGATAAATCTTTTTTTCAGTTCGTAGTGCATAAAAAACTGAATTTCGTAATTGTTTGTAAGCTTCCCAGCTAAAAACGGTTTTTTGTTTATTATATTTAGTTAAAGCTTTATTACGCAGGCGCATCATTAATTTAATGTTAGGTGTTATCCAGGGAGCGGGCGTTTTCGAAAATTTAGACGATTTACAAGGCGCGTGTTTATCAAAGAGCCTTAATAAAGAAAAATTAAAAAATTCAATCATCTTATCAACAGTTTGCAAAGAAATAAGTGAGTTCCAGTCAATACTGCGAAGGTCTAAAACAAAGGTATTGTAGTCAAAATCGGTAAAGTCACGGTACGTCCTAAACTTTACTGGAGGGCGTATTTTTTGGATCTTTAAATCGCACGATATTAATTTGTGATCACTGATACCATCCATTGGAATAACGTGAGGGTTTACAGCAAAGTCCCGGTCACTTGTAATTATTAAGTCAATCAATTTGTTTGTATTATTAGTTACTCGAGTCGGTTCATTTATTATTTGAAATAACCCATACTTATTGACAAATTCAAGCAACCTATCGCGTCCAGCATTATTTGACAAAAAATCTACGTTTAGGTCACCTCCAAATATCATACAGTCGCAGTCAATTACTAGTTCGACAATTGTGTTTTCTAGGTCTTCCAGGCAATTTAAGAGATTAGTGTCAGGGGGGCGATATAAACTACCTAGACACAACGTCTTTCCCTGTACTTTAATTCTGAGCCAGAACTGCTCCAGGCGAGATTGGCAGCGAGGCATTCTAATTTGCTGTACTTTGTACTGGTGTTTTATATAAAAAGCCACTCCCCCGCCGTAAGTCTCCCGGTCATTACGAAAGATATTATATCCTTGAATATTAACCAAACCGTCGGGAAAAACATCCATTAACCAGGTCTCCGACAAACCTATAATATCGAGATTTTCAGAAATTACATAGTCAGAGAACAAGTTAAAATTTGAGCAAAGTGATCGAACGTTGCAATGACTAAAGCTAATAAACTTTATATCACTCTTATTCATACTTTCTCTCTCTTACTTTATTTACTTGAGCACCCTATATGAAAAATAAATTAAATCGGAGATAAAAAAGAAAAATGTACAATTTAATTCTTGAATTAGTTGTAGGCAATGGTATTTTTCTTTAAGCAAACAGTAACGCAAAAAAAACTTAAAAATGAACAACCATGAATAAATATTTTGCTTTAAATAAAATAAGGTAAAAAACTTGAATGTTGTGTAGCAAAAAACTTTTTATATTTACTTGATAAAAGGCACATAAACAATTAATACTGTATCGGGTCAAAGTAGCCGTGGCCAATAAAGTTTTCATTCTAAATCATCTAGAGAGTTAATGGTTACTTTTTTGTTTTCTTCTTCGCTCCAATAAATTATTTTGCCAGCAGTAGTTCATACATTTTGTTTTCCGAACTTCTTCTTGGATTCTTCGTATAGATTGTAACGAGTTTTTGTTAAGTCTTCGTGAATAGATTGTTGTTTCCCTTTAAGCTTTCATCTAGCTGCCAGTACTTCATTTCTTTTGGGAAATGAAACGAAGTTTACAATAATGGTTCGAGGTTGTGTTGATACCTTCCCTACTCGAAACGCGCCCTCAATGCAATCAACAGGGCACGAGACATTTAACATATTTTGAATATACATTGAAATAATTGGCTTCAAGTCTTCTTGTTGTTGTTCCACTATACCACAAAAACGCAGGTTTTGTCGTTTGGATAGCTGCTCTAAGTAATCTACCCGTTCTTCAATGTCGGCAATAGCAGTCTTGTTCCCAGCTACCCCCGCCTCTACGGTAACTACTTTTTCACATACCTGCGCAAGATTTTAATTAAAGGCGTCAATTTTACCTTCCAGTTGACTAAACCTTGTATCCATTTTGCCTTCTAGGCTCTTAAGAAGGGTAACAATACTGTTGGTATCACCATTTCCACTGGCCTTGTTACTTGTAGATGTACTTCGAACCATCTTGGTAGACCGTAGCTTGATCGACCCGGACGGAACTGCTCTTTTCACAAGTTTTTTATATTGATTAAAAAATATCGGTTAATTAATAGTGTAGCAACTCAAACTATAAATCCACGGATGGAAAACACTTTAAACTAACTTGTCTTAAAATTTCAATAATTTAGCACAGAGATCTCCAGAGTTATTGAAGAATTTCACGGAGCTCAAATAAAACGTGCTTACTCGCTATGCATATTTTAGAATATTTTTACTCTATTCGCTTAGAAATCTTAATGCAGTTTTCGTGTTAATGCAAAGTTGACTCCAGGGTAGCTATTCTGGGTCAAACACTGAGCGGTCGCGTGTTGTGCGAAATGACTTGTCTCGACCAATGGCATAGTCGCTTGCTCATCAGAGTTAGTGAATTTTACGCGTTTGAAGTAAAATCTGTTCTCCTGCCCCGTACCGACTGAACGTTTCTCGTTCGGATCGTAGAAGAAGCTTGCGCAATGGAGGTCTTTTCGCATAGCACGGACGGCTCGGATTTAATTTGAAGCTTGCCATTGGTCAAACAAATTCCACCCATTGGATATCTGTCAAACGCATGTCAAATACAATATGGCGGTTCAAACAGGATAATTTTGGAAAATTCACAACTTTCTTATTTTTAAACCGATTTTTTCTAAATTAATATTATTTTATTTGGATTATAGTTTACTTTAAAAAAAACTATTGATCACTTGAATTTTTTATGTTTCTGTGTTTCAAAAAAATATATTCCTCAACATCAAGTATTTTGTTTGCATTTTTTGCGTTTTATATGAAAACAGTTGCTTTTACAAAAAAATAAAAAGACACAATAAAGATGTACATTGGGAAGTTGTATTCATAATAGTTCTCTTTCTTAACATGGGTTAAAAAAAATTAGTGATCCTTAAAAAACTACGAAATTAGCCTAAGGGTGCCCCCAGACATCAAATTATTTGTTTCTCATGAAAATTTCAAACGTGGAAAAAATGTTTTCAAAATTAAAATGCTGTACCGTTCTAAATAACGTGAGCTAATTTTTTATTTATGTTTTCCCGACTATTTTTTATATTTTAAGCTTTGAGTATATGACCCTTATAGAGGTCTAACCGGCGAGCCTTGCAATATTGAGGGGCAGATGTCGCTAAAATAAATTCGTCTGGTACACAATACTCATGCCTATCATACAAATACCATTAGATCATAGTAGTTGTCTCTGAATATTGCGTACTAGACGAATTTATTTCAGCGCCATCTGCTCCTCAATATTTCAAGGCTCGCGGGTTGCATCTGAATATGGGTCATATACTCAAAGCTTTAGGGCAACCTCTAGGAACCTAAAAGGCACATCGATGGATAGGTAATTTCCAGTTGTAAAAAAAATATTAAATATCGGGTAAATTTCCCCTGTAAATTGGCTAGTGAGTGGGCCGCTTAAGGCGCACTATTCTGTTTAAAGCTTTTTTTGTACGGAAATCGTAAAATTAAAAAACATATTTTGATTAATTAATTAGGTGTTTTATAATTCAAAAACTAAAAACTATTTATTTCCTTTGAATTCTGATTTTGATTTAATTATACCTAGTTCACGGCCTGCACAAATTACCGTAACTAAATATCAAAAAAAATATTGCTACTTGGTAATTGTAAATTTCAATACGATTATTTTATAATTAACTTTTTAGAAGTCAACAAAAGTTAAAAATTTAAAAAAAAATAATCTGTGACTCTGTAGAACCTGTAATAATAGGGACTTATTGCAATAAAGCAAAGCAATAATAGTGCCGGGCCCCATTCTGACAGTTTCGCATTATAACAACAGCTGTCTTCTTTCAAAATTACGTCCTTGGGTATTATTATAAAAACCGGAATTAATAGTGCCGCCTTTATTAATGGAAATAAAATAACTGGATTTATAATTTCGACTTTGGCATGTAAATTTTGAATGATAAACTGTCAGTTTTCATTGGAAAAATGTCAGAATACTACCCGACACTATTACGCCTGGCTTAATTGCATTAAGTCCCTAAAAGTCCCTAATGGCTTTAAAGTCCTTGGGTGACATTTTAAAAACACTTTTATTTCTAACCAAAACTTAATCTTTGCATTGTGCATTGAAACTTGTGCATTCACTTTATAAAAAATTATCTTATAATAAGGGAATCGGTATTTGGATTTGCTCAAGCAAAATTTCTTTGATGATTTTAAGAGAATTAAAACTTTAGGGGCATCTGTAAATTAAATCAATTTTAAAAAAATAGAAAATAAACCATTTTTGTTACAAGTTTTATCTAATTTTCTCAGAAACTAAGCTTACTATAAAAAAATTTGTATTTCATTTTATTGTAGGCAGTGAAAATCCCTTTTTAAGAATGTTAAATTCGGTGAGGTTTGACTTATAAACAAACTCTCCAGCAAGTCCGTAAATGAGGGATTTTAAAAAAAATCATTTAAAAAAAATATGTTTTTCACATGTTATATTCAATTTTCTTAAAAATCCTTTATCAAAAAATGTTTTTTTTACTTCGCCATGGTACAACAAAATGTTCTTTTAAACGATGTATAACAAAGTAAAAGTTATTCCATAGTTAACGCTTCAGTGATGTCCTTAATATAAAGGAACTATTTAAAATCACCAAACTAATCAATTTATTAACAGATTTTTCCAATTTTCTTAAAAATTAAGATTCTTACGACAAAATGTCTTAATATTTCGGTGGATAATAAAATTTCCTTTTAAACGGATCACAAAATGTGACGGAAAATATGGCTTACTCTCCAGGGACGTCCGTATATTAGGGTCACTCTCACAAATTTTCAAAAAAAACATTTTTGTAAAATTTTTTCACAAACGAAAGTCTATAGGATAGAATAATAATTTTTTTGAAAAATACATAAAGAATGTAACAAAAATTGATTAATTTTGAAAATGTATTTTAATAAGTTCGCCTGGAGACACTCCTGTGACATAAACCCCATATTATATTACAGCTTTTAAAAGTAAATTATAGTAAGAATTTTATAATAAGGGAATAGGTATTTAGATCTGTTGCCCAAGCAAAATTTAAAAGTAAAAAGTAAATTATAGTTTCTACGAAAAAGCATATCAGTTTTTTTTTCTAAAAAGTGTAGTTTTTGAGAAAATTTTATAAAACCTATAATAAATATATTTTTACCTTTCTTAGGCACGCAAGTATGGAAAATATGCTAAACTTTATGTCTTATTAGAACTAAATCCGTGACCTTAATTATTATCACATACCTACACACATAGGCTCATAATATAGGCTAATTAAAAATATTGAAATTAAAACAATAAAATCATTACCTACTTTGTTACCTACAAATCAGCCCGTGTATAATTAAATACCTATAATAAGCGTATCTATAATAATAGGCGCATAGCGCTTAATGAAATTTTATTTCAATCGGTGTGTATTTACTTGTTATCTGATATTCCGACAAAAAAGAAATCACGATTAACACATTAACCGTTGTTAATTTGCTTGCTAAAAGGGTTAAAATAGGGACTAAAAGCCACGAGGAAACGTACTGTTGGTTTCATAAATAACGCATACATTCTTTTTTCCTTATATCTGAGGACACGGCAGTACCCGGTCAAGTTCGCAGCGTAAGCTGCTGTACCATCTTTTCTTAAAATATTTCAGCCCATATTAGACATATCGTCGGCGATGTGACAATACATGCTAAGTGACATTTTTTTTAATATTGCTATTTTATGCAGATAGCGCTAGACATTCATTGCCCGCATGGTGAAATGGACTACTAACTGCAGATTAAATCCTTGTTTACTTTATGAAAGAAAAACAATATGTGTTATCAACTCTACCATCAACTGGTAGGTTCAATAATATCTGCTATTTGCAGTTTTTAATAAATTCAATTTTTGTCCTTCAAAAAAGGGCAATAAGGGGTGGAGTCAAAAAGCGCGTTTTTTGCAGGCCTCTTTTTTTGAGGCACAGAATTTTAACTTTGTGTTGTATTTTTATTTTAGAAAGTGTATGTTTAATGTTTAAAAAGTATCGTCATGAATTATCATTACCCAGAGAGTATAACACTCGTAACACTTTTACTCTTAATCTTCTTATACCTCGCTCAACTTTGGTGAAAAGCTCATTTATTTACAATGGAAAACAGCTTTTTAATCATTTGCCAGTTGAGTTTCGAGAAATAAAAAAGCTAGGGAAATTTAGAAGAAAAACAAAAGATTTTTTAGCGAGCAAAGCTTACTATACTTTGAAAGAATACTTTGCTGACTGAAACTATTTATTTTTATATTTAAGTTTATCTGACAAAAACAAATCGTAGGGTTTTGATTTTATTGAATTTAAATTTTGATGTCGTTTTGTTTTAATCAAGTTTTAGCTTTTTGTAGTTTTCACCAATTTTTATCTATAGTTTTAAGTTTGACTTACTATTTTTATTTAAATAATTTTAATCAATAATTTTCATTGAATTTAAATTTTGGCGTCGTTTTGTTTTAATCAAATTTTAGATTTCTCTTATTTTTACCGATTTTTATATAGTTTTAAGTTTGACTGTTTGACTTTTTTTTAGTTAAATAATTTTAAATCAATAATAATTATTTAGTGTTCAATAAACTGTCATTAGATAAATAAGACTTTTGTCAATGTCTACTTTGGTGGACTGACTAATAAAGATTTTTGTATTTGAACTTAAATAAAATTATGGCGTTTGCAATAAAAAGTACACCAAGTGTTAGTTAAATTTGTTTTTAAACTTTATTTAATTTTTTTATTAATGTGATTTTGATAGGGATTACTGTATCTCCATAGTTTTAATGCTTTTAGTTGGATATTTGTAATTTAGATAAGCAAGGCTTTGTCAATGTATACTATTGTATTCTGACTAATAAAGCTAATTTTGATTTGATTTGATTTATATTCCCTCCTGTAAAAAAATACGACCTGCACTCAGCAGGTATTGTCAGATCGCCGACGATATCTAAACCTCTACTTCGGAATGAGCAACCAAACTCAAACTTAAAGTAGTAAAGTAGTTACTCAGTCACTCACTCATGTATAGATTATCAAAATTCTACTGTACTTTCGTACCTGCTGCAAAGCTGAAATTTGGCAAACTGAGAAATGATGACCAAACCCTTGAAAAAATAAAAAAGCCCAAAATTCTAATTTTCTTTATATTGCCACTTTCAGAAGCGCTGGAGACTGAGCATCGGTAGACTGATAGGAACCATGCTAAAATTATGAAAACAATTTTAAAACCCCAAAATTTTAATTTGTTTCTCTCCAGTATAAATGTACATGTATGTAAAAGTAACATTGCCCATTTGCAGAAACGCTAGAGAGCTGAGCTCTGGAAGGCCGATAGGAACTATGATATGACTTCCCTCCCCTATAAATGTAAAGTTATGGAAAAGTACCATTGTCCACTTCCAGGAAGGCTAGAGAGCTAAGCTTTGAAAGGCTGATAGTTAACTATCATGGATTTTGACCTATATCTAATCAGCTCGTTACACTGATGATTGCTGTGCCATTGCTGCGCGGTCTAGGAAGGTAAATAGTTATTTACCTAGCTAGTGCGGAAAGTTATACTTTTACGCACGCGACGGTAGTTAATATTTGTTATTTTAACTAACTTAAATTAGACTTTTATATTTTTTATTGTTTTTTTTTTGATAATTTCTATTTGCTCCTAATAGTATCATTTTTTATCAAAAAACAGGGAGCGTAAAAAAAATTTCACGCAAGCCGAATCAGTTTTTTATGCACCCTGAACCAGTTTTTTACGCACATGCACGCCGTGCGCGACATTTTTTTTTAACTTACGGCGTGCGCGAGGTTGACTTTTCCACATAAAAATGGTGCGGAAAAACGCGTTTTACGCTCGCAAGAATGAAAAAATATTACAGTGTATTCAGTCAAATCTCAGTATTAGTCACATTGCATTGTACACTGTGGTTTCGCTAAAACCCGCATCCGCTATTGTAGGGAACCAAACAAAATATGTCATAGGTGAAAGTCAATTAATAAATAAGTAAAATATTTCGATTCATAAACAATATTTTCACCTTGAGATATTGTGGTCAATATGAATATTTAGTTTTTTTTTGTTTTTGCGAAAAAACTCCATCTTTTTATACAGGTTGTTGCTTAACTTTATACAAATATGCCAGGCGGGGATCTATGGCGGCAAGGGGTGGGTATAATATAATAAGAAGATAGTTTTGTGTTTTGTTTTGTCTGGAAAAAATATGTATATCTTATTTTGTTAAAACGCAGTGGAAAGTTCACATTTTTTCTCTGTTAATGAAAGAGATTTAACAAAAAAAACAATTTTTTATAATCTACACCCAAACCCAATTTGCGCCCACCAGCCTTGCAGTTCACGAACCGTCACTTTTTTGAAGTAAATCATCGGAATAAAACATTTTCGTTGTTTGAACCGCTCTTAATAAACTTAGTGAAATACGTATTTTTGGACGTTAGCTAAGCTGTTACATAATTTTAAGAGGGGGAGGGGTGTTGCCAAAGTCTTACAAAGGAGAGGGATGGAGGTAAAAAAATTGTTTTGTAATTTATATTACACGTAATTTATATACGGCCCTTACCGTACTACCACCGAAAATTTGTGTATGTTCCTTGGTGACTCAATGAGAGAGCGTTTGCATATAGAGCAAGAGATTCCGAGTTCGAATCCCGGCCAAGGACAACTTTTTTCTCGATTTTCCTTTCTTTAATTTCACTTGTTCTTTATGGTTTTAGGTCCTTGCATTATTAGCAATTTGGTATTTGAAAACCTCTTGCATCCTTGTTGCGAAATGCGAATCTCGATCTTACTGCAACATATGTATTTAATCTGTGACTGTGCCTTAAGCCTCGTACAGACCTAAACATTTCAACGAATTTTGAGCCGCTCAGCAAGCCGAACGGCAAACCAAATACATTTTATTTATTTTAAAACAATTTATACAAAAAAAGAACGTGTTTTCATTCTAGACAAAATTTTTTACCAAGAACTGCAACAGAGTAAAATAAATTCTCCCTTGTAAAATAATTTGTCCCTCGTAAATTACTATTGATGAAAAAAAGAGCAATGATAATTTCACCCAAACTCCCAGTACAGACATTAAGTTTTTGAGAATACTGGGTCCGTTCTGCAGTATGCAAATTTTTATTTTTCCGTGACCACCCACTAAGCACAAAATCGTAAAAAACGTTAAATAAATGTTGAACAAAAAAAATGTTTTTTTTCTAACACAAATTTGTGTTAAAATTAAGTCAACTTTTGACATTAAAAAAACATGTAGAAAATCCAAACGAAAATTTCATGTAAAAGCATAACCAAAAATATATTTCTTAATAACGTTAAGAAACCAGCATTAAAAAAACCATAATTTCACTAACATTAAAAATAATACCATCAATATATGGTTATTTTTATAATGTTTTTCCTAGATCTAGATCTATAGTGAATTCATATTTGGATCGGAATATTACTCCAGTTGTGTGGGAAAGATGGTATAGTTAAAGGACAACAAATGTGTGTGCAGTGATCTAAATGAAGCACCACGAAATCAGGTAAGAAAAAGTAAAGAAAAGAAAAAAATTGGTTTTGTATGAAATATTGCATACCTATAGGTAATCAGACAGGGAATGCGAAAATTCACCGCGGACGATTAGCCGTCGGATCTTAAGCCGCGTATTCACTTGAGGCAGAATTATATAATAATAATAAATCGTCTTTATTGATAAATAAATGTTACATAGGCGAGGTTTAGCAAACTGCTACTTCGCAAGCCTCGCAGCGAGACCAAACGAATGCTTCGTTTGCATTCATGCTAAAGTGAATACGCGCCTTGAAATTGTTTGCCTTGTATTCACTTGAGCATGAATTGTTTGGCCTCGTAGCGAGGCACTTACTACAAAATTATTGTTTACATAGAATTTTAAATTTTATTTTCAGAAGCTACGAGCCGAATTGTCTTTACTGAGTGTCGAGTTCACGAAAACCTCAACGGAGTTGCTGCCCTGCGTTTCCAAAATAGAAGAATTTTATTTACATTATTTATGTTACCTTATCTTTAGAGATATTTAAAAAATATATACTTTTTCATTGTTAAAAAATTTTTTATTTTTCAATGTTAGAAAAACATTTATTTTTCACTGTTAAAAATCAATATTTTCTTAACGTTCGAAAAACAGTTTAAAAAAACGTTATAAAAACATAAGATTATTTTTCTAACGTCAGAAAACGGGTTATTAAGCTTCTTTTTCACTATGAATTTGACGTTAGAACTAACATCCAACCTAACGTTATGTTTTTAACTTATACATTATTTTGACGTTATTAAAATGTTTTTGTGTTTAGTGGGCAGTAATGAACTACGGAAGGAAATGAACTTTCGTCTGTAAAATAAAATTTTCATCCTGATTTGCTTTTATAATCATGGTTTCACAAAACTCCATTCTTTACTTCAAAACTCCGGTACGCATATCATTTCAAAAGGTTTCGGAGGGTTAAGGGTGAAATATCATCGCCCACATCATTGGGAATTACTGGAATAGGGAGGCAAAGCTTCTGCTGCAGAAAAAATAATAGTTTCGCGCCTTTCCCTTTCCTCTCCTATTTCACGAACAGGGGGTGCCGCTCCACCACTGCATTTGTGGCAAAAATTGACACTTCCTGTCCGTTGGAATCGGGTCACTACTTTTTGGACCTTGCTACGACCTATGGAATATCTTTTCCCTCAAACGCGACAAAAAATAAATTTGCCACATTTTCACAGCTATACCATTGAACCATCTGTACTTTTTCCTAAACGCTACATTTAATACACGGCATTGCTTGAGCCAAAATATGCGTGAAAAATAAATACCCACTTCTCACCTGTTTCGCTGCACACGACGGAATGACGAAAAACTTCGTGAAGACGAGAGGTCACGATGTATTCCCCTACTTTCCTACTACCAATCCGAATACGGGTTTAAAACAGTGAAAAATGTTTGAAAACACCGCCCAAAATATATTTCTCTCTCTTTTACTTCTCTCTTACACACATTAAGCACAGCAGGCAGTCCATGAATCCTATAGCTTTTAATCATGCTGTATGTTGGTGATGTAATTATGTAAATATAGGTCAGCAAATGGCAACCAATATTCAAATTTTGTTTTTTCATAGGAACGATCTTGAACGTAAACTGGTAGATATTAGAAGTAATTAATTAGTGCTGCACTATTTACCCACTTCCTTGCAGTGTATGCACGCCTGGTCCCGTCTCAAGGACTAAATAAATACCAGAGGCGGGTTTGCCAATAAGTTTTAGATGAACACAAATATTATATTAGGGGCTTTGAATAAACGTAAAATATTGCCGAATCACCCTCCATATCCTCCTGGTTAAAATATTAGAAGAAAAAATATTCCCATACAACTGGAAATAATCCATTACCATTATTGTACTCAAGAAAGGCGATAGAGCAGACCTAAAAAACTATCGACCTATAACAGTCCTCAATGTAATTTATAAGCTTTTTATGAAAATATTAACAGAGAGACTAACAACAAAATTTGATGGATATCAATCAAAATAACAAGCAGGCCTTAAAAAAGGTTTCAGTACAGTTGACCACCTATTAACCTTGAAAATCCTAATAGAACGTGCCAACGAAGGCAACATTCCACTATATATTGCGTTTATAGACTTTGAAAAAGCTTTCGATAGCATTGAGCACTGGACAGTGTAGTAGCCGAATAGATTAAAGATACACAGATTTATAAGCCAATTTATATAGCGAAGCAACAAAATCAGTCAAAATCCGTCAAGGGCCCAAGCCAATCCGCATAAGAAGAGATGTCAAAAAGGCAGACACAATATTGCCTAAGCTATTGAACCAGGCCCTAGAAGATGTTTTTAAAAACTTAGATTGAAAGAAATGCATCAAACTAAACGGACAATACTTGATCCACCTAAGATATGCTGATAATATCGCCTTAATAACAGATAAGAAAGAAGAACTGATAAAAATGCTGGAATAACTGAATAAAGCAGCTAAAAATATAGGCTGAACTAAAACTAAAATCATAAAAAACACAGATGAAGATATCACGATCGGAATTAACCAAGAGAAAATAAAACAAATAGAGGAATATATATACCTGGGACAAATTATTCAAGTAAAAAAAGTAAACCAAACGGCTGAAATCAAGATTGGCCTGGGCAGCATTCGGTAAATATTAAAAAATATCCGCAGTACCTCAAAACGAAAGTGTATAACCAATGTATCATTCCCCTCCTTACCTATGCATTCCAGATCTGGACACAAATCGAACATGGGTAAGGTAACAAAAGCCCAAAGATCAATAGAAAGGCAAATGTTGCATGTTAAGCTAACAGATAAAAAAAGGAATTAATGGATAAGAAATAAAACAAAAGTAAGGGATTTCAGAGGAGAAGTAGTAAAATTAAAATGGAAATTTGCCGGTCATAATATCAGACAGAAAGACGATTGATGGAACAAATGTATTGTAAACTGGAGAGCTTGGGAAAATAAAAGAAGTAGGGTAAGACTCCAAATGAGATGGGCGAACGACTTGAAGAAAGATGCGGGGCAGAGAAGAGTTGAAGATATTACTAAAAGGGTAAAAAACCCAACCGCTTACGAGAAAAAACAATGCAATGTCTTCGGCAAATTATGATTACGTGCAGTTTTAGGAAAATTGGAAATTTAAAATAACTAAATAAACACTGAAATCAATCCTCTACAATACATATTAATGGTAAAACAGCAAACATAAAAAAATATAATTTATGAAAATGGAAGGTACGTACATAAAAAATAATGAATAACATTTTTTAAGTATCCGCCATTGCACTCAGTACCTTTATTTAGACGTTTGATGAGAGACGTTTTTAATTCCTTCCACACCATTAACAATTTTCTCCTTGTTGTCGGGTAGTTGGAGTGGTTTGATAAACAATATCTTTAAGGTAGCCCCAAAAATAAAGAATTACATCGGGACTTCTACGGGCCAACTGATTTCTTCTCCACGACCAATCCAATGTTGCGGACACTTATTACTAAAATACTTACATAAACTACATGTTATTCCTCATATTAAGAGGAATATCATCCAGCAGTTCTGGTAAATCAACATTCCAAGAACTGTAAATAAAAAAGGATTTTTAAATTTGGCGGAAGCTCCACAGGGTCAATAATTTGATCACCTAGCATACCACACCATACATTAATTTTAAATTCATGTTGAAAATGTTTAGCTTTTGGCAAATGTGGATTTTTAACCTCAAAATAGTGAATATATCGCCAATTAAAAACTCAACGCCTGGTAAAAGTGGCTTCGTCAGTCACTAAAATTTTACTGTCGAAATCGGGATCTTATGGCTCCTTATTGCGCATTATTGCTGAGAATTCCAGTTCCTGAGGGTTCGGTTCGGTTCATCCCCTGACAATAAATCTTCTACAGGAGGAAAGTGCTAGAATTTGAAATTTTCTTTTTTGAGTATTTTTGTACAGCTGTTTGTCTTAACCCAGTTGCTGCCGATAAACGTCTGGTACTTTTTTGAACGCACTAAAACTTATTCCTCTTGCTCTATTAACACCCTTGGACGACCAACGTTATCGCGTTCTGGACAAAATGACGCTGTCTCTCCCAATTTCACATATTTTGAAAACAACCAGCGGTTGATAAGGAACCTGATACATTTGATATTCTGAAGGCTGCAATAAATGATTTAAAAAAGGAAAATGAAGAGAAGGAGGTCTTTATTCAAAAATTGAAACGTAGGTCGGTATCTTTCGAAGAAGAAGCTACAAGATCTGAAGAAGAACTTTTAAAGGAAATTGAAGACAAAGATAACATAATCAAACAATTGCACAATCAAATTTTGGAACTGAAAAAACTAACAACAAAGGAAAAAGACAAACTAGTGTCGGTTATCATACAGGCTTCGCCCTCAGTAAAAAATGCTGGGTGTCAATCAACGATCCAAAAGAACATATCTATGTTTACTCAAACAGAAAGCCTGATATCTGCTGAAGAATGTAGCCAAACAAATTTGTATGGCTCTGAAATTGATTCTTTAAAAGAACATTTGGAAAACACTATAAGACAAAATAGAGATTTGCTTGATAAAAGAAATGAGTGTGAAAACTCCATTGTTCAGCTAAAGACAGAACTAGAAGAGCTTAGAGCTACTGGTCAACAAATGCTGGAAACGATAAAAATCATAGAAAAAGATAATAAAATTCTGACAGAGAAGTTAAATAATGAAGATTTACAATTTAAAAGTGCAGATGAGCATAGAAATGGGAGCAAGGTTGATAATAACATTAGGAAATCAATCTTACTTAACGAAGAAAATAAGTCAACAGACAGTGAAAGGAGAAATAATGGTACTACTTCATTTAACAATGACTACATAAAAAATGTGGATAAGAACAGACTCATTTTTTTAACTGACAAATATGGAAAATACCTTTATCCTTTTCTTGAAAATCGATTTTCATCTCTGTTTGATATCCAAGTTATATGCAAGCCAAGTGCGCAATTTAGTAGTGTAGTGGGCGAGAGTTCCTGTTTTAAAAACTTAAATAATAAAGATTTCGAGATTGTTTTGGCAGGAATTAATAACTATAATATTAAACTAAATGAAATCACAAAATTGGCAAACCAATGTTTTTATACAAAACACGAAGACGGTACACCTTACAAAAACATTAATATAATTAATAGTCAAGTTATCGCTTATGTTTCTAAACTAAGACAATTTTCTATAAACCTTAACTATATTGACCTGTACGATAAAATTCGATATTCGGACTATGCATCAAAGAGTATTTTTTTAAACAGAAAAGGATTATCAAAGTTGGCTATGCTGCTTTTTGGTGCGGTTAAGATCTTTCACTCAACAGAAATATTTTCTTGTCTGAAACAAATTCCTTTAACAGGTAATATAGCGGATCATCATATTCAACCCCCGGTTTTCTCGGCTGTAACTTGTGTGGACCTTACAAGTGTTACAGATAGTGGAGGTTTCGATAGTGAAGATCAACATTTTTTAATGTTAAGCCCTCCTGCAGAGGGAACTTAGAAATTAAACATCTATCATTAATCCTACAAAATATCAGATCTCTGAGGAACAAAACTGATGAGCTTTTCTCTTTTTTAAAAACTAAAGGGTTTCCTGAACTAGTTTTAGTGACAGAACACTGGTTGCACCCAGATGAATGCTTTTATATTCCCAACTATAAGGCTATTTCATTATCATGCAGAGAAAACTCTCTTCATGGAGGTACCTTAATTTTCAAACGGGGCACTTAATTTTGTAAATGTAACAAATTTTGACCATCTTTTGAAAGACGAAACATTTGAAATATGTGCGTCTTTTTGCCAGGATCTTAACCTTTTCGAATTTTGCTTATACCTTTCATCTTCTTCAGATTTTAAGGATTTTTTGGGACGTCTTGATTCTTTACTTTGTTCAGTTCCTTCGAAAGTAAAAATCATTCTTGCGGGTGATTTAAATGTGGATTTTAACATTAAACACAATAGGGACACTATAATGCTTTTGAATCTTCTGACGGCATATGGTCTATCTATTCATATTGATTCGCCTACAAGAATTACAGATAAAAGTGCCACTATAATTGACTATGTGTGTTCCAATTTTAATGATGTTAATTGCTCCGTTTTTCCTTTAAATTTGTCCGATCATGAAGCGTTTAGATCCGTTTTAACTTTGAAAGTATCAGCTCAAAAAATTCCCCGTCAACAAAAAAGGATTTATAATAACCAAAGCTTTACTGATTTTAAAAGTAACTGCAATAATGTCAATTGAGAGGGGGTTAGTCGAGCACCAGATCCCTTAGACACTTTTCATCGCGTATTGCTGGACAATTTTAAGTGGGCCGGCCTTTCCTTTGCGATGGGTAAAACAAAAACGCCCTAATTTAAAACATTGGCTTTCTCAAGCGCTAAAATTATCATCAAAAAACCTGCGTTGCTTAGTTTACCTAAAGAAATTTTTTAAAGAAAACTGGTTCATAATATACTGCAACAATTACCAAAAATTATTAAAAAAATTAAATAAAATTGCAAAAAAAGTCTATTATAAGAATAAAATAAATCAGGCAAAAAACAAACAGAAAGAAAGTTGGAACATTATTAATAATCAAACAAGTTTCGTGGCTAATCGGACAAAAAGGAGTTTTTTTGTTTCCCTTATATTTTTCCGTGGGTAGCCTGAAAGCTAAACCTCACGGGGGTCCAAGATCTAATGGACACCTAATAAGTGTTGACAGTTAACCGTTTCGTCCTTATGGGACTCCTCAGAACACTGCTGGTCGATGTGACAAATCTTGCGAAGTTAATTAGACGGTTTTGTCTCTAATTAAATGTAATTAGTGAGCGAACTATAGCAAGAGGTGCCATCTACCAAGATACGAGAGAAACAAAAAAACCAAAAGCAGGCGAAAGAAAACACTGCTATACAATATCGATCAATGAAAAGATCGAATGCAAATAAAAGAAAACAACTATAGTCCGTGACCTACGACAGCTCTTTGTCTTTCAGGCCGGATCAACACAGATTGCATTTTTACCCGTCTTCAAGACAGTGAGCGTCAATCAACGGAATTTTTAAGCCAAATAATACTAACAAACGTGGAATTTCGTACCCGTGAATTTAAAAATCAAACAAGTTTCGTGGCTAATCGGGCAAAAAGGAGTTTTTTTGTTTCCCTTATATTTTTCCGTGGGTAGCCTGAAAGCTAAACCTCACAGGGGTCCAAGATCTAATGGACACCTAATAAGTGTTGAGAGTTAACCGTTTCGTCCTTATGGGACTCCTCAGAACACTGCTGGTCGATGTGACAAATCTTGCGAAGTTAATCAGACGGTTTTGTCTCTAATTAAATGTAATTAGTGAGCGAACTATAGCAAGAGGTGCCATCTACCAAGATACGAGAGAAACAAAAAACCAAAAGCAGGAGAAAGAAAACACTGCTATACAATATCGATCAATGAAAAGATCGAATGCAAATAAAAGAAAACAACTATAGTCCGTGACCTACGACAGCTCTTTGTCTTTCAGGCCGGATCAACACAGATTGCATTTTTACCCGTCTTCAAGACAGTGAGCGTCAATCAACGGAATTTTTAAGCCAAATAATACTAACAAACGTGGAATTTCGTACCCGTGAATTTAAAAATCAAACAAGTTTCGTGGCTAATCGGGCAAAAAGGAGTTTTTTTGTTTCCCTTATATTTTTCCGTGGGTAGCCTGAAAGCTAAACCTCACGGGGGTCCAAGATCTAATGGACACCTAATAAGTGTTGACAGTTAACCGTTTCGTCCTTATGGGACTCCTCAGAACACTGCTGGTCGATGTGACAAATATTGCGAAGTTAATCAGACGGTTTTGTCTCTAATTAAATGTAATTAGTGAGCGAACTATAGCAAGAGGTGCCATCTACCAAGATACGAGAGAAACAAAAAAACCAAAAGCAGGCGAAAGAAAACACTGCTATACAATATCGATCAATGAAAAGATCGAATGCAAATAAAAGAAAACAACTATAGTCCGTGACCTACGACAGCTCTTTGTCTTTCAGGCCGGATCAACACAGATTGCATTTTTACCCGTCTTCAAGACAGTGAGCGTCAATCAACGGAATTTTTAAGCCAAATAATACTAACAAACGTGGAATTTCGTACTCGTGAAATTAAAAATCAAACAAGTTTCGTGGCTAATCGGGCAAAAAGGAGTTTTTTTGTTTCCCTTATATTTTTCCGTGGGTAGCCTGAAAGCTAAACCTCACGGGGGTTCAAGATCTAATGGACACCTAATAAGTGTTGACAGTTAACCGTTTCGTCCTTATGGGATTTATTTGACACTTAATTAACTAGTTAGGCTTTTGATTTTACTATTGCTATTTTACTATTTTTACCTTTAAGTTAGTATTAGCCTGCTTTGTCGAAAATTTTACTGACAATAAAGTATTTTTGATTTGATTTGATTTGATTTGATCAGATTGTCTTCTGTTAGGGTATATTCGAGCACACCTTCTAAGCATGGCCGGAAAAGTTTTTTTGGGCACACCATATCTCAATTTGAAAACGTGTCGAGGCATATTTAAAATGTATTGGACCCGCCACTGTATAAAGTAGATACGACAATGTTTGTTTGACTAAATTGTGGGCTGGTTTTCATATTTCTGAAAACAATTTACTAATTTTTCCCGCAACTAACAATTATCCAAAAACCCAAGGTGAATAAGTTATAACTTTTAATATATTGGTCATTTTCCACACCATCGAATAACACCTGTTTAGGTACAACTTTTCTTGACTTGATCAAGTTTAACCACACACGGAAATTTTCCTAAAAGTTTAAGGCTTGAATGATTTTTAGGCCAGTCAATTGTTTTCATATAGTCCATGGGCCAGTCAACATATCGGTATAATTTGGGGGTACTACTCCTACTACTATGTCGGTTTAGAAGGTTTTTCTATGTTGTCGGACGCCTCTTCTCTACCTTTTTCGATCCTGGTGATCATCTTCTGTCAGATTTTTTTGACTCCTCATTGACCTTTGGATTGTCTGTTGCTATTCTAGTTTAAGAAGCCCTCTTTTTCTGCGTCCTATTGGTTGCCATTCTAGGCCCTGCTTTAGTAATCTTTCATCGTTCATCCGTTGTACATGGCCGCACCACATCAGTTGTTTTTTAGTGATGTCATCCGTTATGCTTCCCTCGATTTCCATTATTTCTTTTATAATCTAATTTTATATATGAGCTGTTCTAGATATTCCCATTGATCTTCTTATTGCTACCATTTTGACACTTCCCATTTTTGCTTTGTAATTTTCTGTTACGCGACAAGTCTCTATTCCATACAACAGCTTTCTTTCCACCATTGTTTTATATATCTCTGCTCCATAGAATACTGTTAAGACATCCAATAACCTTTTTTGCTTTTACTATTTTTTTCAGTTCTTTACAGTCTGTTTCTTTCTTATCAAATATGACACAGAAGTAAACATACTCCTTTCATAGAGATATTGTTTGTCCATTGTCTCACTTGATTCGTTTCCAATACATAAGTACTGTGTCTTGTCCACGTTTATTTTTAATCCCCACTTTTGGTATTCTTCCGTTAACTTTCACATCATATAGTCCATGTCCTTTATCATTAGCTACTTGGTCGTCAGCAAACTGTAGTATGTATATGGTAAATCGGTCGTTAAGGTGTATTCCCATGCCGTGTACTTTACGTTTCCAGTGGGTTTGGGGGTACTAATTTGTCGTTTTACCAAACTGACGTAACTCATTTATTGTAATTTTACAAGAGTATCTCGAATTACGTCTATTTGTGAGAGCGAAAATATGAATGTTTTGAGATTCGACAAAGGGATAACATCGTACTGCTTTAAAACCTATAGCATTTAAGTTTCGACACTGTGTGAGATGAAAGGTAGTATTATGGTCTTATCTCAAAAATGCATTTTTTTGATATATGGGATAAGATCATCAAGAGGATATCATGGCCATCTCAAAGTACCGGACCTTGTTTAAAAATAGCAAAGTTGGAAAAACGGTAATTAAAAATTAATTTTATTATTTTTAGTTTACTGCAACTATTCCTCACTCTAAGAAAATCAAAAAATGTATTTTTTATCTCCGACAAACGTAATGTTAGACTCTAAAATGTTCTGAAGATATGGCCTTTTTGGTTTTTTTTTCATATTTTAATGTTCATCAACGTCAAAATACAGTTTTCTTATAAAATACTTCAGACGCTTCCTAGAGGAAGATATAGATTTTAATATTCTATGCTTTAATGTTTTAAAATTTGGTGGATGGTAGGTACCCCTACGAATTCCCTTAAAGCACCCCCTTTCCTAAAATTTTTCAAAACATTTTTTAAAATAGTGATTTTTCAGTGAAATAACGCATCTCAGCAAAAAAACATGAAAAATATCTTGTCATAGTGCCTTTAAGTCTGCTTCTTTTGGTGTATCATTCAGCATCCTAACTTTGATAGGTAGCTGTACACACCAGCTAAAATTTACATCTTTGCAAAAATTCGATGTTTTGGATATACCAAGTGATTTTTTTTCTTAAAAAATGTAAAATATGCGACAATACAATAAGTTTTTTTCTAGGCAATAAAAATTTGCTAAAGCGAGCTACATAGCTATAGTATTAGTATAGCTCTCAGTAATGACTTAATGTGAAACTATTTTTTCAAATACGTTACAACAAAATGTTTAGTGGTATTTTCTGTAGTCTAGTTACCTAGCTGTTATGGTAAGCTAGCTAGAAAGCCATGAACACTCATTAAATTATTCATGTAAATTAAACCTTGTCGGCCGCAAATTGTCCCTGCAGCAAATCAGAGCGCGGCGAGTTGTTTCCGCAGCGAATACGTGGCGGCGAATTGTCTCCGTGGCGAATACGTGGCAACGAATTGTCTCATCTCCTTTGTGGGGAGTGCTTTATTTGCTAAGTTGTGCAACATGATCGTGTGGTTGTAGTCGGAATAAAGCTAAAAAGCACAATTTTAAAATAATTTTTTAAATTATTTATACCAGTGGTTTCCGCATAGGCATTACAATAAATATTTTTAAGCCTCTATTTTAAAAAAAATTATTAATGACCTTAATCCTGCCAATTATTTTGTATTCAAAACCGCTCCTAGATTTTTTGTCTAAAAAGTGAATTTCAATTAAGGACATTTCTTATCTAACTAGGTAGTTATTATACATTATTAAATCTTTGTCCGTGGCGTAGCTACCGGGGTGGCAGGGGTGGTAAAGACACTCGGCACCAAGTATTTAAAAAAGAATTCTGAATTCTATAATCTTAAATAAATTAAAAATACATAAAGAATAAGTTTGTTAAAAGGATCTTAAATCATTAATCATATTTAGGGGAAGTGTACTTAAAATGGGATAGTGAGGTAAAATGGGATACCGGCACTTCTGACTAAACTAAAGGTGGCAACATTACGCTATATCGCTAAATTTGTTCATATCAGTCATTAGATAGATACAAGTTAGCGCAGTAATTTACTTTTTTTATTTTTGTGTGCTCCGCTTGTAACTTTTTATTTAAATGCTGTAAGAATTGACTTCTGAATAAGGTAGAATATTATTATCTGCTGTTGATATTTGTAAAGTTAGTCTTGAATACCATAAAATATGCTTTTTTTCGCTAAATGAGAAACAATTAAAAAGTAGGTTTAGTTTAAATATTTTATATGAAACTGAGGTTAAATCAGAAATTGCTAAAGTAGCTAAAATGGGATATCCCGTTTTACTTGAATTAAATGAATGATGAAAACTAATTAATTTTTGTTGCTTTAGATACTGCCTATTTACAAACAATTTTTTGTTTTCGTTAAGGCTCTGTGTCTTTTTTTATAATAAGCATTATTGGAATTATTCCACTCGTTATTATTAGGTTATTATTTAACCAAGAAATAATTTGATTTAGTTATACCTATCTTTGTGCCATATTAAGAATAAAGAGCATACATTGTTAAGATTTCTAGATGATTTGTTCAAACAAATTATATCTTATTTTAGTTTTATCTTTGTGTCACAATTAGGGTAAAATGGGAAACTGCAGTGTTCTAGATTTTTCAAAATAAAAAATTATTTTTAGGTGTTTAAAGTACTAAAAATCAACTATAACAAACGAAAAAGAATGTTTCATCAATAGCATATTGTTTTAAATCAATAACATCAAAACTTCTTTTTTGTATACATTTTTTAAACTTATGTATCCCATTTTAAGTAGACTTAGCCTACTGTGTTGTGCGATTATTATTTTTAAATTAACTTGTTTCTGTTAGTAAGTATCTCTAACCGTTTTCAAGTGTAAACTGTGAGCTTTATTTCTAAAACTATAGTATATTAGCTTACACGTATACTGTAACTATATTGTTCTGAGCTATAATGATCGTATCAAATTTTAAAAAAAAGTTGCTCCGATTTAAAAAACAAATATATATCTTTGCGTTTCAGATGATTTTTAAACTTTTTCGTCGCGTCGTCTGTCTGTCCGTCTGTCTGTCGTTACCATGACTCATAACTGAAAAACTACTTGCCCGATTTTAATGAAATTTGGTACCTGGATTGTCTTTTGGCTCTAGACTTAAAAGCAAATAAAATCCCTTAGACATGAGTACAAAAAAAGGGTGGGGAAAGAATCTTGTGAGCTTATGTACCCATAAATTGGCAGAGTATTTTTGACATGCTATTTGGTACTAATCCTAAGGCAAAATGACAAAGAAAAATGCTCTGCCAATCTATGGACACCTAAGCTCACACTAGGTACTATAGTTATAGTGTACATGTAAGCTAATATAACTAAAAACTGAAATATATTTTATTCAACTCCAGACTCAATTACCTTTCGTTTGATACCACACAAGCCATGTTTTGACTTAAACTTAATTTTTAGAATCTATCCCCACCCTTTTTTTAAAAACTAAAATGTATTTTGTTTAACTCCAGACTTAATTACCTTTCGTTTGATATCACACACGCCATTCTTTTACTTAAACTATAATTTTTGACATCTACCCCCACCCTTTTTTTTAAATAAACTAAAATTCATTTTGTTTACCTCCAGACTTAATTAGCTTTCGTTTGATATCACACACGCCATATTTTCACATAAACTCTAATTTTTGAAATCTACCCCCACCCTTTATTTGACTTGCGTTGGGTGGATTTTGTTCATTTTTAAATAGGACCATCACGGTCCAAGACCCAGCCTTGGTACCAAATTTCTTTTCAATCGGACAAGCGGCTTTTGAGTTATGCGGGTTGGTCGTTACAGACATACAGACAGACAGACAGACATACAGACAGACAGACGGCACAACAAAAAAGTTTCAAAAGCATCTGAAACGCAAAGATATATAAAAAAATTTGAAATCGGAGCAACTTTTTTTTTCTCGAAAAAATTAGGATCACCATAGCTAACACTACTATAGTATAGTAGGTAGTAGTGTGAGCTAAAATGCCACCTATTCATTCATATTCACGTAAAAATTAAATTATAACGTATTTGAGGAAAAAACTAAACTTTATTTCTTTTTAGTAAATCTAAAAACGTAATTTCATTTTACAGTAATTCTAGGGTTGGAATAATTGATTATTTAAATATTTGATTAAATTTGCTAAACTTGTTTTTCGAACTCGACGTTAATTGAACAGGCAACGTAGGTTCGTTAATTTTATAAATTTTTCGAGTATTTTTAAAATAAAAAAAGCCAGAAAGGAGATTATTCTTTAAATATTTATTTAAAAATATTATTACATTATCTTTCTGCATTGTTCCACGTCCCAAATACCATGATAGTCCAAGAGCCCAAGGCCTCTCAAAGAGCCCAAGGCCCCTAAAGGATAGATTATGTCGGATAGGGTGGCACTTACCCACATAGCACAATCACGTGTTTAACACGTAAAAAAGGCGTGAGAAAAAAAAAACGTTGATTTTAAAAGCTGCTAGAAAAAAACGTTTATTTCATATATGAAAACAAGTTTAATAGGTCATTGATTAACGTTATAAAAAATAACGTTGCTAAAAACTGCGTTGTAATAACGCCATTATCAAATTAAAACAGCAATGTTTTTACGTTAGTTTCACATGATTTTTATCAAAGTTAAAATCACATTAGATTCACGCCTTTTCTACACGAACTTTAAAACGTGACTTGCATGGCTTTTCTACCGAATATTTTTGAGATTTTACTAGCAGTAGCGCCACCTATTGACGGCATTTTTCACTTTGACGAAATCTATCAGGCAGTGCTTTGGCCTCTAAACTCCAAAAATCTGTTAAGGAACTAATCCCTGATCCTTCAAGATCACGACGCATCTGGAATTAACCTAATAAAGGCACATTACTATTATGTGAATGTATTTACTGTTAAAAAATCTTGTTTAGCTTTTAAAAAAAATTATGTATATAAATAGATATATAGATATTTTGTTTTGCCTTGAGCGCCATCTTTAAATTGTCTTAAAGTGTTGTAGTCTTAAACTAGTAAACTTTTCTAACTTCCTTTCGCGTCTATTTTAAGTTAAAAAAATGTTATTAAAAAAACGTGACCAAAAAAGACGCAAAAAGTTAGTAGGTTTGAGAAGTCTTAATCTAGTGGCGTTTTAGAACATGTTGTCGAGGACTTTTCACGTGTGAATTTGGTACAGGAAAATAAC
The DNA here is from genome assembly GCA_963576565.1 of Aspidapion aeneum. Lineage (NCBI taxonomy): Eukaryota > Metazoa > Arthropoda > Insecta > Coleoptera > Brentidae > Aspidapion > Aspidapion aeneum. The sequence goes on from OY755039.1 coordinate 52,171,343, forward strand.
AAGGGTTAAAAACACGTTATATACACAGCACCAGAAACTTCAGCAAAAAGTACATTTTTATAGCTTGATTTCTCCTTGTTTTTAGGTTATCTTTAAGGATGTAGATTTAAGGAAATAAATCTTACATGGTATGAGGTTGTTTTCAAGTAAAAAAAAACTTTGTTATTTTTGTTCACGTTAATTTAACGTTGATGTGTTTTTGTGCTATGTGGGTGGATGTAGTATAAACTAAAGACCCTGTATGTATGACATATTTTAAAGAAATATAGTCGCGACAAACTTATCAAAGTCAAATTTATTTAAGTCAAAATCAAAGGAGGGAAATATCTGTCCTATATACTCTAGCCTTGTTTAGAGAGAGTCGCACCTTTCGTCCTTGTTAATTTATAAGCGTCGGAAAATGAAAATAAACGATTTTTGACAAACATTTACAAGGAGTGACAGACAAACGTGTTTCTTTATATATTGCATGATGATTGGTCACTCACCACTGACAACATAAATTATTATTTTACTTTAACGCCGATGAACTTGGCATGAAAAAAATTTTACCACAAAATGTGTGTTCGGTTCGGTTCGGTTCGGTTGACTTTGATGCGTTTGTCGCTTCTCTATTTCTTTAAAATATGTCATACACACTAAGGCCACTCATCGTTAAGCAGAGCTTGCTCTACGATTAGTGTCCTTAATACGTACAGGGTCTCTACAGTTGCAACATCAATAACTGTAAAGCACACAGCTTTACATTTAAAATAGATAATTATATAACCAAAAAATAATATTAGAATCCTGTAAGTTTTAGATTTTTTAATTTTTCTCAAAAACTGTTTACAATTTGCGATAAAAAAGTTAGTTTTCGAGAAAATTGAATAAAACTAAAAAAAAAACAGGTTTTTTGGGGGTTTAAGGGGAATTTTCTTCATCCCTGTCGATACCTCGGGTCGGTAACCGAGATATTCCGATTCAGCGGGATCGAATTAGGGCAAAATTATAATTTGACAAAAAAATAGAAGTCTTTTCTTTCAGGCTAACGCAGGACTATCAAAACGGAGGGACCACGATCCTCCACTTTGTTGAATTCACATCGGGGGCTCATTCTTTTAAAACTATTGAAGTTGGAATGGCGGTTCATGAATATTTTTTTTTTATAAAGCCGGTTTTGAGATTGTTTTTACTGTATTCTTGCAGAACAATTTTTTTTAAATGTATAGTATTCCTTAATTTTTCAGAGCCGCTTCATTAGGTCACACTAAAATTAAATTTAAAGAAGAAGCGAATGTGATAAACACAGAAAAAAAAGTCAAATACATGTCAAATATAACAGTTGGTATGCGGTACATAGCGGGTAATTTGAATTCAAAATAAGAAATGGTAAATCTTGAAGCCTTCAACCTTTTAATCATCTTGCATGCATACAAAAGTATGGTGGAATATCGGGATGGTATCTGAGAATATTTCACTGAAATTTCGCGGAAATCTGTAGTGCCAAATATATTTTGAAAATATTATAAAAAAACGTATGACCTCCCAATGTAAAAGTCAGCCCCCCGAGAACAGTTGATTGTTCAGGATCGTGGCCTGTATTTTTTTGTTGGCCTTGGCTAACGGAAGGTTAACACGCTATTTACTATTATTAATAAGCTCTAAAGTCCATTTAACTTTACTGCCTCGTTTCCTTTTAGCCAGAACTTATCACAGTCCTGGGATATCCCGTGGAAACGTACAAAGTGCTCACTAGAGACGGCTACATCCTGACCATGTTCAGGATTCCAAACCATGGACATCCCAGTCCAAAGAAAAACCCGATTTACTTCCAGCACGGCCTTCAGTCCACGTGCAATAACTTTCTAGCATTGCAAAGGGACTCATTACGTAAGTATAAATGATGATGATTCATATGATGATTCATATGTGAGTGGGCCTTGCAGCCCTTCCACTGCGACCACCAGTGCGTCTATTGTGGCTCACTTTTGAGTGGTTTCTCACCACTGTATGCCTAAGCCTCCAAAAAGGCCGGCTATCAGTTTGGGTGAGACACTGTTCAGATCTTCTGAGTCGATCTGAGGTTTACCGAAAGTATTCTGACGTAAACGTGCAATAGCCGGACATTCGCACAGTACATGTCTGACTGTTTCGTCATCCTCCATACAGAGTCTACATTCGGTCTCTTCTGTTAGTCCCATTCTGTGCATGGGTACTCTCAGTCGACAGTGACCCGTAAAAAGACTAGTCACTATACGTATCTCCTGTCTGGTAAGTCCAAGTATAAATAGTTCAGGCGCTACATACGAGATTCAAGCTGCGTATGGATAGACATAAGACTCTCCCGAACATTTTTCGAAAGGGAACCACCCCCCAACTCTAGCAAGGCGGTGGTTCCCCCCCTTAAACATGCCTTTTGCTAATAACTCAAAAACGGTCAACTAAAGGCAGTGGTGCACGTTCCATAGACCTACGAAAAAAGGGGGAAATGTTTAAAATATGTTATATTTTCTTGTGGCATTTTGTATTCTTAACACATTGTTTTTTTGAAAAAAGTATTTTTGTTCAAAAACCTTTTGTATACAGTTAAATATTTAATAGGTTAGACATAACTTTTAAAAGTAGCCGCCTTGAAATAAAAATAAATGTGTTTGTAGAAATCCTCAAATCAAAGAAACATTTTGAACATTCATTTTGTTAACTCAGTAAATAATACTGAAGGTGAGTAAAACAATATTTTTGATTAGTCTTAACTTAAAAATAAATTTTTCGAGTTGAATTCATTTAAATTGGGGGGAGGGGGCATCCCTCTCTCGCCCCCCTTAAAAGTGGTGTTTTACAGTATTTTTGTAATTATTTGCAAACTATTAATTTGGCCAAAAACAACTGAGTAATAGTTATTGAGGCTGACCAAAAGTCTTCTCTAACGATGTATAACACGCCCCCTTACATCAGTGGCGCACCTTTTATAGGCATTTAAATAAATGGGACGTGTGGAAAAAACAATCTTTTGTAATTTTCTTGAATTTTATTGTCCTACATATCTGGTTTTATTGAAAGCTAAAAAAATGTCCTTTCCAACGATGTATATCACTCCCCCCTCAAGGCAGCGGTAGATCTGGCACAGACGCACCGAAATTGGTCAAATTTGGTATACCTACACTTAAATCTTCATTTAAGACAACCATGTTGGAAGAGTACTAATACACACACTGCATTCAATGAAAGAAACAACACACTTAGGATGAATAAACAGTATAAATATAGCGAAGGGGAAAATATAACGAACCCAGTTTTGGCGTACAGGTTAGGGGAAATACCAGGAAATACTTGGGAAGTACTGGGAAATATACTAGGAAATACCGGGAACTGCTTGGGAAATACTGGGAATTACCATTGAAATTTGAGGAAATACTGGGAAATACCAGGAAATACCGTAGGTATTTTCCTTTGTTGTTAAAAAATCGGCGATTGAGCCACCCCTCGGTGATTCCCCCGAAAAATTTATTTTTAAATATTTTATTACTTGGTTAATCAAATTTGACCATTTTTGGGGCGTCTATGCAAGATCTCCTCCAACTTTGAGTGAAGTGATGTACATCGTCGGAAAGGAAATTCCTTCGGCTTTAAAAATGACAAAAAAATGTGGGACACTTTAAAGAAGGCTAACTAGAAAAAGTCAGTTTTAAGGTATTACTAACCAAAAATAATTTTTTGCTTACTCTCATTATTATTTACTGTGTTACAAAAATGAATGTTTACAATTTTTGTTTGATTTAAGGATTTCTACAAACACATTTATTTTTATTTCAAGGCGGCTGTTTAAAAAAATATGTCCAGCTTAACTGTATACAATGGGCTTTTAACCAAAAATATTTTTTTGAGAAAAAAATAGTGTTAAGGATAAAAAATACCACAAAATAATATAAAAACCACCACTCTCGTCAGAGGGTACCAAGGTACATCGTTGAAAAGGAAATTATATCAGTTTGAAAAATGATATCCAGAAGATTTTTGGAAAAGTTGACTGTTTTCGAGTTATTAGCAAAAACCTATCAAAAAGCACGTTTAAAGAACGGGTAGCCAGGGTTGGGGGGTTCCCTTTCGTAAAATGTTCGGGCCTGTCTTATGTCTATCCATACCAAGTGTGTTGCTTCTATCATTAAATGCAGCTTGAATCTCGGATGTAGGGCCTGAACTAGTAGAGCACAATAGACAATTGGCCGATTACCCCACATTGTAGTTTTCCAATTTCTATTAAATAAATATTACCAAACTTAAGAATCAATATCGTTAATATTTTCCAAACAAATGCAAGTAGCTAATTAAAATTAAATAACTGCAATTTGCAATCAAGCATTAATATGAAAATTTGATTTTCCAACCAATTAGATAATAACAGGCTGTCGTTTAACTGCTTAGACCAGTGCAGATATATAAAAGATAAGATGGTCTTTGCAAATAAAATTCCATTAATTATATTGAGCTTAAAGAACATTCTTAAAGCAAAAAGAGAGGAATTAAATACTTACATAATTTACTCTCCAACAGATTTTAAATGCCACTATTAAGGGTCTTATAAGTGCAAAATGGGCGCAGTCTGATAATTGTATACCTATTATTTAGTTAGAAACACAATTTCGTACTTCCATTGTCTTTATTTATTTTAAACACAACGTTTTTTTTAGTAAGAATCTCTAACCGTTTTCAAGTGTAAACTAAACAATCCAGTCTACTGCTGTGGCGGCTCGTCCATAGGTTTGCGCAACCCCCAAAAAATATAGGTAAAATAATAAAATAACTATTAATTATATATTTTTAAATTCCTACCAGAATTATGTACATTTATACGCTACCGCACCTCTTAAATCGCGCGCGCCGGCCGCACACAGTGACGGTTTATCTTGCGGTTTGCAGCTCAAATGCAACCCAATTCGCCTATGACAAAGCGCGTGAGATTTTGTTTCTATGCGTGGATTTGAAAGCCGTCTTGTAAAGCTCACTGAGGTTGCAGGTCGACTGCAAACCGATTGTTTATTAGGCATGCTAATTTCTTATTTTAATTTCTCGTGTGGTCCGTTTAAGTAAATCGCGATAGGTGTGTATTGGATGTTAATTTTGTAACTTATTCCTTTATTATTAAAGCTTGATCCGTATATTTGTGTGTTAAAAAATTACGATTCTCCTTTGCAACCTCCAGATTTTTATTCTACGAGCCGCCACTGGTCTACAGGTTACTACTTATACTACTTGATGTGCAGTCAATTGTGACATTTTAATCCTAAGACGCTTATTTTCCTTAAATAGTGGTTTCCATATGTTTGATATGTCCGTGCTTGGTTTACTGAAAATTTCTTTATTCTGCACTATAAAAGCAGATTTAATAAACTTTCGTTTTCACAAATGCGAATCCTTATGCAAATCTTTAGCTTCTGACCATTAAATCCTGTGATCATTTGACCATGAATCTCTAAACCGGATTTTTCAATATCCGCTAATTGACTACTTTTTATTTCATTTACTCTAGCCTAAAGAGAGCGTTTCGATTCACCTACATATGAATTACAACACTCACACGATTTGGCAAATACATTCCTTATTATTTGAGGAATTTCCTGATTCTGTTTTAGTTACAAAACTACTTATCGTATTTCCCGATGAAAAAACTATGTCTATATTATAGTATTTGGCTATTCGTCTTATGAATTCTGAAATCCCTTGAACATATGAAATGTTATTAACTCTCAACGAATTATTATTTTGGGAATTTGCTACATTTGGTTTGCTTTTAATTCTAGAGAACGTTAAGCTTATTAATTTCTCGCAATAACCATTTTGTTGTAAGTCGTTTTTCATTTTGTTAATTTCTGGGGTTAATTCTTCATTACTACTACAAATATTTACAACTCTTAAATACAAACTTCTTAGAACTCCTTGTTTTGCCGGGATTAGCATTAATGGATTTTGACCAAAATCTAATCAGCTCATTAGAGTGTCGAACACTATTTTACCTGAAAATTTTTAAAATCCGTTTAGGAGCTACAATGTTACGGACAGAAATAATACACAAACAGACACACACTCACACCGACAGACATCACGGCGATATTGCTAGGATAGGTCAAAATACACCCAAATAACACATTTTCGGCGTGATCTCAAAAAAAAATTGTCGAAAATAATACCTTCTTTAGCCATTGCTACGCGGACTAGGAAGGTAAACATGAATATCTATAAAAGTGGGGCCAATTAAAAACCAAAATAACTTTTTTCTTCGTATATGGTATAAAAGTATTAATAAATGCCAAAATACAATGTCTTAGTTTTAATATTTGGTCGTAGTTCTGATATAAAAAAGTTGAATTTTTTAAGTACCCCCCGTATATTACCTAATTAATTAAAAATAATGAAATTATAAGTGACTTTGTCTACAGGGCTTTACTAAGTAAGTTTTATAATCAATTAATTTTTTTCGGTCAAGATTTACGAGATATGATTATTAGAACATACACAAAAACGACGATGTAACGAACTTTGAACGATTAAAAAAAATCTTAATAACTGTACATAGAAAAACTTAAATTAACGTAAATTTTTTTTAGTTACATAGCCTACTATAACATACTAAAATTATAGTCAGTTTCACCGAGACAAAAATTTCCCATAAGGCCTGTGTAAACGGTGCGGTCTTCTTAAAAAATAGACGTTTATACAAAAAAAATTGTCATTGTTTAAAAAGAAAACTGTTTTCAGAAACGGGGCGCGCCATTCTAGGTTTTAAATAAGTGTTAAGGAAAAAATAGGTATGTTTTTACCAATTTTTGTCAAAAACAAAAAAATTACAAATAAAAAACCCGGTTTTTTATGTTTTTATTTTTCTCGGAAAATATAGTAGGTGACAACTTAAAAAGGATCCACCTGGATTTTCTCGAAAATTATCAGAAAATTTAAAAAACGCGGAAACACGTCGATTTTGTTTGTAAGGGGTACACTTTTTGGCTATCTTGAAATTTTTGTCGCACGAACCCTCTTCGAGGGGTATCCTTTACCCCTATATTTTGAATAGAGAAACGGAGTGATACCTTGTTTTAAAGGCCTTTTGAATGTCCTTAAAACCGTGTGAAAATTTCAAAAATCTATCCATTAGTCTTTGAGATAATTGCCTCCAAACTTTCGAAGTTAAGATGGACTAATAAAATAAAAAATTAATTAGAATTTTCTATTTTTCAGATTAAATTTTTATTTTATCATCCATGTTAAATTTGGAAATTTTAAAGCAAATATCTCAAAAACTTATAGATGAAAAGAGCTTCAAAACATGGTATCACTAGATACACTTTCCCTATTTAAAATATAGGGGTAAAGTATACCCTCGAAGTGGGTTCGTGCTACAAAATTTCAAGAGAGCCAAAAAGTGTCCCCCTTACAAACAAAATCGACATGTTTCGGCGTTTTTTTAATTTTCTGATAATTTTCGAGAAAATTCATGTGGATCCTTTTTAATTTGTCACCTTATAGTTTTCATGCTGTTAATAATTTCCTTCCAAAAGGTATCTCTACTGGCCTATAGTTAATAACAGGCTGTCGATATCGGTTCTATATATTTGTAGCTAATTGAAAAATCAATTTGAATTGTCATAATTTTCAAAGACAAAATGTATTCCTTTATCTGTTTCTTTGCACAAAATAACTGGATTCTATTAATTAAATAGATAGGTCAAGCACAAGCTGAACTTTTAGTGACTTGAAAATTTAAATCTATTTCTTATTTCAGTGGCGTACAAAAAAAATCGTTACTGGGAGAATAGCAGTGGCGGCTCTAAATGAAGAAGTTCCTCTCTTTTCTGGCATAAAACTCATTTTTAACCAACTGCAGCAAGGCGAAAGGAAGGTAATGTTTTTCGATTGTTGTATGTATGTAAGAAAATATGTATATTTGTGTCACTCTACAGGCGAAACGGCTGAACCGATTTTGACAAAAAAGGTGTCGTTGAATTGCTACTGACGTACTATAGGCTATATTTTTATAACAGGAATCAACATAGCGGTCTTCAGACGCCATTTTGTCACCTGATGTAGACTTTAAGGCATACAAATTATCTAACTTTCAGACGATTTTTATTGAAATTCCATTGATTACCCATTGCAAGTGTCCTTTAACTTGCTGTAGTTAATTTGTAGTCCGCACCATTTTACTAGTCCGCCCCCCCCCCCGCCTCTCGCTCACTCCTCTTCGCCATTCTTATTAGTAATAGTTGTAACTATAACTTTCACAAATATAGAGCGATTTAAAAAATTATCACTGCACACGCTTTAAGACTTTTTTCCAACATAATTTTACTAGTTCCCCCTTCCTCTCCCTCTCTTCTCCCCACCCTCCGTATTAGTAATAGTTGTAGCTATACCTCTCACAAATTTAGAGCGATTTCAAAAATTCTTTCGGCACACGCTTTAAGATTTTTTCAACACCATTTTACCTTCCTCTGTCCCCCCCACCTTCACTCAATGGAAGGTAACACTGTTCGCGTTCGTACAAAATCTACACGTACTTTTTGGTAAAGCTAAATGAATTGTAAATGCATAGTGCTTTTTATAAGGCGGAATAAGAATTAAACCTTAAAAAATTAACCAATAACCTGATTCATGAAGATACAAAACTGTATAATTTCGTAAGTGCGCTTTGGGCATCAAAACTAAAAGTGGAAGCATGTCGTACATTATATATATATATATATATATATATATATATATATATATATATATATATACCTATCAATTTTGTACTCAACTTCGACTAGTACTTACAAGTAAATTTAGCAGTTGGCTGTTTTTTTATTAAAAATTTTGTTTATTTATTTCTAGCTTTTAGAAATTAAAAAGTACAGCACCGGCCAAAAGAAAAAAAAAAGAATTAAATTGTATACAGGGTGTCCCAAAAATATACCGACAAACTGTAAGGGTTGGTAGGTGCCATCAAAACAAAAATTTTTTGTCCAGTAAACATGTCCCCAAATGAGCCGTTTGGGCTCCAGAGCAAAAAAACTGTTTTGGTACTTTTATTTTGCGCGTTAATTAAATCGCTGTTTACAGTGCAGTTTACTCATTATTTTGTTTATTAACAAATGAATTATTCGCAACTTTACTAGGAAAAAACTCACAGCCGTTCTCCGTTAGATTAAAAACACTGCACTTGCATCAAAAAAATTAATTTCATCAGCAAGCCGCGATTCACACTACCACAACACTAAAATGCACAACACATCAACGACTGCAAAGCCAAGCAAAACAAACAAACCAACCTCACTTTTAACGATATCAGCTGTTTATATGCCCGCACGTACCTAACCAAAGTATTAGTAACTCCGGTTAGGTGTGGTCTGACTAGCCACAGACACATGTGTTTCGCTCTTATTAGAGCACATCAGTGTGACATAAGTCTTCAAGTTTACGTGGACAAAGCCTGGCTGGCAATCTAAAAATAAGAACAAGTCCACCACGGAGCCTTATATATCGCAACTTTACAAGGAAAAAACTTACAGCCGTTCTCCGTTAGATTCTTCCACTTGTTCTTAAATGAAATATTGTATACAATAATTGTTCATTCTACTGATCCTGAATAGCACCCACCTTGAACTATACCCAAAGAGTAAATAGTTGCGTTTCTACAAACATTGTGTCACGGTGGGGGTGGGGGGGGGGGAAGTGAGGGGAAAACTGGTAAAATGGTGCTGAAAAAATCTTAAAGCGTGTGCAGAAAGAATTTTTGAAATCGCTCTATACAGTGAAAACTCCTATAAGCGGACACTCACGGTTCCGTCAATTTTGTCCGATTATTGGAGGTGTCCATTTACGAGAGAGAACTGCGAAATTTTAAAATATATTTATTAACAATTTTTGCTGCTTGAGTTTTTCCGATATTAAATTTTTCAGCGATCTTTGGTGCTGATAGATGTTCCTTCTCCGAAACGGTAACAACAATTATTTTTTCACGTAAACTAAGAAGTTTTTTACTAGACACCATTTCAAAAAGATCTATTAGTATCCAATTGAAGAATAAAAATGAAACACAGCAGTCCCGTCGAATATGACAGAAGTATTTAGTCTCCGCATTAAAAAGGAAAGAGGTAATTCCCCAGCTGCAGAGTACGTTGTTGCCAACATACTACATAATATTTATGCAGATGTCGTGCAGCGCTCCGTTCCGTTGTCAGAGGTTCGCGTCCGGTTAAGGAAGGTTTCAAAATTTTTTTACCGAAAAAAATTGTCCGCGTCCGGTATTAGAGTGTCCGGTAATTGGAGTGAATTTTACATGTAAAGAAATAGGGAAAAGCTTGGTTCCAAGAAATTTGTCCGCCTAAAGGGGTTGTCCGCTTAATAGAGGTTTCCACAAGGAGAGGTTTCACTGTATTTGTAAAAGTTAAAACTGCAACTATTATTAATAAGGAGGATGGGGAAAAGAGAGGGAGAAGGAGAGGAGAACTAGTAAGAGAACTAGTAAAAAGGTATTGGAAAAAATATCTTAAAGCACGTGCAGAAAGAATTGTTGAAATCGCCCTATATTCGATAAAATTATGCGAATATGGTTTTTGAAGAGGGTGGAGGGGGAATGACAGCAGGGGACATGGGTGAGAGCAGGCAGGACTACAAAGTAATTACAGCAAATTAGAGGACATTTGCAATGGGTGATCAAAAGAATTTCATTAAAATCTCATAAAATTTAGATAATTTGTATACCTTAAAGCCTACATCATGTGACAAAATGGTATCTGACGGCCGCCATATTGATTCATGTTTAAAAATATATAGCTATAGCACCTTCAGGATCAGTAGCAATTCAACGACACCTTTTTTGTCAAAATCGGTTTAGCCGTTTAGCCTCTAGCGCGACACAAACCGGACATTTTATTTTTCATTATAACTTTTGAAATATACAATCGATTTTAATGGGATAAAATGGACTTGGCAGAGAATTAATCAGAGTTTTGACATGTTATAATTTTTTGCTTTTTTTATATTAGTAAAAAAGCTGCTTTCTCGCCACGTACAACAAGGTACAAATCAGCAAAATCGGTTTAGTGGTTCTAAAAAAAAATATTTTTATTTCAACCATTGTTTTGCATATTATACAATTCTTTGTCTAATAATTTCCTTATAAATTCATCACTACTGAACCGATTTTAATGAAATAAAAAACATCCTGGTAAGAATTGATTGGTTTTTAAAGATCATGTTCAAAGTTTATCGCCATCTTAAATTTTAAGATGGCGGATAGAATCATACTTAATTCTTCAAAATAACGTAGTTTTCTTCTCAAAATATCTATTTTTGTTTTAACCATTATTTTAGAGATTATACGATTGCATTGCCAATCGTGTCTACATTAATTTTCTTATAAATTCGTTATTAGTAAACCGATTTTAGAGAAATAAAAAAAATCGTGGTGACAATTGATTGCTGTTTAGAAATTATGATTGAAATTTGCATTGAAGATGTAGGACAGAAATTGGCAATGCAATCGTATAATTTATAAAACAAAATCAGATTTTGTTGAGAACCACTTTACCGATTTTATTAAATTGTACTTTATTAAGTGAAAGTAGTACTTTTCTGCAAATTGAAAAAAAAAAGTGCCCTTTTTAAGGGTCAAATATGATTCTGTCCAACATCTTAACTTTTAGGATCGCGGCAAATTTCGATCATAATCTTGAAAGAACAATCCATTCTCACCACGATTTTTTTTATTTCACTAAAATCGGTTTAGTAATAATGAGTTTATAAGGAAATGAATGCAGACAGGATTGACAATGCAATCGTATAATCTGTAATACAATGCAAAAGCAGTGCTTTTCTACAAATTAAAAAAAAATCTAAAACATTTTCAGAAAATAAAACTAAACACGCCATTTTGAAGAATTAAGTATGATTTTGTCCGCCATCTTAAATTTTAAGATGGCAATAAATTTTGACCATGATCTTTAAAAAGCAATCAATTCTCACCAGGACGTTTTTTATTTCATCAATGTCGGTTCAGCAGTAATGAATTTATAAGGAAGTAAATGCAGACATGATCGGCAAGGCAGTCGTATAATATTCAAAACAATGGTTAAAACAAAAATATTTTTTTTAGAACGACCGAACCGATTTTGATTATTCATATCTTGTTGTGCGTGGCTTTTTTACTGATTTACAAAAATAATTTAAACATATTCGCAACACAAGAATAAACGAGCATCTTTGAAGGGTACAATTTAATTTTATCCGCCATCTTAGATTTTAAGATGGCGGCCAAAAAAGTATATTAGGTCAAAACTCCGATTAATTATTTGCCAAGCGCAGTTTGTTCCATTTAAATCAATAATATAGTTAAAATATAAAACAATTGTGCAGTTTTTTTTGGCCCACCCGATAGATATACATACATACATACATATCTCAAAAGCGAAAAACATTACCCTTCCTTTCACCGTGCTGCAGTTGGGTAAAAACGACCACAAATGTAATTGAAATTTAAGGTCGGCTTGCAAGCATTGCCAGGTATTTTCTGTGAATAGGCAAGGTCAAAAGAAAATTGAAAATTTAAGTAAAATAGTTCCGTTGTTCTGCACAAATATTTCAATTATTTAAATTCTTAAAGAGAAAGTATTTCTCGAAAAGTAGACGACATTTTTTTTTCTTATACAAACAACTATGGAGAAAAATAAGAATGCTCGCATTTAGATTGCTGAAAAGTTTATATCTAATTTAATGTCTCTTGACAACAATTAATTGTAAAATCTGCACAAAACCTCTAGTTTAGTTTATAATTTTTCTCTTGTATATTAGATATTTTTCAATTTCCTTCAAACTTTTAATTTTAAAAGTTGATTTAGGGGCCCTTAGATGAAACGCCAACAGCGTACAAAGAAAATCAAGGCCCACAAAAAATTCATGCCACGACCCTGAAAAAATCAGCTGTTCTCCGGGGGGCTGACTTTTACATTGGGTCTTATGGAAGGTCAGAAGTTTTTTATGATATTTTCAAAACGGCACTACAGATTTCTGCGAAATTTCAGTGAAATATTCTCAGACACCATCCCGATATTCCACCAAACTTTTGTAAGGATGCAAGATGATTAAAAGGTTAAAATCTTCAAGATTTCGCCATGTACCGCATGCCAACTGTTATATTTAACATGTATTTGACTTTGTCATCTAAGTTTGTCACATTCGCTTCTGTTTAAAATTTAGTATTAGTGTGAGCTTATTAAGCGGCTCTAAAAAATTAAGGCTTACCATACATTTAAAAAAAATTGTTCCCTGCAAGAATATAGTAAAAACAATCTCAAAACCGGCTTTATTTAAAAAAAAAATCAATTAATTCATAAACCGTCATTCCAACTTCATTATTTTAAAGACAATCAGCTGTGCCGTGACGCGATCATCAAAAAAAAAATCAGCCCCTGTTGTGACGTCAACAAAGTGGAGGATCGTGGCCCGTCCGTTTTGATAGCCCTGAGAAAACATTTATATGGTGTCACATGCCATAACTTAATTATGGCGTTACTCAATTAATCGGTGCTTATTTTAAATTCCAGGCTTATAGCCCAAATAAATCGAAAATATTTCAAACGTTGCCGTTCTTTTACGTTCTTGATTTCCGTATGTTTTATAGACAGAGAGGGATAACCGTAATGCGCAATGGGCGTCGGTCGGCTCTGACCGGAAAGACGGCATAAGAAACGTGCATCTGGTTCTACATTCTTTGCACTGTACAGTTTAATAGCGATTTGTTATGACGTCTACTAATTGCGAAAAATAGAAAGAAACGATGACATTTCTATGGAATTCGACAGTACACAGAATCGGAGTCCTGGTTGAGAAGCGACGCGATTTACTGGTGCAATACGAGGGACGATCGAAAAGATGCTGCCAATGTAGAACAATAGAACGTATTTCTTTATTTTGAATACCTATAATGAAAATAATACTTTCGATCATATATTAATAAATTGAATATTACAGCCAATTATTCTGAGAGGTAATTGACCAAACGACGTTGTGGAAAAGCCGCTACTGCTTATTATAATTAAATTTCTGAAAAGTTTTGAGAAAACTAGTTTTATCCTCACAGCAGTGCATGGGTGTATAAGCTTAGCCAGTAAGCAAGAAAGTTGCCGGTTGCTTTATAGATCTTTTTTTTAATTCATTTTAGCGATGATGCTATCAGATGAAGGGTACGATGTGTGGTTGGGCAATTATCGAAGCACGTACTATTCTGAAGAGCACGTAAACTACACTGTCCGAGATCCAGAATTTTGGGACATTAGGTAAGCCACACACAGTTTATTCTAAGAGAATTTACAGGAAATTTTTTTTTTCAAATAGGTTAGAAAAGCCTACAGATTAATACGGAGGTTTTTAGAAAAATATTATTCTGTTTTTTGAACATATTCTCCCCAAACTTCAATACATTTGCGCATTCGGTAAAACCACCTTTCAAATTGCGTGACCAATTTTCGTATAAAAAGTAGCTTATTTCCTGTTTAAATGCAGTTACCTAACTATACTCCTAAAAAGCTTAGAGTTTTACAGCGTTTTGTGAAAAAATTTACAAAACAAAAAAAATTCCACCGTTTGATTTTTTTTTATAGTTAATTCTGTAAAGCATTGTTTTTTAAATAAATATTTTTTAATACTTTTTATGTTCAGAACGCCAGTGAATGTAGCGAACTGTTAATAGGACCAATTTTTTTATTTGGATATTAAGCTATACTTGTAAAAACTGAAATTTTGAAACTCTGTATCTTAGAGACCACGACGACGATGCGGCAATGATAATTATTCATCAGGACATCAAGATCTACAACATACTGAAATTTGAAAGAAATCCAATCAAAAGCCACCACCCATAAGCTCTGTGCGGGATCCCTTAAACTTGTATGGACTAGAAATATCTAAAGAGTTTTAGTGTTACTCTCGTATACAAAATTTTGCATTCCTGGCACAGAATGAACCCAACCGAACCGAACCGAATCTTTGTGTCACACTTATTAAAATATTATTTAAATAATTGTTATCTATTCAGCAACATTTTTTTTAGAGTTTTTTAGTCCTTTTTATAAACTTTAAAAGTTAAAGTTTACTACTAGAAAAATTAATTAGAGACTCCCACCGAGATAAACTATTTTTATTTTTACATTATTTACTGAGCATATTAGGAACATTTTGGGTCGCCTATTTTACACTTTGTTACCGTTATTGTTATTACTGAGTTTGAGCATTAGCAGCTACTCGCTCCTTTTTTGTTATTTACGGTAACGGCGCCTTGTACTTACGGTGGCCGTCCTTTAATGTTACCGTTCTTTTTTAAGGTTAGTTTTGTAGTGTTTTTTTTTTTAATGCAGTCGAATTTTTTACTAAAATTCGTTAGTTTGATTTATAAAAAGTCATAAATCTAATTAAAATAAATAAACAAATATAAATAAACAAAAAGTTGAAGGAGTATGAAACTACTAAATAAATTTTGTGTTAAGGTTATCTTAAGTGTTCCAAAATATATCATTTTTGCTCTAAATGTTAATATTATTCTTATTAACAATAACGGTAACAGCTTTCTGTTATTTTCACTAAACGAAAATGTCACTCTTTGTTTGAAATGTCACTATTATTTATAAAACATTAGTTCTAATGTTGAATAACTTAAAGATATCTTTTTTAAGTATGGATGACGTCGCCCTTATAGATCTACCCGCCATGTTTCATACAATTCTGGATAAAACCGGAGGTCATCATCAAATTATCTATATAAGTAAGTATAGTAAGTTGCTTTGACCCAAGGTCTTTATACTTTGACACAGGTTGCCCACACAATTTGGCCAGTCAAGTAAACTTAACTGGACGACTATATCTGCGTCATCGGATTTCTTTAAAGGCAACCCGTTGACCAAGCGCGGATCTGGGTCAAAATCTAGGTGGGGTAATAGTCGACGAAAAAATTATTTATAATATGATTTTTTTTCTAGGCGGTGTAATTCTTCTGTTATCCATTTAAATATTAGCAAAAAGTGCATATTTTTTTTCCTAGGAAGGGGTAATTACCACGTTAATAGATAGATTTTTTTAATCTGATAACGCACGCAACCTACACACTACACTACCAAATCCTATATCTTTCTGGCAGTTTTTTACTGGTGTTGGTTTTTGGTCATCCCTAGTTGTTTTCGGAACTTTGTTTGCCTACAGAAAACCACGCTTCTGACAGATAAATAAATAGTGTTGCCGTCGAGACGAGAGAGTTATTTTCTCTCGAATGAAAGCTCTAGACGAGACGAAAGAGAAAGAGCCTCTCGTCGAAAGATTCTTATTTCTCTCTCTTTCTCTCAAGCAAAATGGATCGGTCTTATAAATTTTTATGATTTATCATCTGTTCCCATTAACCTATTATAGAGTTAAGCTGATATTTATGTACTGTTTTTTTTTAAATAAAATATATGTATACAAAAATTGTCATATATTCCTTCCTGGACAACATGTTGCTCTGATTGATTTATTATTAATATTATTTATGCGTTATATCTGAAAATGCTGAAAATATTTTTAAAAAAAGAAGGAAACAAAAATCTAAAAATGTAGGGTGTTTCGATTAAAAAAAGATTCCTCATATCAAAATTTGACATTTACCAAAGGGGTTAGATATTTTGGCCAGGAAATGCTTTAAAGAAAATTAAGACATAAAACGTATTACCTTCGAACATTAAAATGTTCTAAGCGTATTACTCATCTTTTAGTATCAATTTGCAGAACACTTAGGTTGCTTGGTAAAAATGTATGGAAAAACCCTGTAGATAAAACTGTTATATCAGCACTTCCATAGGACTTAAGAACAGGTACAAATGCCTTCTTGCTGAAGAGTGGAAAATTATATTTACTGGAAAAACGAATTTCGCTTTTACTTGGAAGTTGTACTTAAAAAAAATTAGGTATATAGTTAAAACTGGAGAACGTAAAATCACAGGTTACCCAACAAAAACAAACAGCGTGTACTTAGTTTCCTAAGTACCTATCTAGAAAAAACTCAAAGATTTCTAGTTTAGTTATAAAAAAAATGTTCATGTCCAATTTTTTGTAAACTAAAATTTCGCATTTCAGGTCACTCACTTGGTACAAGTTTTGCTCTGATGTATGGAGCGGAATTTCCTGAAGAAGCAAAAAGCATTATAAAAATGTTTGTTTTACTTTGTCCAGCTTACACACTAACGAATATGATCTCACCATACAAAAAGTTGGCTCCTTTTGGGCCCTGGATTCTCGTAAGTATTTCGTTTCTTAAGTCTTTTAAACAAAAACAATTTTTTAACATGCATGCGAAAACTGTGATTTTTGAGAAGTTTTTGAAAGTGGGACATACTGAATTTGCAAAGCTCAAGCAGTGGCGGATCCAGGGGGGGGGGGGCAGAGGGACCCGGGTTCCCCTGACATAAAGCTTACAATTTTGAATTCCAGAAAGAAATAACTAATGCATAGGCCGCAAATTTTTACCCAATATAAAATTTTTCAAAAATTTCGCTAAATCGCTAAAATATCATTTTTTTCAAATTCCGATGCAAAACGCACGTAGTAGCAAACTTTAAATTCCTATTAAATCCCGCAAAAAAAATGTTTTGTTTTTTTTTTCCTCCTTAACCTCTCTCCCCCAGACATCCTGGATCCGCCACTGAGCACAAGAAAACGAATTCGTTCAGTGGTGCTTGCTTTAATAATATGTGGCATTACACGTAGGGGAAATGTGGGCAAAATGGGGTCCGGGGGTTAAACGGGATACCTCAGTTTTAGCCAGGTTCAGTAATTTTTTTAGTTATTTACCTAACAAGCGCTCCCTAACACGAAGCGGAGTTCGGGCAAGCCGTCAAGGGTGGAGAATATAATTTCCGCAAGAGTTAGGTACAATGTTTTTCCTACGAGTGTTTTTGTCCATCTTCTTTAGCAAAAAACCATGCAAAGATTTTGGAATAATGCTAGAAAATGATACATAAGATAGAATAGTTACATAAACCATTTAATTAGTCCTAAATATCTTCATTTTTAACAAAACAAAAATCGTGCGGAAAAGTAACTTTTCAGCACTAGTGCGGAAAAGATACTTTTGCTCGATTTTTTTACTATCTTTACCGCACGATTTTTTTATGCACGGAAAAATAATGAAACAGGATTTTTTTACCATGATAGATTAATAAGAAAGTTTTTGTAAAGAACATTTAATTAACAATAACGAAAAAGCTAACGATGGTAAATATTGAAATTGAAAGTGCACTTTGTGTTTGTTGCATGCAGCAATATAGTAGATGCAACAATATCTTGAAGAACGTCGTTTCTTATTTGTATTTGATTGGTTGGTGTTTGGCCCACTACAGAAATGCCTTGATCAGTTTGCTGCTGAGAATTACTAGTGTAGTGAATGGAGGAAGGCATATTGGTCTGTAACACATTACAGGATGCTTCCTTCGGTGCTTCTGATAGCATAGGTGCAGCAGCACTTCTTGAAAATGAAATCTATGTGTAGGAGGACGGGTGTTTATTTGGAAACGATTGTGAACAGGAGGATTCTTGCATTTTGGACATGCGGAAAAATAAAAATGGTGCGAAAAAGTAAAATTGTGCGGAAAAGTACATCTTTTCAAACAAAAAATCGTGCGGAATAGTTACTTTTCCGCACGCTCGTATGAATTTTCTTTTACCCTCTCGCGTGCGGTAATGTAATTACTTTACCGCAGGCGCACCACACAGAAACTTTAGCAACGCGTCAATAAGACAGCTTCAATATTTGTTTACATATCAATTCCATCTAATTTGACATGTTTATTTATAAATTACATTCAATTTTTTGAAAAAAAAAGGTACTTATGGGTAAAATATTGCATCTAACACATGCGGAAAGTGTCTTTACTGCCCTTGACAGCTTAAACGAACTCCGCTCTGCGACATTCGGCCAACTGCCGTCGCATGCGGTAAAGTATTACTTTCCGCACTTTTTAGGTAAATACCTATTCTCTTTAAAATCTGAAAATAGAAACTTTATAAAATCGAGGATGTATGAAAGTTCAAAATTTATTTTCTCATATATTTATGGCATGGTTTTCGATTTTTTTAAAACCACGATGAAGTAGTAATTACCCCTTATGCTGGTTTGTACGGTATTTTAATTAAGTCCTTTACACATTAAACAATTTGATGCTGCAGTACACCAATATTAAATTATTTAACTTTACGGGCTATTTAGTTTTGAAAGTTCGGCCAAATACTTAAGTATTCGTCCTGCTCGTCGTTTAATTGGCTAAACTTTATCAGCCCTTCTGGGAATATTCAAAGCATTGATAGCAGGGGCGTGCCTAACTATTTCGTTGACTGAGGCAAAGGGAAAAATTTCTGCCCCTCATTTATAAACAGACATTTCGTGCAATCTTTTTTTTGCACCCTGGGAACTAGAATTCGTTTTATATACTTTTTGTATATTGTTAACTCTTTTTTATTAAATTATTATTAATATTAATATATATTAATTTTTAGATATCTCTTTAAATCTTGGGAATGCTAAAAACAAACTTTTTTGTTTAATTTTTTCTCAAATTCACAGTTCTTTTAATTAAATAAATTCATTGAATTAAAACAATTAGCCACGTGATTCAAAGCAGGCAGTAGTAGATATATGTTACTTCTGGCTCAAAATGAGGAGTGAATGACATTTCCAAGAAATCCTATTGTTCTATTGTTCTTTTGTATGCAGGTGTCTTTTTAACAATAGGCGAAGGGTCATTGTCTTTTTAACAATAGCTTTATAGTGCGAGACTTTTTTAGAGCTTGGACGAACAGTACGTGTCTCTTTTTGACTTTGATATTACAATTTCTCTGGTTATAGGAGCTTTTGTTTTTTTGACAATAGCCGAATAGCGCGACTAGTTCTTTGGGCATAGGCCAATAGTATACAGGTAATTTTGTATGAGGAGGAGTTTGGACGGGTTTTTTAGAGCATAGGCCAATAGTCTGAGTGCTTTTTTGACTTTGATATTACAACTTGCAGTTGTGTAAGCTTTTGTCTTTTGTGCGCAGGCGCGAGTGGTCTTTGTCTTTTTGACAATAGCCGAATAGCGTGGGTGGTCTTTTTGGCCTTGATATGATATTGCATAGTTGCGAAGGCCATTATCTTTTGTGTACAGAGGCGAGCACTGTGGGTGGTCTTTTAACATTGATATGTAAATTTATGTGTGTATTTGTCTTTTGTGTGCAGGTGTGAGTGGGTCCTTTTCTTTTGTATGTGGAGACAAACAACAAAAGATGTTTTATTGACATCGACAATGAATGGCCTTAAGCCCAAATTTATTACCCAACAAGTCAAGACAAGTCTAAGTAAAGATCGTATTCTCTTGTTACTAATTACACCTGGCGTTCATTCATTATGCTTTGTATGCAGCTGCAAAAGGTGTGTGTGTGTGTCTTTGTCTTTTGTGTGCAGGTGTGCAGGTGTGAGTGTCCCTTTGTTTTTTTATGTGGAGGCGAACAACGCGGGTGGTCTTTTGTTTGACCCTGAGAATTGCCTTGAGCTAAAATCAATACTTCAAAGCCGGCCATTCAATACACATTAATGAGTCATCAAAGTTGATATATTTCACAACAAAGGGTGTTACATTTTTGTATGCAGAGGCTTATAGTCTGATAGGTATATTATTTTTTACCCAACAAGTCAGGACAAGTCTAAGTAAAGATTGCATTCTCTTGTTACGAATTACACCAGGCGTTCATTCATTGTGCTTTGTATGCAGCTGCAAAAGGTATAATTGACTTCAACAATGAATGGCCTTGAGCCTAAATTTATTACCCAACAAGTCAAGACAAGTTTAAGTACACATCACATATATTGTGAAAGAGTTGGGGTTAAGCCAGTTGTCGACCGACAAGTCAAGACAAGTTTCAGTCAAGATCGCATATATTGTAAAAGAGTGGGTGGTGTGTGATTCATACCAGATGTTTTATTTTTGTATGCAGAGGCTTAGAGTCTGAGAGGTATTATATTTACTACCCAACAAATCGAGACAAGTTTAAGTAAAGATCGTATTCTCTTGGTACTAACTACAATAGGTGTTCATTCATTATACTTTTTAAAATTTTGGAATGCTGTAAACTGACATTATATTATTAAAATTTACATCAAATAACTACAGCTTGTGACTTGTGATCTAATTAATCATGAAGATGCATTGTTGGAAAAAATACTGTGCCAGTATATGGGCACGTAAGCTAACACTTACTATAGTTATAGTATACGTGTGAGCTAATATAACTAAAAACTGAAATATATTTTATTTAACTCCAGACTCAATTACATTTCGTTTGATACCACACAAACCATGTTTTAACTTCAACTCGACACAAAACCCAGCCCAGGTACCAAATTTCACTCAAATCAAGCAAGCTGTTTTTGGGTTTTGCACGTTGGTCGTTATAGACAGACAGACAGACAGACAGGCAGACATACAAACACACACACAGACAGACGGCGCGACAATAAAAAAAGTTTCAAAATCATTTGAAACACAAAGATATATAGTATATTATATTTACTACCCAACAAATCAAGACAAGTTTAGGTAAAGATCGTATACCACACAAGCCATGTTTTAACTTAAACTCGACACAAAACCCAGCCTAGGTACCAAATTTCACTCAAATCAAGCAAACGGTTTTTGGGTTATGCACGTTGGTTGTTACAGACAGACAGACAGACAGACAGACATACAAACACACACACACACACACACACACACACAGACAGACGGCGCGACAAAAAAAAGTTTCAAAATCATTTGAAACACAAAGATATATAGTATAGTAGTAGTGTGAGATAACAACAATTCCAGTCTTGGCTATCGAAGAATTAAATTTGTCGGACAACCCCAACCATTTAACAAAATATTGCTCTTTGTTATTATTTATGCTCTTCTTCAAAATTTTTCTACCAAATGAATTCCAGGTGTTTTAGTTTTTAAAGTTCTCATTTATAAAAAGCACCACACATGGGCTCACCATCACCCAATTTAAATATAACCGGCTAGAGGCATTTTTTCTTTTAATATGAATAATAGGAAATAATGTTGTGCCATTATTAAATTGAAAAAATAGTCAATTTCTCAAAGTGGAGTGTGCAAATTACAAAGAAAAACTGAATGTCTTCTCCACTAAAGTCTTTATTGTTTCGGGTTTTATTTAGGAGATGTTTCGAGTCTAAACAGACCCATCATCATTTGAAACAAGGTAAACAAAGAGGTGTAACTACATCCAAAGCAATTTTTAGAGCCCTTTAAATAGATTAAACTGAGATAATTAATAGTTGATCAGTCAGTGATAAGTCAACTAGAATATTTTGAAAAAATACCAAGAACATTAAAAAATAACAAGAATTTAAAGGTCTACTTAGAAATATATTATATATATTATAGAAATATATATATAGGGACTTATTGGCATAAAGTCATGCAATAATAGCGTCAGGCCGTATTTTGGCAGTTTTGCATTGGAATATGAGAGCTAATCTTTCAACATAAGGTTTTACGGTACGAACCGAAATAAATACTGTCGACTTTAATTATATATAAATAAACGTCTTGGTTTTAAATTCGACTTTGATATATCAATTTTGAAAGAACAACTGTCAACCTGCAATGTAAATCTGTCAAAATACAGCAACAATAATGTCATTGCATGGCCTCATTCCAATAAGTGCCTTTTATTAAGATCTTTAAACAGAATCAACTATTTTTGCACTTTTACCGAAACCAACTAAGTTATTTTGGAATGTGTCTAAGTTGGTAAAACCAACCCTTGAGTTCAAATTTATTACCAAACAAGTCAAGACAAGTTTAAGTAAAGATTGCATTCTCTTGGTACTAATTACACCAGGTGTTCATTCATTATGCTTTGTATGCAGCTGCAAAAGGTATTATTGACTTCGACAATGAATGGTCTTGAGCTCAAAATTTTTCAACCGACAAGTCAAGACAAGTTATAGGTGGCTATAGGTGGTAGACGCTTTTTACTCATTGGGCGTCGACCGGTGAGATACCACCATGCCAGAAGTGAGTAGCGCTAAGTGGTATCACCACGTTCCGCTACTGCGCTGGCAGTCCGGTTCCAACAATGAATAACAGATAGCATGATGGCGCCTCCAGGATCAAAATATTCCGGAAGTAAAATACCCGACCACTCGGATCTCCGGGCGTCGGGTGATCCTGGGGGTCCTTCATGAAAAGATATTAAAAGAAGACCAAAAACTCAACTCAGAATTGATTTTAGCAATATAAGAGGATTAAGTACCAACATGAATTCAGTTCACCAACATCTTGAAGACCAACAAAGACCTGACATCCTTGTTCTCACCGAAACTAAAATCACTTCTGCAACACCTATTGTGAACTATCTTTATTCCGGCTATGACCTACACCACCGATTTCGACATAATTTTGGGATTTGTGTGTACATTAAAAATGACCTTTCATGTCATCGAGAGGAGAAGCTAGAACCAGCGAACCTCGATATCATATGGCTGAAATTCACCTCAAAGTCATCGACCAAGTTCATTTGCTGCCTCTACCGACCGCCAAGTAACACCGAGTATCAAAACTTTTTTGCGACATTATCCGAAAACTGTGATAGTATACAGTCTAACTATCCACATGCGGAAATTGTTTTTTTAGGCGATTTCAACGTCCACAATATACCCTGGCTAAAACACCACAACAAAACAGATAATGAAGGCAGGGAAGCAGAAGCTTTTGCCATAAGTTGTGGTCTAACGCAGCTTGTCGATGAACCTACCCGTATCTCAGAAAGGGGTGAATTTGCAGCGCTTTTAGACTTGTTCCTAACTACAAATCCTGACTTGTACACAATTCAAGTAGATCCCCCACTTGGTTCATCCGATCATAAACTTATAAGAACAAAGTGCGAAATGTTCATACCGCCAAGCCAACAATCACTTCCTCGTAAAATGTGGCACTATAAATCGGCAAAATGGAATGACCTTAAACAGTTTTACCTGGATTTTCCATGGCAAGAGGTTTGCTTTAAAACAGCTGATCCTACTATTTGCTGTAATGAAATAACAAAAGTAATCTTATCTGGAATGGATGCATATATCCCACATACAATAAAACGCAGAGCTAATGCAAAACCTTGGTTTAACAGCCAGTGTCAAACGGCTGTACAGAAAAAACACAGAGCATATAACCTTTGGAAACGACAACAAACCGCTCAAAACCACACAGAATTTATAGAAGCCGGAAATAGTTGCAAAATTACTATTAACGCCGCCAAAGAAACATACAATCAAAGAATAAAAAACAGGTTGCTGAATTGTCCAAGTAGTTCTAGGTCCTTTTGGTCTCTTGCAAAAGCCGTTGGATCAAGCTTCACCAAGTCATCCATACCACCACTTACAGATAAAAATACTCACTTAGCCACAACATCAGAGGAGAAAGCCAATATGCTGGCCAAAATCTTTTCCTCCAACTCAAACCTAACAGTGCCAAATGGAAAAACTCCACCGTTCATTGAAAGGGTTTCCCACAGTATGCCAGAGGTACCCTTTTGTCACAGAGAAATACGAAAATCTCTTAAAAAGTTGGATACAAACAAAGCAATGGGTCCAGATGGCATTCCCGCGATAGTACTCAAAAATTGTGCTAGCGAACTCACCCCAACTTTCGCAAAATTATTCAATTTATCTTATAGGCAAGGAGTACAACCTATTCCAAAGAAAGGAAAAAAAGACAGATCCGTTAAACTATAGACCAATTGCTCTACTTCCGGTGATATCAAAAGTAATGGAAAGAGTTGTGAACAATCACCTAACCAAGTACTTGGAAAAATACAAAGTTATCAACGACAAGCAATACGGATTTCGGAAATATAGGTCAACTGGCGATTTACTTACATACGTCACTCACTTATGGCAAAAAGCGATTGAGTTGCGAGGTGAAACAAGAACAATCGCCTTAGATATATCTAAAGCATTCGATAAAGTCTGGCATGAAAATCTGCTCAACAAGCTCAAAGCCGAGACTTTGCACTTGGTTTGAAAGTTACCTTAAGGATAGATCCATTTATGTTGCACTGGATGGGCGGAACTCTAAAGAGTTGGCACGTATGATCCCCCCGGGAGTAACACCTACTAGGCGAACACGTCAAACAGACGGTAACCATCATTTTACTGTCAAAATAGAGGCACCAAGAACCTCATTATATCAGAATTCATATCTCTGGAGAACAGCATCGCTGTGGAATAAACTCCCTGCGACAGTTTTCCCTGCAGGTTACAACCTGAACCGTTTCAAAACCAACACACACCAACATTTCCGCGCACTTGCCGCTTGTCGAGCGTGATAGGGATCTCCTTGCGAGTGCGCATACCCGTTAAAAAAAAAAAAAAAGTTTAAGTCCACACCACATATATTGTGCAAGGGTGGGGTTACGCGGGTTGTCTTTAAAGGTCGATCTTGGCCACACCGCAAGCATTATCATTTAAGAGCTTCGTTTTAGTAAAAGCAAATTTTATTTAAAATTTCAAAGTGTTGTTGTTGTTGTTATAGTAAAATAATTCGTGTAAAACAGCATTATGAATATTACAAAAAACGTGCTTCAACAACTTAACTCTAAAATAAACAATGACCAAATGGTCGAATTAAAATCTATTGGTTCTCTACAAATCAGCAGTCCCTACCTAATCAAGGAAATGCGTATAGTTAATACACAATTTGGAAAATCAATTTTGGTGACGCTGTTTGATGAGACTAATACATTTAAAGTATTTTTGCCCAAACGCATTCTTAAAACGATAGAAAGTGATTTTGTGGAAGCAGTCAACAAGAAGAGTAGTGGTGAAAACTACACCTTAACATATTTGGGACAAGCCGCTACAAGTTTGAAAAACAGTAAAGCTCTATTTGAATTTGGAATGCTGTAAAGTGACATTATATTATTAAAATTTACATCAAAGAAGTTTCATAATATGAGAGGTGATTTAGAAAGATATCTTTTAGATCTGCATCAAAATTTTAATCAAGAACTTGAAAGAGTTTTGAATTGTGATCCAACTAATCATGAAGACGCAGATAAATTTTATACAGCGGCATGGGCAAGTGCTCGATACATTGTTGGATTTATGACTCACGAGTCGTTTTGTGTGGAATTAAATGATTTGGGATTACAAGATTATGTTAACAATATTGAGATATGTTTTGCAGAATACCTAAATCCACAAGCACATGTCAATGAAGAAGAGGGGGAGCTTAGCGAAGAAGAAGAAGATTCCGGCTTTAGTGAAAATTCATGTGAATTTGTTGATTATTAGTGTAATGAAGTATACTCTAAGCATTTTTTATCTTTCAATGTAAATAACAATAAACAGTGTTGTAGAATGAATAGTATATAATATAAATAATAAACACACATTTTTTGCAAACAATTTTGTTTTATTTAACTTAGGAGGCAAACACAATACATATTTATAAATTATATTAGTTTCATTAGCTATGATACATACAAATATAGAAAAATACATTAGAACAACAACATACTGGGCTATCTAAGAATTAAATTTGTCTTCACTTGTTGTGAAACACTCATTAAATAATAAAGTCATGTATTAAATTTTTGTCTGATTGGGTTTATGTGTCACTATCGGGTTAGCTTGTCACTATCGGGTTAATTTGTTACTACCGGGTTAACTTGTCACTATTTGGTTTTTAACGACACTATTTAGAGAATAACTATACATTTTTTAAGCAAAAGGATTAATAATTATAATTAATAATGAAATAAACAAATTTTGAATTTCTTTGTTGGATTTGTAAATCCAATTTTTTATTAGGAATTTATATATTTTTAAATGTTTTGCGTTTTTAATTTCATTAGGTATTAAGTTACATAATTTTGGTACAATAGAGCTTATGCATTTGGTTCCTATCACCTTATTCGACCTTACGGTTTTTGTTTTTTGTTTAACAACACTTCTAAAAAATTCTTATGGCGATCTTTTGACAATATAGTTGCCTTATGTTTAAAATTTTAGAGTCACCAAACAACTTTTTCAGTTGGATATTTTAGGTTTTTATTATAAATTACTTTAATGATCCATTTTTGAATGGTTTTAAGTTTCTTAATGTTGAACTCATTGACCCCTCCCCACCCACAAATACCATACGTCAAATGAGATTGAACCAGAGCATAATACAGTGTTCTAAGCTCTGGTAATTTAAGGTGCATTCTGAGATATTTAAATCTGGATATTAAGTATCTCAATTTGTTGATTAAGTTTTTTGTTTGCAAATTCCAACGTAAGTGTTTGTCAATTATTATTCCTAGATATTTGACAGACTCTGTAGATGTTATAGTTTGCAAGTCTGATACCTTTAAGCTGTCTATTTCGGGAGCTCCAGAGGCATAAGAAGAGAATGTGATGAAAGTAGTCTTATTTCTATTTAAAGTTAATTTATTGTGGTCAAACCAATCTTTTAGCTTTTTTAAATCCTCCTCAGCATTTTGTTTTGTTTGTCCCCAAGATTTAGTTTTTACAAAAAGAAAGGTGTCATCAGCAAAGCTTCCTATAATACCTTTTTAGTCCAGCTCAAAGATATCATTCATGTAAACAATGAACAACAATGGACCAAGGACTTGAGGAACGCCGTATTCGACATCTTTCATAGCACTAATATATTCATTAATTTTTACAGATTGTTTTCTGCCATTTAAGTAACTTTTTTCTTTTTAAGTTCCAGGCACGAACCTTAAATCCCATGTTGCTCAAGTTTCTTAATAAGTTTTTTGTGACACACGGTGTCAAACGCTTTGGCCAGATCAATGACGCAAAGTGAAGCTTTTTTTGTCAAGTGCTTCACAAATATTTTTAGTTAAGTACACTATTGCATGTTCAGTTGATCTACCCGCTCGAAAACCGAACTGGTTGTCCGAAAGCCCTTTATACTTATCCAAGAACCTTACAATTCTATTTTTTAGAGACATTTCAAAAATTTTGGCAATAGTTGAAATAAGTGTAATGGGCCTATAAGCTATTATTTCTTGTTTATCGCCCCCCCTTAAACAAGGTTTAATAATCCCAATTTTTAAGACTTTTGGAAAATAACCTATTTCCATGCTTTTATTTATTAAATAACTTAAATGTGGTGAAATAATGTCTGATACATTTTTAAAGGTGTCTGATTTAAGTTTATCATAACCTGGCGCTTTTTTGGGTTTTAATTTTTTTATTAGAGTTTGTATTTGTTCTGGAGTAGTTAAGTTAAAAAGAGTGAATTCAGATTACGGTTCTGCTTAGGGGGTGGATTATTTGGTGGAATAATTTTACTTGCATATTTTTTACCAAGTTCGGTATAATGTATGTTAAAAGCTTCTGCGATTTATTGTGTGTCAGAAGATACATTGTTATTTATTTTTATTTCTTTTATCTCTGTTTTCTGTAGTTTGTTGTTGTTTGTTATATTGTTTACTAATGTCCATAGTTTTTGTGATGAATCTGAAACCCGTTGTACTTGTTTTGCATGATAATCTTTTTTAGTTTTTTTAATTAAATTTGTTATTTTATTTTTGAAATTTTTATATCTTGTAAGCATTTCGTTGTTCTGGGGGTTCTGCAGACAGTCAGTATACATTTTATTTTTGGTTGCCACTGATTTTACGAGTCCTTTTGTCATCCAGGCATTTTGTGGTCGATTTTGAGTTTTAAAATAAACTGTTTTAGTAAAACTTTTAACTGTTGAATTAATTTTATCAATTAAAATTTCTGTCGCTCCATCTATATCCCCAGCCATATAGAAAGAGGGCCAAAAGTCGACCGCCTGCATTTTCTGTCTCACTTTAGGATAGTCAGTGTATTTTTTGTAGTAATAGTTACTTTCTTGGTTTTTTATCTGATTTTTTGTTATTTTAATAAATGCTATTATTGGGTAATGATCTGTAAGGTCATACTAAAAAACAACCGAACCTATCTTTAACTGATCTTTTGTAAATTTAACAAATATGTGGTCTAAGCATGATTTCTGCTGATCTCTTGTTATTTTATTGATGTATGGTTGGAAACCATTTGCAGAAAGACAGTTTAGGTATTCTTCAGATACGTTTGTTTGCTTCATGTCTATGTTAAAATCCCCAATAAGAATCTGGCAACTCGAATCTGTAAAAGTTCTTAGATAAGAATCCAGACTCTCCACAAACTCAAAACAGTCTACTTTATGAGATTTATAAAGTGCTGTGATAAAATAGTTTATCCGATCTATACTTAATCCTAGTTTAATACATTTTATTTTTCCTATATTACAAATTTCAAACTGATAATTAAGATGCGATCGAACAAAAACCACCGTACCATCATTTCGATTTATACTGCTACCATTATTATTATATAAGGAAATCATAACCTGACAATTTAAACAAACTCGTATCATGGATTATAAATTTCTCAGTTAATACAATAACGTAAAATTGTTCTTGTAAAGATGATATAAAAATTAGAAGTTCATCAAAGTTTTTTGCTATGCTACAGATGTTTATATGAAATATTTTTAGAGAAGTAGGGAATTCTTTTATCTTGTTTTTAAATTGAAAAATATTGTTTACTTCAAATGCATTATGTGTGGCCAATTAAAATGCGTTGGGTGACATTTTGTGACACTGTAAATAGAACAATAACGCTGTGCCAATTTGTGACACTAAAATCAAATTACTGAGTAATTAAACAAATATCTGGAAGCAGAACTGTATTTTCCAGCTAGGTAAAACATTGATATGCCCGGTAACTTTTATACAGTGGAGAAGGGGGGTTCAGAAATAAGAAAATTTTAAGCGCCACAGTATTTAAATATCAATGTTTTACAAAGAAGATCTTAATTAAAATACAGTTCAACCCAAATGTTGTAGCCAAACAATGAAACTCTACCTACTTCCGAGGCTTCCAGACTATTTGTGTAATTAAAAAAACCCACAAAAATTGACTAGTAAACAAAATAGAATTCTAAAAGATTTCTAAATGAATCAAAATGACACAAATAGAAAGTTCTTTATAGGTAGATGCACATTTCCAACAGGTCACAGTGTACTTACATTTGAGTCAGTAGTGTGAGACTATATAAATGTAAAAACACTAAACACTAAACACTTCCAAAATCATTCCGTCATAGGGGAGATCTGGACCAAATATCTGCTGTCATCATTCTACGTTGGGTAGAATGAGACAGACAGCAACCCAGTCCGAGATCTACCCCATGAGGTAAAACAATGTAAGGAAACCGCTAAAAAAAATATAACCTCATCTATCTTTTGTCTCTGCAAAGTTGGTCATTGGGTTGTAAAAATAACACAAAAATTTAGTTCATCTTGTATATTTTAATGGTAAACCGGACAATATTACCAAAAACATGAAATAGGAAAAACAAATTAATGAAATGAAATGGAACAAGTCAGGGCCGAAATAGCAAGACACTCCAATTGTACAGTAAAAATTATAAATAAATAGTTATGCCGCAAAATTTTGGTTATGACGTCATACCTTATCTTGCGTTTACAAGAAATGCAAAAGTTGTACTTAATGAAAAAATTATATGGAAAATTATATGAAAAAAAAAATTATATCTAAAACTTGCTCCTACCTTGGTCCTGGATTATTGTATGAGTAAATAAGAATGTGTTATTGTGTAAACCTGGAAGCTTTCAAACATCTTCCCTGCAACTCCGGGTCCTCGTCCTGCTCGCGCCTCCCCTAGTGCTCGCTTAACACATCATGCTGGGCAACACAGGGTCTTCGATCTGTTGCTGGATCCTTGCCCGAGCATAAAAACCCTGTGGAAAATGAAATGTTTCAGTTTCCTGGAACTCGTCTATTTTGCACGAAGTTCCCCTACACCGAGTAACTTAAATCGAGAACCCCATGTCGACTCAATAAAATAAAGTAGATTTAAACAGATGAACTAAAATAATCCTAACGTACCTTTCCCAGGGTTACAACTGGCTCGAACCACGTTCCACCAGCAAAACTGTCCCGTCGATGGAATGGACGGGCTGTAACCAAAGGAAAAAACAATATATAGTTTTTATCCAAAACGTGGTTAAAAAAAAAATATAAAAAAACTCCAAAAATTCCACACGTCTGCTGTAGCAAAATTACATTTCACACGAAAAACAATTACAATTTGGGAGGCAAATATTGTCTTGAAGAATTCAAAAAAAAAAAATCGAAATTACCACGCTTCTTTCCCGTAGAAACGGCGTAGGCCGCCTTAGATCCCTCTCAGAGGGTGTGAGCGTCACTTAAGATTCGCCTAAACAACGACGGCTCACAGTTATGCCGTCTTTGGTATAATCTGCAACTACTGCAGTGCCATTAAGTGCCAATAACCACAAAAACAATGGCGACACCAATAGACGGCCACCAGCTCAGCCAAAATTCTTTAGGAAAGAGACAAAACACTTTGTCAAGAACACAAAAAAAATGAAGTTGCCGGAAATTGTTTCTAGATTTGGTGGGGACAGTACACAGTACCAAGCAAGTTTTCCCGGTTAAATTCAAATAAGGATGCGAACCCATTTATAAAAAAAACGCTCTCGCCGAAAAATCACTAAATCCGGTTTGCGAGCCTGGAGAAAAAAACCCGCGGTTTTCAAACTAACCAATGAGGAAATACATTAATACTTCCGTACCGGTCTACAGGGGGCAGCATCGACCAAGGGAACATCGAAAATACGTAAAACGCACATTGAGGTGTTGTCGGATCTATTTCCACGGTTGAAATTTTTATAACAAGGACATCGAGACACCCTCCATACATAGACCGAACATTTGCCTACCGGACCCCTGCCAACAAGCAAGTAGGAAGAAAATAACTCGCTAGACTATAAGAAGCTCAGCATTGAAACCATTAACTGTAAAATCAATTACTGGAGATTCGAGCATGCATCAAACCCAGGAATATTCAAACACTCAACCAATTCCCATATGAGTAAAGCTATACTAAGTGTAGAATTTAGTTGTATTTTAGTTACAGTTTTAGTCAAAAGTTTCCTTTGCTCTTTAGATATGTTTTCTCTAAGATTTATATGGTTTGCCGCCATTTTTGTAAAACATTTCTACATTAATAAAGTTGTTTCTGAACTTGAACCTAAAATACACATTGAACTACTGCTCAAACCCGGCCTAAGAGTGTTCAGATGTTAAGTTTGCTCACCACTAGCTAGCCCTACACAACCTTCCAATCCGACTGAGTTAGCTATTAACTTTATTTAACTATGATTTTATATAAATTTATATAATATAAAAATACGATTTTGTTTATTCTTTTAGTCCTGGTTTTTATCCCTCGTTTATCTCCCATTTATAAGAGTGCATAACTCGTATTTATTTTATCTTTTCCTTATCAAATCAATAAAGATATCAAAGTGGGCGGAGCCTCGTTGGTTACTGGTCAAACCGTGGACCTAAATATGTTTTCGTGCTATCAAAACTAGCTAATCCGTGAAGGATATAAGGTTCGGAAGAGAAAACATTGTCCCAATATCCTCGAAAATAAACATAAGCGAATGAAATGTTCATCTAAATGTTTTCTTCCTGTTACTGAAACCATTTGTGATGCGGCAACGTCGCCATTCCCCAGCAGAACAGCTGTTTATTTTCATGAACGTCAAAGAAAATTACGAAATTTTACAGATAAACAAAACAATCAAAACTTTTTATGTGATTTTTCCCGAAACCTGTGATCTCAAGTTCCAATTACGATGTCCAGATAATGCGATGTGCGCAGTGTCCACAGTAATTCGATGGAATGCCTCCTTTTAAGGTAACTTCCTGGACACTATATAACCTCCAAACTAGCTCTATAAAATACCCTTAATTTGTGTACAGAAAGACGGGTCGAAGAGCCTTGATTATTTACCTAAATAAACAAATATGTAACGTTGCCTTAAACGTAAAAATGACACGTTACATAATCCCCCCCCCCCAACTTCAAGACGATTAACCTAAAAAGGTTAATCGGAGAGGTCCGCTGCCGACTTAAGGTTTTTGGCATGCCAGCTCCCTGGTAGTACTTTACCTGATGGTTCCTGAAGCTCAAATATCCATGGAGAAGTTTTATTCCTAATCACATAAGGACCAACGAATTTCGGTGCTAACTTCTTCGAGAAAAACTTCGCAGCATCTGACAACACATAATTTTTCTTCCAAACACGCTGACCTACAACAAAGTTGGGTACCCTTGTACGCAAATTATACTGAACTACGTTTTTCTCTCCTGCCACCTCTAACCTTCTCTTAACATCCGCATAGAGCTTCCGGAAACCTTAGTTCTTACTTTCAGCTGCGGATTGTACACCATTCTCTTCAGATAACAAAACTGGGTTGAAGTAATCTTTTCCTGACAAACACATATTCCTACCGAAATTAACAAAGAAAAGAGACATCCTGGTTGTCTCATGGGTTGCAGTACAAATCGCGCAGGCAAGTTTATGTATTTGTTCGTCCCACTTCCTGTGGTTGTCTTTTACATAACAACATAACATAGTTTTTAACGTACGATTCGTCCGCTCCGTTGGATTAGCTCTGGGATGATAATACGGATTATACTGAATTTTAACCTGATAACTCTCAGCAAAACGCTTAAACTCGTTACTTTTGTACTGAGGGCCATTATCACAAAGTATCAAACGGGGTACTCCGAAGACCATAAATACTTGTTCCTCAAGGTGCTTGACAACAGCTTGAGTAGGGGCTGTTCGCATTGGAAAAACTAAGGAAAACTTACTCAAATAGTCCGTAACGACGAGAATCCAGCAATTACCCTTTGTCGAACGAGGTAGAGGTCCACATCAATCTGTTGAGATAGTTTCCCAAGGACGAGTTGGTTTTGGGTGAGATATCATCTGATCAGATACACCTTGTGTATCACCTTTATGAGCTGCACAAACAAAGCATTTCTTTACAAAAGTTGCCACGTCCTGGCGCATTTTTGGCCAATAATATTTTTCTGCCAGTCTGTGGAAGGTTTTATACACACCCATATGTCCTGCGGTAGGAGGATCGTGAGCTTCTCCAATAATTCTACGCCTATGATCTTTGGGGACTACCTCTTTCCAATATTCGTTAGATGGTGAAAGTTGAGGGTATTCTTGTTTGAAATATTTATACAACTTATTATCAGTGTATCTCCAATTCATAAATTTTAACGGTGATTTTACGACCCTCTTTACCATCTTTTGGTATCATCGATCTTTTATTGCTGTTGAAACGTCTCTGGGCTGCGAAATTGTATCAATCATAGGTACTGCGCGAGACAACACGTCCGGAACAACCAAATCTTTCCCTTTCCGATGGATTACTTCAAAGTCATATTGCTGCAGTTTTACAGACCAACGAGCAAGTCTTCCACTGGGCTCTTTCAAGCTATGAAGCCATTTTAAACTAAAATGATCTGTTATGACCTTAAATGAGATCCCCTCAATATAAGGCCGGAGCTTCTCTATCGCCCAAACCAATGCCAAACATTCTCGCTCGGTGGTCGTGTAAACACGTTCTTGCTTAGTCAGTGAGTCACCCATAATGGTCTTATATTTATCGACCAATTCCTCTAGTCGTTCTGATTCATAAGGCGTAAGAGTAGCTTGTTGGTCTGATGTTTCTAAAGAACAAATCACATCTTTATTATCGGCAAAGTGCCACTCATTAGTACTTAAGTTCGGTACTATCCCCATCGAAATCCAAAAAGCTAGACCCAAAATCAGAGTGTGCGGCAACTCAGGAACGACGACGACCTCTATTAACCTAAATTTATCTTGAACTCGCATAGGAAGCTGCACTGTCCTAATACTACTCGTGCTTTGACCATTTGCCACAATACAACTCGTCTTCTTCGTCGTATCAAGTGAAAAACCAAACCTCTCGATGATTGACCAACCATGATTCCCTAAAAAGGTACGTGAAGCCCCGGAATCCAACAAACCTAATAACTTATTTCCAAGCACATCCACTTCTGAATAAGGCCTCTCATCTTTACGAGCATGACTTATCACATAATCTAAGACGTACGTTAGCCTATCGGTCGATGTTTGTTCAGGCTGACTCGAAGGTCGACCGCCTACGAGCGCCTGGGTCCGTTTTCCTGACGATTACAATTACGACATTCTCTTACTGTTACCCCTGCCTGACCACACGAATAACACTGCTTACCTCTAGGTAATGCGCACCCGTTCGCCATGTGCCCTGTTTGGTCGCATCTATAACAAACAACGTCCCTATTCGCCCTACCAGATCCAACACCCTGTGGTGGATGTACATCCCTGTCACTTACGCTAGACTGACCACTAGGTGGTTGTTGTCTCTCTCTATCAGCTCTAGTAGAGAAACTGCTTGCTGGCTGCTGCCTATTTCTGTCGAATCTATTAGCAGGATGATTTAAATTCTGTTGGTAGGATGTCCCGGTACTTGATATTTGAATTGCATCAACCCCTGTTGGAAAATCGTCAATATCGCTCTCTACGTCAACGTAGGCCAAGTCAGGTTTAATAGATTGGTTTCTTCTAGGAGTAAAATTCTCCTCCTCTAAACCATATCTCTGGTCTATTCTACGACACAAATCTTTTAGATGTGATAGGCTATTGACCTCAGTAGCAATTAACCCATTCTTATAGATGTCCGCTATATTTCTGAAGACGATTGCTAATTTCGCCTCTTCAGAAACAGGACAGCCAAGTCTTTAGAAATACGTGTTCATGACAGCAATGTAGGTCCCTATAGACTCTCCAGGGCCTTGTTTTCGTTTTTGGATTTCCTTCAATAGCTTCTCGCCATATGAAGAAGGAAGATATTCTGCCATGAACCTCTGTTCCAGCTGTTCCCATGTATGGACTTCTCTTCGAACATCTTTATAAAAAGTATAGGCTGACTTTTCAAAAAGATCAATGCCTGAGTTCAGTAGAACCTTTTTACTAACTCCTCTCGCCTGACGTAACTCGCCCACTCACTCTCTCGAAAAATGCGGTGACGGAGATTGTACCCCTCTCGCCTGTAAACTTTAAGTTCCATTTATGCGGAGGTACAGGTGCAACGTGATATGAGGTACCAGGATCACTTGACATTGGTATTGGCGACAAACATGAAAATGGTCGTGACTGAGCAATCGATGCAATGCTACTTTGGAGGGCAGCTAGACTCAAAGGAACGTTAGACGGTTGTTGATAATGAAAAGCTGCTGTACCGTCATTCTAAATTAGCATTGGGGGTGATGCCTGTATTGGTGCTTGAGTTGGGTTCTTTAGCACTTGCATTTGCACTGGAGCAATGACCGACGGTTGGTTCGTAGGCTGTTGAGCTGTTCTTTGTGTGCTCGAGTGCTGTGGTTGCGGGAAATGAGACTGGTTTGGTGTGTTGCCAGCATTTGTTGAGTGGTCTGAGCCTCGACTCGTTGATTGGG
Organism: Aspidapion aeneum; assembly: GCA_963576565.1. Classification (NCBI taxonomy): domain Eukaryota; kingdom Metazoa; phylum Arthropoda; class Insecta; order Coleoptera; family Brentidae; genus Aspidapion; species Aspidapion aeneum. The sequence continues at coordinate 52,207,816 of OY755039.1, forward strand.
TTTCAGATGCTTCATCATCATCTGAAGTAACGCCAACTCTTAGTAAATCTGTTGCTTGGTTCTGCAACCTCCCAATCAAATTCAAGGTTTCCGCAACCAGTATGCCTTTCGTTTGGCTTTCTTCAAAGTTAGACGGATTAATGTTATTTATCCTGGCTAACACGTGTTCCAACTTTACAGCGATTTTCCTAAACTCTCCCCCTTTGCTCGTACCAGAGAACTTCTCTACCAGTGGAACCAGACTGTCTAGCTTCTTCATGCAGCTAAAAGCATCCTGGCCAAATTTAAAGGGATACGGAGGGTATCTCATACTTCCATCAGTCCTTTCTCTCTGCCTAATCAGTATGAGCTGTTGCTTCATTTCTTCCACCGATCCAATGGCTATGCCTCTCCATGTTAATTCGTAGATTAACTCGTCCTTGACTAAGTACCTTATGTAGGACAACCGACTCAACGAAATAGCCATGGTGCCTTTTATATTAAAACTTTAAACTTTAAAACTCTTAATTATACCTCCCAATTATAAAAACTAAACCACGCAATAACAAACACAAAGTTCACTTTAAACTTACTAGTGAAAATCACTATAAATTTTCTCACAAATGTAGAAAATATTAAACTTAACTACGGGCAGACGCGAACAAAATCGAAGAACACCGCAGCAGTAAAAAAATAAAATTTATTTGCATTTAAAAATGTAATCATAGTTTATATTAAGTATTTGTACAACCAACTATGACGTCCAACCTTGCAGAGAAAAATAACTACTTAAATCCTAAATTAGAATTAACAAGTAGCCATAAAAAAAAAGTTAAAAAAAATAAAAGAGAGACAAGAGCTTTGGCAGTGTTTAGGTCTTATGTTCCACTCCTGCGTGAGTAAAACCAAAAAAAAAATAATTGCGCTTCTCCTAGCTGAACTGGATTAAAATTAAAGTTAAGTTATGTTTGTTTAATCCTCAAGCAACCGAATAGGTAAATTTATCCCTAAATGGAACGTACAACAGACTACCTATAACAAAAAAAAACCCAAAGCTGTTGTACACAGTTAACGCTAGGGTATACTCCTGCTATTGCAGAACGGCTCCACTAATAAACTCCTCAAAAAAAAACCCAAATCGCCGTATACAATGATTTTTCTAAAAAGAATAAATCAAAACCCACTTTAACCTGCTTACCTATTCTGAGTTTACACGAAACATGCATTGCTGAAGGCCACATCAACCCTTAATATATAAGTGAACGCAATAAACATCTGAACAGATGTTCGTGTTATAGAAATCGTAAAATATGCTCAATTAAAAAAAAATCCGCTCGCTGAAATTGCGTCGAATTAGACTAGTAAGGATGTTGTGTGTAATTAAAAAAAATTAAAATAAAATTACCGATGGTATTAAAAAAATTTATACATATAACGTCTTGCTAGGACTGCAACTCTCTAATAATTGTTAAAATGAAATTCCCAAAATTTTAACTAAATTGATGCAAACCATGGTCAAGAAGACCCTAGGATCCACCGGAAGGTGTCCAAAAAAAAAATTTTTTAAAAAATTTTTGTTGTCGACCACAGTAGCCCAATAATAAAAAAATAATTAGTGGCTCACTAAAATTTTCAAAATATTACTCTACCCTAATAGGTGGTTTGGAGTAGGGAGAAAAAAATTAAAACAAATGATGATAGGTTGTTAAAACGCGAGGGTTCGAAATGAAATAATATTTTAATTCAGAAAAAAAAAATATTTAAATCATTGTAGGGCAAGGTACTACTATGCACCAAAAAAAAATTTTGCAACAAGAAAATCAAGTTTTCTTTCTTCAAAAAAAATATTTAAAAAAATATTTTCAAAAAAAAATTAAAAATGTTTAAGTGGGGTTGCAGCTCCTATTAACGATTTTAAAAGAATTAAAATAAAATTAGCACTAGAAAAATCTTAATAGAGTTATGTCATGCAACAGTTTTTGTTATTTTCCTTTAAAAAACAGTTGTAGATTTCCTTTCCTCTCCCAAACCTGTGTGAATGTGAAAAGTGAGTGAGCTAGAAAAATTAATTTACTATACAAAAAAAATATTGAAGATTAAATTTACTTAAGAATCATAAAGTACAAAAAATTGTCATTGCAAAAAAAACCAATCAGTTTAGGAAAAGTAAAAAAAAATAGTTATGTTCCAAAAAACAAACGATGTTAGTATATTTGTTTAAAATTATTACTTTAGGGAATAAGTAACGTTAGCACTTATTTACTGTATCACTATAATAATATGAACCTAAGTTTCAAACTTTGCACTCAACCCCGTAAAGAATTATCTTGTGTGCACTTTCAGAAAAACAACTATGAAAACAATTCCGAGGTTCACCTATAAGAACGTTGTAAAACTAAATCTGCCTACTCAAGTGTCTTTACACACAACATCTAATCAAAAACATTTTTACTGCTTAATGCATTCTCAGATCCTTATTCCTGGTGTTCACGAGATATAAAATTAAGTTGGGCCCTTCCCACAACTATTATTCAAAGCAAAAATTACCGAATGTCCAAGCGCTAATGAGACCCTATCTCTACAAATGAGATTTTGAAATGATACAGATGGGAATAATCCTGCGTAACAACCAGACAACAAAAATCAAGAAGCCAATACTATTACATTAATTTTAAAAGAGCATAATAGCTCCCGGCCCCAATTAAACTTTTGTTATATCAACAAAACTCGGCCTAAAACCAAAAAACTTTTTATTAAACATTTCCCCCATTTCCTAAGTATAATTAAACCCAAAAACTTGTGATTTCCATTCCAATCCCATCTGGACCCTATATATTTTTTTAAACGGTTAAACGCCCACAGGCGAAACAATATCTTATTTCAAAGAAAGGGTGAAGATATATTGAAGCACCCTGTGAAAATAGGACACTATTATGGAAAATTGTTCAGATCAGTGTTCTTACTAATTTTTAACCTAAATATATTTAGTTCCCTCATGTGCATGTTACTATTTTAATTCCTATCAAAAAATCAATGATCTTAAATTTATTGTTTAACCTGAACACTTTCCCATTTATTCCACAACAGTGTATTGTAATCTAAAAATTTGCTTCGTTATTTGGGATCACCAGTATGAAATTATTTTAAAATTTAAAAAAAATTAAATAAAAAAAAATTATTTGCCAATTGTCCACATCTTCCAAATCTTCATCCCTAAATAGGTACTTTCTTTATCCAACATAACGCTTTAATTTCAGAAGCAACAAAACGAAGATGAAGTGGAAAAGCTAAGCAAGTAAGTTGTAAGTTGAGTTACAATGGGCGCAGATGACAGGCCCCTTTAGGTACACGCCACTGTCCTGAAATGCAAACTATCAAAAAACTGAAGACTAGCATATCTGCCGTCAAACAACATTTGGCATGAAATAAAAATAATTCCATATCATACCAGTATCCTCAAAAACAAAACGTTTTTTATTATAAGACCCAAACACCTAACCAATAAATCTTGTTATTTAAAACTATGATTTGGAAGTAAAAGATTTATTTATTCCTGCCTCATCAACTAAGACAAAAAAAAGTTCCCCTTTTGTAACTCAAGAAATTCCTGTTTGGTCCCCCCAAAAAAATATATATGGTCACCCTTTAAAACTACGACCACTATACCAACCGTTTTGACCAAAACAAGAATTCGAGAAGTTATTTTTACTGAAAAAAATAATCTTTTCAAGAAAAATTAAATCATTTAAAAAAAAAGTAAAATTTTGAAATATTTTTACCAATTACCACCGCCTAGCATTTATATTTAGTTGAAAGTCTCTCCTAAATTCACTGACCAATTTCACGGCCTCAAAATGACATTACTTAAAAAAATTACTGAACTTTACAAATGAACTAAAAAAAATCAAAAAAACTTATATCTATATCTGTCTCAGTCAAACATTTCTTTTGTGGTATTATATCTAGTTGGGCTTCAAATTCATTTACTCTGTATTCAATCCGGAGCAGGCAAAACTTCTCAAGGCTCAAACATAAATGTTTGCCCTCCATTGGCCATGACCAAGCTATGACCTGAACGCAGAAAAAAAATACAGAAAAATTAATTGTGAACCAGAAAAACCTTAATTAATAGAAATACCCGTAGGTCATTTTTAAAAAAATGCACTCCAAAGCCCAACGCCGTATTTTCTAGCAAAAAAATTTTTTTACCAGTCACGAAACACAACTAGACAACTAAACCAAAGACCTAAAAAACTGTCTTTCAAAAAAAAATACCCCAAAACAAATGCTAACTGGACTTTTGGCATTGATGTTCAGCCAATGTGTTGCTCTAGGGGCTTTAGCCTTGTGTTTCCTAACGTCCCGAGCCAACACTATGTAGTAGTAGTACCCTCCTCTGACCCGATGTAACTGAGTGACGTAAGATCTTAATTGTCATCAACAGTTACCACCAAAAAACAAGAAAAGAAAATGACAAAGCAAAATAAACTCATTTTCCTTTTCTTTCATTTTCATTAATTTATACTTTCAACTAAATAAAATTACCAGCTGTTAGGCTATATTTACTTTAAAGCAACCCAGCCAAGAAAAATTTGTGTGAAACCCTGTAAAAATATTCCAACTTCCAAGTGGTGATATCCGACAAAAAATTAAAATCACCAAAGAAAAATAACTTGTTGACCTAAATAAATTGACTGCACTAAAAAATAATCGGTCAAACAATTTCTATCTTATCACAAGCAGGAAATAATAACATATAAATAAATGAACCTGCAAAAAAAAATTGTTAGAAAAAAAAACCCACACTACCTATGTTATATATTTAAAACATAAAAGGACCATGCCTGGAGGTCCATCCACCTATAAATCAACAAAAAAATTGAAGTAAATTTACATTACTTTTATTTTTCTTTAAAAAAATTAAAAAAAAATTAAAACATGTTTTTCCTACAAAAAAACTTTAAAGAATTAAGAACATGATTTGGACGCTGTTGAATAAAAACTCCCATGCTTTTTATCCACTTATTCTTCCTTAATAAATAAAAATGAATCTTTTATTTTCCAAGAAAAAACTTGTGAAGATAAGTTAATAAAAAACTGAGAGAACTACTAAAATAACAAAACGAATTCCAAATCAACGCTTAGATATTACCAAAAAAATATTTAAAAAATGTTATTTCCAAAACCAATGATGATGGAAAATCTTGTTTTTCATTTAAAAAAATGATTGGGTGTCAAAGCCACCGACAGCCACTAAAAGAATTTAACCTGGCTATGGCTGTAACACAAAAAAAAACTTCCTTAAAAAAATTCAAAAAAAAATCAAAAAAAGTTTTTTCTTTATTTTTCAAATTAAAAACACAAAAAAAAATTACATCAGATGGTAAAAAAACTAGCCAAAAACTCACGTTGGGCGCCATTTGTGGCCAATTAAAATGCGTTGGGTGACATTTTGTGACACTGTAAATAGAACAATAACGCTGTGCCAATTTGTGACACACTGAGTAAATAAGAATGCGTTATTGTGTAAACCTGGAAGCTTTCAAACATCTTCCCTGCAACTCCGGGTCCTCGTCCTGCTCGCGCCTCCCCTAGTGCTCGCTTAGCACATCATGCTGGGCAACACAGGGTCTTCGATCTGTTGCTGGATCCTTGCCCGAGCATAAAAACCCTGTGGAAAATGAAATGTTTCAGTTTCCTGGAATGCGTCTATTTTGCACGAAGTTCCCCTACACCGAGTAACTTAAATCGAGAACCCCATGTCGACTCAATAAAATAAAGTAGATTTAAACAGATAAGAACTAAAATAATCCTAACGTACCTTTCCCAGGGTTACAACAGGCTCGAACCTCGTTCCACCAGCAAAACTGTCCCGTCGATGGAATGGACGGGCTGTAACCAAAGAAAAAAACAATATATAGTTTTTATCCAAAACGTGGTTAAAAAAAATATAAAAAAAACTCCAAAAATTCCACACGTGTGCTGTAGCAAAATTACATTTCACACGAAAAACAATTACAATTTGGGAGGCAAATATTGTCTTGAAGAATTCAAAAAAAAAATCGAACTTACCACGGTTCATTCCCGTAGAAACGGCGTAGGCCGCCTTAAATCCCTTTCAGAGTGTGTGAGCGTCACTTAAGATTCGCCTAAAGAACGACGGCTCACAGTTATACCGTCTTTGGTATAATCTGCAACTACTGCAGTGCCATTAAGTGCCAATAACCACAAAAACAATGGCGACACCAATAGACGGCCACCAGCCCAGCCAAAATTCTTTAGGAAAGAGACAAAACACTTTGTCAAGAACACAAAAAAAATGAAGTTGCCGGAAATCGTTTCTAGATTTGGTGGGGACAGTACACAGTACCAACCAAGTTTTCCCGGTTAAATTCAAATAAGGATGCGAACCCATTTATAAAAAAAACGCTCTCGCCGAAAAATCACTAAATCAGGTTTGCGAGCCTGGAGAAAAAACCCGCGGTTTTCAAACTAACCAATGAGGAAATACATTAATACTTCCGTACCGGTCTACAGGGGGCAGCATCGACCAAGGAAATATCGAAAATACGTAAAACGCACATTGAGGTGTTGTCGGATCTATTTCCACGGTTGAAATTTTTATAACAAGGACATCGAGACACCCTCCATACATAGACTGAACATTTGCCTAACGGACCCTTGCCAACAAGCAAGTAGGAAGAAAATAACTCGCTAGACTATAAGAAGCTCAGCATTGAAACCATTAACTGTAAAATCAATTACTGGAGATTCGAGCATGCATCAAACCCAGGAATATTCAAACACTCAACCAATTCCCATATGAGTAAAGTACTAAGTGTAGAATTTAGTTGTATTTTAGATACAGTTTTAGTCAAAAGTTTCCTTTGCTCTTTAGATATGTTTTCTCTAAGATTTATATGGTTTGTCGCCATTTTTGTAAAACATTTCTACATTAATAAAGTTGTTTCTGAACTTGAACCTAAAATACACATTAAACTACTGCTCAAATCCGGCCTAAGAGTGTTCAGATGTTAAGTTTGCTCACCACTAGCTAGCCCTACACAACCTTCCAATCCGACTGAGTTAGCTATTAACTTTATTTAACTATGATTATATATAAATTTATATAATATAAAAATACGATTTTGTTTATTCTTTTAGTCCTGGTTTTTATCCCTCGTTTATCTCCCATTTATAAAAGTGCATAACTCGTATTTATTTCATCTTCTCCTTATCAAATTAATAAAGATATCAAAGTGGGCGGAGCCTCGGTGGTTACTGGTCAAACCGTGGACCTAAATATGTTTTCGTGCTATCAAAACTAGCTAATCCGTGAAGAATATGAGGTTCGGAAGAAAAAACATTGTCCCAATATCCTCGAAAATAAACATAAGCTAAATGTTTTCTTCCTGTTACTGAAACCATTTGTGATGCGGCAACGTCGCCATTCCCCAGCAGAACAGCTGTTTATTTTCATGAACGTCAAAGAAAATTACGAAATTTTACAGATAAACAAAACAATCAAAAGTTTTTATGTGATTTTTCCCGAAACCTGTGATCTCAAGTTCCAATTACGATGTCCAGATAATTCGATGGAATTCCTCCTTTTAAAGTAACTTCCTGGACTCTATATAACCTCCAAACCTAGCTCTATAAAATACCCTTAATTTGTGTACAGAAAGACGAGTCGAAGAGCCTTGATTATTTACCTAAATAAACAAATATGTAACGTTGCCTTAAACGTAAAAATGACACGTTACATATGCTGTAGCGGCTTAAAGTTTTTTATGTATTTATCCATATTTTTTAAAAAAAGTTAAAAAATGTAAAGTTTTTTTTTAGAACTAGAACAATGACATTAGTATCTACTTATCTAAAATAAAATATCTAATATTAAAAATATGTTTCTATGTATGTTTAAAAAAATAATAATAAACAAGTAAATAATAATGAAAAAGAAACTGTACACACATAGGCACACACATACACACGTATAAAAAATCATTAAATTAATAAACTACCTAAGCTTTTTGAATGGTTTGTTTTTGATATTTATATTGTTGCTTGTTGAACCCGATCTGGTGTTTCTGCATGTAGGAGTTTGTGTTGGCAAAATAGTTTTAGGCTTAAAATTTGTGACTTTTACGACCTGTTTTTTTTCTTTCTTTTCTATCTCTGTTTTTTTTTCTTCAAAAATTTCTTCCTCGTCTGAACTTTCTAAATTCTGGATTTCAACGCTAGGTGTTGGTGGTGTACTTGTTTTGCGAAATAGGGTTTGCTTATCTACAATGGGTTCTAAAAACGTTGTTTTATCTATGGTGGTCAATATTTCTGCAGTATATTCTTGATCGTTAACAATAAGTTTGCTGTTATGAATTTTGGCAGAAAATTGTTTTTCTTTGGCAATTTTTAAATATTCATATAAAATCTGGTTTTCTATTCTTTTTTCCCTCGGTAAATCTAGAGCTATACCAATACCAGTACCCTTCAATTTTTAAACATTTTTAAACACCTCTCTAACTGTAAGTTCTCTAATGAATTTAATTAGAATTGGTCTGGTTGTATTTGATTTTTTTTCGCCGATTCGATAAAAGTTATCCAGGTCATTCAGAGCTATGTTTAACTCCAGTTTGACATTTAGTAGATCTAACACAATATCCTGCAACACCTCATTTTCTGCTTCTGCTACTCTGAATGCTAAGGTATTTTTCTTTTTAAAAAGTTCTTCGTGAAATGAAAGTTTTTGTTTTAGCTTTATATTTTCGTGTTCTAGCGATTCCACAGTTCCCTTTAATATCTCGACCTCTTCTTTAATGTTGGCGAAGTCCTGTTTTATGTCTTGGACATCATTCCTCGTACGCTGAAGAAGTTCGAAGATTTGCTCATTCGTTACGCTACCCATTTAATTTTATTCCGGCCAAATGACCGTATAGTAGGTTTAAAATTGAAATTCGTTTATCAACGCGTACTAGTGGTTCCGTTTTTTGTTTATTGATTTGATAGCGACTACTTTGATTTTAAAGTATCAATACTATATTTTAATCTATTTTTAACTTACATGAATTATTCTATAACTTCAGTCAGTAAGATTTTTCGCAAGCTACACACCTGTCACAATTTTATATTAAACTTTTTTCTCTAACTCACCCAAAAACTATTTATTTTAAAGAGCTATAAAATATCGTTGTTTACCTTTGGTCGACCTACTATATTAACAAATATTTGTTAAAAATTCCAAGAATATTAAAAATTAAGAATAATTTAAAGCTATACTTAGAAATATATACACTAAAAATATCGCAGTGCGCTCTTAAGGACTTATTGGCATAAAGTCATGCAATCTTAGTGTCAGGCCGTATTTTGACAGTTTTTCATTGGAATATGATAGCTAATCTTTTAACATAAGGATTTGGTTTACTATTTCGAACCAAAATAAATACTGTCGACTTTAATTATAGATAAATAAAAGTCTAGGTTTTAAATTCGACTTTGGTATGTTGCTTATGATTTGCAGAGCGTTATTAGGAACTTATTGAAACAAAGTCATGCAATAATAATGTCAGACCGTTTTTTGACAGTTTTGCATTGAAATATAAGAGCTAATCTTTCAAAGTTTAAAAAATCCTATTCTCCACTAGTAGTTATTGTCTACTCTCGACAGATTAAAGACGCGCTCAAAGGTGGTGCAGTTGAAACAAAAAACATGTACCTGATAAAATTATAGCATACTGTTTAATATTGCACGATCAACTTATGAAATACAACCCTCTGACCAATACTGTAAGTGTAGTTTAAAGAAAATAATGTTTAATTTGGATGTGTAAGGTTTCCAGTACAAAGACACTCATTTTGTATGTAAGGAAATAGCGATTTTAAACACCCATACTAACGAATGTTGGCATCATATGGTTAATTTACCCATAAAGTGCATCTGTCTGCATTAAGACTTTAAACGTCAAGCTGACTGGAACACAAACAATCTTCATGGTATAAATTGGAATAGTTTTGATTTCAGTTATTTAACAATGAAAAATATATCTTTCTTTGTTAAGGGTTTAATGCAAAACGAAACTGTGTTGGCAAAGGGAAATGATAAAACCGTTTGGCTGTGTAATTTAGTTAGTAAACTAAAAATGTTTGCAATACTTTAAAAATTGATATTATGCAAACATTTAGATGTGGAAAGAAGCAAACTACAAGCTGAGGATTCGAAAAAAACATCAAATTTTATCCATGGAGTTATTTTACACAAGAAAGTTTTTATTCGTATTTACACCTATGACTTTACACACACACACATCAATTTTTGTTACGTTGAATGGTTTTTACTCAGCAAGTTCTAAAAACAATACAAAGTTATTTTGTGAAAACAATCAACAAGAAGAGTGGTGAAAAATATAGTCTAACGTAATTGGGGGCAAATCGCTACAAGTTTTGAAAATAATAAATGATTTTAGCTGCCTTTTTATGAAATGCACACTGTTTGCTTTCTCTGCCTTTCACATTTAGATCATATACTTTGTCTCAGGCACTGGTGATTTTTCAAGTAAAGAATTAAATTAGAACACTCATGTCATTTTTTGATTGAATAGCATACAAGCAAATCAATTGATTAGTTGAGACTAGGTCTTAGTCAATTAGTTTGTAAAACTATGTTTGTATTCATTGTATCATTAAACCAAACAACTTTAATAAATTTATTTAGGAAAAAGAACAATTAGGAATTTTGTTAACTTTTTAAGTATCTTGTATCATTGCACCATGAGGATTAATAAAATATAACAAATTGGGGTTAATATGGTAAAATTAGTTTATTTTCAATGGATACTGAAATTTTGTGTTGTGTTTCTCTATTTTTCAGAAAACCGTATATTAATGCGATGTTTCGTTAAAAAGTGAGTCTTTTTCATCTTTTTAACGATCAATAAACTGTTATTATTAATGATAAATTTTACCAAAACCTAATCAGCTCGTTAGAATGTCGAACACTATTTTACCTGAAAATTTTAAGAAAATCGGTTCAAAAGTTTAGGAGCTATCGTGTTACGGGCACACACACAGACAGACAGACATCACGCCAATATTGCTAGGATTTATCAAAATACACCCAAATAACACTTTTTCAACGTTATCTCTAAAAATACTCTACCAATATAGGGGCACCTAAACTCCTACACTAGGTACTATAGTTATAGTGTACATGTGAGCTGATATAACTAAAAACTGAAATATATTTCATTCAACTACACACTCAATTACCTTTCGTTTGATATTAACAAAGGTATGTTTTGACTTAAACTCTAATTATTAAAATCTACTACTTAAAAAACTATAATGTATTATGTTTAACTCCGGACTTAATAATGTAAATTTATCTGCGTCTTCATAATTAGTTGGATCACAATTCAAAACTCTTTCAAGTTCTTGATTAAAATTTTGATGCAGATCTAAAAGATATCTCTTTCTAAATCACCTTTCATCTTATGAAAATTTTAATATTATAAAGTCACTTTACAGCATTCCAAATTCAAATAGAGCTTTACTGTTTTTCAAACTTGTAGCGGCTTGTCCCAAATATGTTAAGGTATAGTTTTCACCACTACTCTTCTTGTTGACTGCTTCCACAAAATTACTTTCTATCGTTTTAAGAATGCATTTGTGCAAAAAAACTTTAAATGTATTAGTCTCATCAAACAGCGTCACCAAATTGTGTATTAACTATACGCATTTCCTTGATTAGGTAGGGACTGCTGATTTGTAGAGAACCAATGGATTTTAATTCGACCATTTGGTCATTATTTATTTCAGAGTTAATTTGTTGAAGCACGTTTTTTGTAATATTCATAATGCTGTTTTAAACGAATTATTTCACTATAACAACAACAACACTTTGAAATTTTAAATAAAATTTGCTTTTACTAAAACGAAGCTCTTAAATGATAATGCTTGCTGTGTGGCCAAGATCGGCCTTTAAAGACAACCCGCGTAACCCCACCCTTGCACAATATATGTGGTGTGGACTTAAACTTGTCTTGACTGAATATGCAGCTGCATACAAAGCATAATGAATGAACACCTGGTGTAATTAATACCAAGAGAATGCAATCTTTACTTAAACTTGTCTTGACTTGTTTGGTAATAAATTTGGACTCAAGGGTTGGTTTTACCAACTTAGACACATTCCAAAATAATTTAGTTGGTTTCGGTAAAAGTGCAAAAAAAGGTTGATTCTGTTTAAAGATCTTAATAATAGGCACTTATTGGAATGAGGCCATGCAATGACATTATTGTTGCAGTATTTTGACAGATTTACATTGCAGGTTGACAGCTGTTCTATCAAAATTGATATATCAAAGTCGAATTTAAAACCAAGACATTTATTTATATATATTTAAAGTCGACAGTATTTATTTCGGTTCGTATAGTAAAACCTTATGTTGAAAGATTAGCTCTCATATTCCAATGCAAAACTGCCAAAATACGGCCTGACGCTATTATTGCATGACTTTATGCCAATAAGTCCCCAATAACACACTGCGATATTTTTAGTGCACATATTTCTAAGTAAACCTTTAAATTATTATTATTTTTTAATATTCTTGGTATTTTTTCAAAATATTCTAGTTGACTTATATATGTACATATGATCAACTATTAATTATCTCAATTTAATCTATTTAATAGGCTCTAAAAATTGCTTTGGATGTAGTTACACTTCTTTGTTTACCTTGTTTCAGATGATGATGGGTCTCTTTAGACTCGAAACATGTCCTAAATAAAACCCGAAACAATAAAGATTTTAGTGGAGAAAAAATTTAGATTTCTTTGTAATTTGCAAACTCCACTTTGAGAAATGGACTATTTTTTTAATTTATTAATTGCACAACATTATTTCCTATTATTCATATTAAAAGAAAAAATGCCTTTAGCCGGTTGTATTTAAATTAGGTGATGGTGAGCCCATGTGAGGTGCTTTTTATGAATGAGAACTTTAAAAACTAAAACACCTGGAATTTATTTGGTAGAAAAATTTTGAAGAAGAGCATAAATAATAACAAAGAGCAATATTTTGTTAAATGGTTGGGGTTCTCCGACAAATTTAATTCTTGGATAGCCAAGACTGGAATTGTTGTTGATAATATCTCACACTACTACTATACTATATATCTTTGTGTTTTAAATGATTTTGAAACTTTTTTTCTTGTCGCGCCGTCTGTCTGTGTGTGTGTGTTTGTATGTCTGTCTGTCTGTTTGTCTGTAACAACCAACGTGCATAACCCAAAAACCGCTTGCTTGATTTGAGTAAAATTTGGTACCTGGGCTGGGTTTTGTGTCGAGTTTAAGTTAAAACATGGCTTGTGTGGTATACGATCTTTACTTAAACTTGTCTTGATTTGTTGGGTAGTAAATATAATATACTATATATCTTTGTGCTTCAGATGATTTTAAAACTTTTTTTTGTCGCGCCGTCTGTCTGTGTGTGTGTTTATATGTCTGCCTGTCTGTCTGTCTGTCTGTCTGTAACGACCAACGTGCATAACCCAAAAACAGCTTGCTTGATTTGAGTAAAATTTGGTACCTGGGCTGGGTTTTGTGTCGAGTTTAAGTTAAAACATGGCTTGTGTGGTATCAAACGAAATGAAATTGAGTCTGGAGTTGAATAAAATATATTTCAGATTTTAGTTATATTAGCTCACACGTATATTATAACTAAGTGTGAGCTTAGGTGCCCATATACTGGCAGAGTATTTTTTCCAACAATGCAACTTCATGATTAATTGGATCACAAATCACAAGCTGTAGTAGTTATTTGATGTAAATTTTAATATTATAATGTCACTTTACAGCATTCCAAATTTTAAAAAAGCATAATGATTAAACACCTACTGTAATTAGTAACAAGAGAATACGATTTTTACTGAAACTTGTCTCGATTTGTTGGGTAGTAAATATAATACCTCTCAGACTATAAGCCTCTGCATACAAAAATAAAACATCTGGTATGAATCACACACCACCCACTCTTTTCCAATATATGGGATCTTGACTAAAACTTGTCTTGACTTGTCGGTTGACAACTGGCTTGACCCCAACTCTTTCACAATATATGTGATGTGTACTTAAACTTGTCTTGACTTGTTGGGTAATAAATTTAGGCTCAAGGCCATTCATTGTCGAAGTCAATTTTACCATTTGCAGCTGCATACAAAGCACAATGAATGAACGCCTGGTGTAATTAGTAACAAGAGAATGCAATCTTTACTTAGACTTGTCCTAACTTGTTGGGTAAAAAATATTATACCTCTCAGACTATAAGCCTCTGCATACAAAAATATAACACCCTTTGTTGTGAAATATATCAACTTTGACTCATTAATGTGTAATGAATGGTCGGCTTTGAAGTATTGATTTTAGCTCAAGGCAATTCTCAGGGTCAAACAAAATACCACCCGCGTTGTTCGTCTCCACATACAAAACACAAAGATCCACTCACACCCGCACACCTGCACACAAAAGACAAAGATACACACACACACCTTTTGCAGCTGCATACAAAGCATAATGAATGAACGCCTGGTGTAATTAGTAACAAGAGAATATGATCTTTACTTAAACTTATCTTGACTTGTTGGGTAATAAATTTGGGCTTAAGGCCATTCATTGTCGATGTCAATAAAACACCCTTTGTTGTTTGTCTCCACATACAAAAGAGAAAGACCCACTCACACCTGCACACAAAATACAAAGATACACATAAATTTACATATCAATGTTAAAAGACCACCCACAGTGCTCGCCTCTATACACAAAAGATAATGGCCTTCGCAACTATGCAATATCATATCAAGGCCAAAAAGACCACTCACGCTATTCGGCTATTGTCAAAAAGACAAAGACCCACTCGTGCCTGCGCACAAAAGACAAAAGCTCACATAACTGCAAATTGTAATATCAAAGTCAAAAAAGCACTTAAACTATTGGCCTATGCTCTAAAAAACCCGTCCAAACTCCTCCTCGTACAAAATTACCTTCATACTATTGACCTATGCCCAAAAAACTAGTCGCGCTATTCGGCTATTGTCAAAAAAACAAAAGCTCCCAGAACCATAGAAATTGTAATATCAAAGTCAAAAGGAGACACGTACTCTTCGTCTATGCCCTAAAAAACTCTCGCACTATAAAGCTATTGTTAAAAAGACAATCTTATGGATGATAATGTTTGCTTTTTGGTGCGAATTATCCTTCTAAATTAGATTTTATTTTGTGTTTTGCTTATAAAAAATATTTTCAATGGAAAACGGATTCTCCAAAGCCGATAGCTCCAACTTGCCAATGCTTAATTTCTTTATGGTGGCAGACTTCTTTGCCAACAACAGTGATTTTTGTTCTGCGGAATTTAGAAACGTTAAAATGTTGATGTAAGTATTCGGTGAGTGTTTTTGTTTATAACTTAAAGTTTTCTTACGATATCCTTCGCCTACTTTTACTCATTTAGATTTTGAGGTTAGGTTATATGTTTTGCTTTTTTGTTTAATGTGCCACTTACAATAGATTCAATTAAATACCCAATCAATATTATTTTAAGCAAATGAACCTTCCTAGTCCTGACTAATAACTGCCTAGCACCGCCTAAAAATGTGTACACCTTTCTGCCTATTATAGTTCACCTCTTGTAATAAACATAACCTCAAAAATTTCATCGTCATTTACGAAATACAGTCGAACCTCTATTACTCGAACTCAAAGGGACAACCAAAACAGTTCGAGTTATGGAGAGTTCGAGTTATAGAAATTTGAATTAAAGACGTTATAATACATATAAAAAGTGCAGGGATCACTTTAAAGGGTCGAGTTATAGAGAGGTTCGAATTATAGAGGTTCGAGTTATATAGGTTCGAGTTAGAGAGGTTTGACTGTAGTTATATATATTATAGACAACGTGAGAAAAATTAATAGAAACAATTTAGTTTTACTCGCATCAAAGTGATCTTCACAAATGTAAAGTCTCTTCGAGCAAATTCTAGCCACTTTTTCCGTTCTTTTACTGCTGCAGGCATATGAGTAATCAGTTTTACAGGTGTTTTTATGCTAGTATTCGAATACTGAGGCAGTACACACCACTTATAGGACATTATTTTAAATAAAAAACAGTAAAAACACAGACCAAAAACAAATAAACACTTGAATGCCGTGTATCTGTCCGCGAGTTTACTGCGCTGTGACGTCATTGCAACACTAAGCTAGAAATGAGCGTTTTAGCGGCAAATTCAAATCGGAAATTAGAAAACTTGATTTTAAATGTAGTTATGATAAAATATACTATTTTAATAATTTTGCGTAGCAAGTTAGGGATCTTCTATGTATCATTCTAAACTATTTTCTAAAATTTGTCAAATACCCTATTAAGTATACAACCAGGGACGTGCCAAAGGTTGAGGCAACGAGGCAGGCGCCTTAGGCAAGAACCTTCAGAGGGCAACCAAATATTAACATTTCACATATGCATACATAATAATATGTGCAATTTATTAATAAACCGTGGCTCAGTTGGAATGTTTGCATATAAAATGTGATTGTTTTTAGCTCACACTACTACTATACTATAGTAGTGTGAGCTATGGTGATCGTAATTTTTTCGAGAAAAAAAAAGTTGCTCCGATTTCAAAAATTTTTATACATATATCTTTTCGTTTCAGATGATTTTGAAACTTTTTTATTGTGTCGTCTGTCTGTATGTCTGTCTGTATGTCTGTCTGTATGTCTGTCTGTATGTCTGTCTGTATGTCTGTCTGTATGTCTGTCTGTATGTCTGTCTGTATGTCTGTCTGTATGTCTGTCTGTATGTCTGTCTGTATGTCTGTCTGTATGTCTGTCTGTATGTCTGTCTGTATGTCTGTCTGATGTCTGTCTGTATGTCTGTCTGTATGTCTGTCTGTATGTCTGTCTGTATGTCTGTCTGTCTGTATGTCTGTCTGTATGTCTGTCTGTATGTCTGTCTGTATGTCTGTCTGTATGTCTGTCTGTATGTCTGTCTGTATGTCTGTCTGTATGTCTGTCTGTATGTCTGTCTGTCTGTATGTCTGTCTGATGTCTGTCTGTATGTCTGTCTGTATGTCTGTCTGTATGTCTGTCTGTATGTCTGTCTGTATGTCTGTCTGTATGTCTGTCTGTATGTCTGTCTGTATGTCTGTCTGTATGTCTGTCTGTATGTCTGTCTGTATGTCTGTCTGTATGTCTGTCTGTATTGTCTGTCTGTATGTCTGTCTGTATGTCTGTCTGTATGTCTGTCTGTATGTCTGTCTGTATGTCTGTATGTCTGTATGTCTGTATGTCTGTCTGTATGTCTGTCTGTCTGTATGCTGTCTGTATGTCTGTCTGTATGTCTGTCTGTCTGTATGTCTGTCTGTATGTCTGTCTGTATGTCTGTCTGTATGTCTGTCTGTATGTCTGTATGTCTGTCTGTATGTCTGTCTGTATGTCTGTCTGTATGTCTGTCTGTATGTCTGTCTGTATGTCTGTCTGTATGTCTGTCTGTATGTCTGTCTGTATGTCTGTCTGTATGTCTGTCTGTATGTCTGTCTGTATGTCTGTCTGTATGTCTGTCTGTATGTCTGTCTGTAGTCTGTCTGTATGTCTGTCTGTATGTCTGTCTGTATGTCTTGTCTGTATGTCTGTCTGTATGTCTGTCTGTATGTCTGTCTGTATGTCTGTCTGTATGTCTGTCTGTATGTCTGTCTGTATGTCTGTCTGTATGTCTGTCTGTATGTCTGTCTGTATGTCTGTCTGTATGTCTGTCTGTATGTCTGTCTGTATGTCTGTCTGTATGTCTGTCTGTATGTCTGTCCTGTATGTCTGTCTGTATGTCTGTCTGTATGTCTGTCTGTATGTCTGTATGTTGTCTGTCTGTATGTCTGTCTGTATGTCTGTCTGTATGTCTGTCTGTATGTCTGTCTGTATGTCTGTCTGTATGTCTGTCTGTATGTCTGTCTGTATGTCTGTCTGTATGTCTGTCTGTATGTCTGTCTGTATGTCTGTCTGTATGTCTGTCTGTATGTCTGTCTGTATGTCTGTCTGTATGTCTGTCTGTATGTCTGTCTGTATGTCTGTCTGTATGTCTGTCTGTATGTCTGTCTGTATGTCTGTCTGTATGTCTGTCTGTCTGTCTGTCTGTCTGTATGTCTGTCTGTATGTCTGTCTGTATGTCTGTCTGTATGTCTGTCTGTATTCTGTCTGTATGTCTGTCTGTATGTCTGTCTGTATGTCTGTCTGTATGTCTGTCTGTATGTCTGTCTGTATGTCTGTCTGTATGTCTGTCTGTATGTCTGTCTGTATGTCTGTCTGTATGTCTGTCTGTATGTCTGTCTGTATGTCTGTCTGTATGTCTGTCTGTATGTCTGTCTGTATGTCTGTCTGTATGTCTGTCTGTATGTCTGTCTGTATGTCTGTCTGTATGTCTGTCTGTAGTCTGTATGTCTGTCTGTATGTCTGTCTGTATGTCTGTCTGTATGTCTGTCTGTATGTCTGTCTGTATGTCTGTCTGTATGTCTGTCTGTATGTCTGTCTGTATGTCTGTCTGTATGTCTGTCTGTATGTCTGTCTGTATGTCTGTCTGTATGTCTGTCTGTATGTCTGTCTGTATGTCTGTCTGTATGTCTGTCTGTATGTCTGTCTGTATGTCTGTCTGTATGTCTGTCTGTATGTCTGTCTGTATGTCTGTCTGTATGTCTGTCTGTATGTCTGTCTGTATGTCTGTCTGTATGTCTGTCTGTATGTCTGTCTGTATGTCTGTCTGTATGTCTGTCTGTATGTCTGTCTGTATGTCTGTCTGTATGTCTGTCTGTATGTCTGTCTGTATGTCTGTCTGTATGTCTGTCTGTATGTCTGTCTGTATGTCTGTCTGTATGTCTGTCTGTATGTCTGTCTGTATGTCTGTCTGTATGTCTGTCTGTATGTCTGTCTGTATGTCTGTCTGTATGTCTGTCTGTATGTCTGTCTGTATGTCTGTCTGTATGTCTGTCTGTATGTCTGTCTGTATGTCTGTCTGTATGTCTGTCTGTATGTCTGTCTGTATGTCTGTCTGTATGTCTGTCTGTATGTCTGTCTGTATGTCTGTCTGTATGTCTGTCTGTATGTCTGTCTGTATGTCTGTCTGTATGTCTGTCTGTATGTCTGTCTGTATGTCTGTCTGTATGTCTGTCTGTATG
Organism: Aspidapion aeneum; assembly: GCA_963576565.1. Lineage (NCBI taxonomy): Eukaryota > Metazoa > Arthropoda > Insecta > Coleoptera > Brentidae > Aspidapion > Aspidapion aeneum. The sequence continues at coordinate 52,227,003 of OY755039.1, forward strand.
TCTGTCTGTATGTCTGTCTGTATGTCTGTCTGTATGTCTGTCTGTATGTCTGTCTGTATGTCTGTCTGTATGTCTGTCTGTATGTCTGTCTGTATGTCTGTCTGTATGTCTGTCTGTATGTCTGTCTGTATGTCTGTCTGTATGTCTGTCTGTATGTCTGTCTGTATGTCTGTCTGTATGTCTGTCTGTATGTCTGTCTGTATGTCTGTCTGTATGTCTGTCTGTATGTCTGTCTGTATGTCTGTCTGTATGTCTGTCTGTATGTCTGTCTGTATGTCTGTCTGTATGTCTGTCTGTATGTCTGTCTGTATGTCTGTCTGTATGTCTGTCTGTATGTCTGTCTGTATGTCTGTCTGTATGTCTGTCTGTATGTCTGTCTGTATGTCTGTCTGTATGTCTGTCTGTATGTCTGTCTGTATGTCTGTCTGTATGTCTGTCTGTATGTCTGTCTGTATGTCTGTCTGTATGTCTGTCTGTATGTCTGTCTGTATGTCTGTCTGTATGTCTGTCTGTATGTCTGTCTGTATGTCTGTCTGTATGTCTGTCTGTATGTCTGTCTGTATGTCTGTCTGTATGTCTGTCTGTATGTCTGTCTGTATGTCTGTCTGTCTGTATGTCTGTCTGTATGTCTGTCTGTATGTCTGTCTGTCTGTATGTCTGTCTGTATGTCTGTCTGTATGTCTGTCTGTATGTCTGTCTGTATGTCTGTCTGTATGTCTGTCTGTATGTCTGTCTGTATGTCTGTCTGTATGTCTGTCTGTATGTCTGTCTGTATGTCTGTATGTCTGTCTGTATGTCTGTCTGTATGTCTGTCTGTATGTCTGTCTGTATGTCTGTCTGTATGTCTGTCTGTATGTCTGTCTGTATGTCTGTCTGTATGTCTGTCTGTATGTCTGTCTGTATGTCTGTCTGTATGTCTGTCTGTATGTCTGTCTGTATGTCTGTCTGTATGTCTGTCTGTATGTCTGTCTGTATGTCTGTCTGTATGTCTGTCTGTATGTCTGTCTGTATGTCTGTCTGTATGTCTGTCTGTATGTCTGTCTGTATGTCTGTCTGTATGTCTGTCTGTATGTCTGTCTGTATGTCTGTCTGTATGTCTGTCTGTATGTCTGTCTGTATGTCTGTCTGTATGTCTGTCTGTATGTCTGTCTGTATGTCTGTCTGTATGTCTGTCTGTATGTCTGTCTGTATGTCTGTCTGTATGTCTGTCTGTATGTCTGTCTGTATGTCTGTCTGTATGTCTGTCTGTATGTCTGTCTGTATGTCTGTCTGTATGTCTGTCTGTATGTCTGTCTGTATGTCTGTCTGTATGTCTGTCTGTATGTCTGTCTGTATGTCTGTCTGTATGTCTGTCTGTATGTCTGTCTGTATGTCTGTCTGTATGTCTGTCTGTATGTCTGTCTGTATGTCTGTCTGTATGTCTGTCTGTATGTCTGTCTGTATGTCTGTCTGTATGTCTGTCTGTATGTCTGTCTGTATGTCTGTCTGTATGTCTGTCTGTATGTCTGTATGTCTGTATGTCTGTATGTCTGTCTGTATGTCTGTCTGTATGTCTGTCTGTATGTCTGTCTGTATGTCTGTCTGTATGTCTGTCTGTATGTCTGTCTGTATGTCTGTCTGTATGTCTGTCTGTATGTCTGTCTGTATGTCTGTCTGTATGTCTGTCTGTATGTCTGTCTGTATGTCTGTCTGTATGTCTGTCTGTATGTCTGTCTGTATGTCTGTCTGTATGTCTGTCTGTATGTCTGTCTGTATGTCTGTCTGTATGTCTGTCTGTATGTCTGTCTGTATGTCTGTCTGTATGTCTGTCTGTATGTCTGTCTGTATGTCTGTCTGTATGTCTGTCTGTATGTCTGTCTGTATGTCTGTCTGTATGTCTGTCTGTATGTCTGTCTGTATGTCTGTCTGTATGTCTGTCTGTATGTCTGTCTGTATGTCTGTCTGTATGTCTGTCTGTATGTCTGTCTGTATGTCTGTCTGTATGTCTGTCTGTATGTCTGTCTGTATGTCTGTCTGTATGTCTGTCTGTATGTCTGTCTGTATGTCTGTTTGTATGTCTGTCTGTATGTCTGTCTGTATGTCTGTCTGTATGTCTGTCTGTATGTCTGTCTGTATGTCTGTCTGTATGTCTGTCTGTATGTCTGTCTGTATGTCTGTCTGTATGTCTGTCTGTATGTCTGTCTGTATGTCTGTCTGTATGTCTGTCTGTATGTCTGTCTGTATGTCTGTCTGTATGTCTGTCTGTATGTCTGTCTGTATGTCTGTCTGTATGTCTGTCTGTATGTCTGTCTGTATGTCTGTCTGTATGTCTGTCTGTATGTCTGTCTGTATGTCTGTCTGTATGTCTGTTTGTATGTCTGTCTGTATGTCTGTCTGTATGTCTGTCTGTATGTCTGTCTGTATGTCTGTCTGTATGTCTGTCTGTATGTCTGTCTGTATGTCTGTCTGTATGTCTGTCTGTATGTCTGTCTGTCTGTCTGTCTGTCTGTATGTCTGTATGTCTGTCTGTATGTCTGTCTGTCTGTATGTCTGTCTGTATGTCTGTCTGTATGTCTGTCTGTATGTCTGTCTGTATGTCTGTCTGTATGTCTGTCTGTATGTCTGTCTGTATGTCTGTCTGTATGTCTGTCTGTATGTCTGTCTGTATGTCTGTCTGTATGTCTGTCTGTATGTCTGTCTGTATGTCTGTCTGTATGTCTGTCTGTATGTCTGTCTGTATGTCTGTCTGTATGTCTGTCTGTATGTCTGTCTGTATGTCTGTCTGTATGTCTGTCTGTATGTCTGTCTGTATGTCTGTCTGTATGTCTGTCTGTATGTCTGTCTGTATGTCTATCTGTATGTCTGTCTGTATGTCTGTCTGTATGTCTGTCTGTATGTTTGTCTGTATGTCTGTCTGTATGTCTGTCTGTATGTCTGTCTCTATGTCTGTCTGTATGTCTGTCTGTATGTCTGTCTGTCTGTATGTCTGTCTGTCTGTATGTCTGTCTGTATGTCTGTCTGTATGTCTGTCTGTATGTCTGTCTGTATGTCTGTCTGTATGTCTGTCTGTATGTCTGTTTTTTTTTACGGTTAAGCGCACTCGCAAGGAGATCCCTATCACGCTCGAGAAGCGGCCAGTGCGCGGAAATGTTGGTGTGTGTTGGTTTTGAAACGGTTCAGGTTGTAACCTGCAGGGAAAACTGTCGCAGGGAGTTTATTCCACAGCGATGCTGTTCTCCAGAGATATGAATTCTGATATAATGAGGTTCTTGGTGCCTCTATTTTGACAGTAAATTGATGGTTACCGTCTGTTTGACGTGTTCGCCTAGTAGGTGCTACTCCCGGGGGATCATACGTGCCAACTCTTCAGAGCATTTTCCGTGATAATACCTGTAGAAGAGAGATAGATCGCCCACAGTTCTTCGATGTTCGAGACTATCCAAGCTACGGGTAAGTGCGGGGTCATTGATCAGCTTGATAGCTCGTTTTTGCACGGTGTTCAAAAGCATTAAGGTATGTTTGGGTGCCGCACTCCATATATGTGAGCAGTACTCCATAGTTGGTCGAATCTGGGCTTTGTAGAGTGTCAGCAGTTGACTTGGTGTATACAGATGTCTTGTACGAAATAGCACCCCAAGCTTTTGGGACGCCCTTTTAGCTATATCTGCCACGTGACTGTGCCAAGACATGTTGGTCTCTGCAGTGACTCCTAAGATGTTCAACTGGCTCTGCAATGTGACAGCACTTCCAGATAGCATGATGTTTGGCTCACCGGTGCTGGTCTTTTTTGAAAACAGGGCTGCTTGGGTTTTCTGCGCGTTGAACTGTACAAGGTTTTTGTTGCCCCAGTCCTCTATTATCTCCAGGTCGTTATTTATCTGCGATATTTGAGTTAGTCTAAGATGATGGAATTCACGTGCGGATAGACACTGAGTGGGTGGTATGACTGAGGAGACTACATTGCCATCATCTGCAAAGCAATAAAGTGGATTTACTGTTTTATCTATGAGGTCATTTATGTAAATCAGAAAAAGTGTTGGCGAAAGGATTGCTCCCTGTGGCACACCAGCATTTATTTGGTAAGAGTTGGAGTTCCGGCCATCCAGTGCAACATAAATGGATCTATCCTTAAGGTAACTTTCAAATCAAGTGCAAAGTTTCGGCGACAATCCCATTGCTTTGAGCTTGTTGCGCAGATTTTCATGCCAGACTTTATCGAATGCTTTTGATATATCTAAGGCAATTGTTCTTGTTTCGCCCCGTAACTCAATCGCTTTTTGCCATAAGTGAGTGACGTATGTAAGTAAATCGCCAGTTGACCTATATTTTCGAAATCCGTATTGCTTATCGTTGATAATTTTGTACTTTTCCAAGTACTTGGTTAGGTGATTGTTCACAACTCTTTCCATTAATTTTGATATCACCGGAAGTAGAGCAATTGGTCTATAGTTTAACGGATCTGTCTTTTTTCCTTTCTTTGGAATAGGTTGTACTGCGGCAGACTTCCATGATGATGGATATACTCCTTGCCTGTAAGATAAATTGAATAATTTAGCGAAAGTTGGGGTGAGTGCGTTAGCACAATTTTTGAGTACTATCGCGGGAATGCCATCTGGACCCATTGCTTTGTTTGTATCCAACTTTCTAAGGGATTTTCGTATTTCTCTGTGACAAAAGGGTACCTCTGGCATACTGTGGGAAACCCTTCCAATGAACGGTGGAGTTTTTCCATTTGGCACTGTTAGGTTTGAGTTGTAGGAAAAGATTTTGGCCAGCATATTGGCTTTTTCCTCTGATGTTGTGGCTAAGTGAGTATTTTTATCTGTAAGTGGTGGTATGGATGACTTGGTGAAGTTTGATCCAACAGCTTTTGCAAGAGACCAAAAGGACCTAGAACTACTTGGACAGTTTAGCAACCTGTTTTTTATTCTTTGATTGTATGTTTCTTTGGCGGCGTCAATAGTTTTTTTGCAACTATTTCTGGCTTCTATAAATTCTGTGTGGTTTTGAGCGGTTTGTTGTCGTTTCCAAAGGTTATATGCTCTGTGTTTTTTCTGTACAGCAGTTTGACAATGGCCGTTGAACCAAGGTTTTGCATCTGCTGTGCGTTTTATTGTATGTGGGATATATGCATCCATTCCAGATAAGATTACTTTTGTTATTTCATTACAGCAAATAGTGGGATCAGCTGTTTTAAAGCAAACCTCTTGCCATGGAAAATCCAGGTAAAACTGTTTAAGGTCATTCCATTTTGCCGATTTATAGTGCCACATTTTACGAGGAAGTGATTGTTGGCTTGATGGTATGAGCATTTCGCACTTTGTTATTATAAGTTTATGATCGGATGAACCAAGTGGGGAATCTACTTGAATTGTGTACGAGTCAGGATTTGTAGTTAGGAACAAGTCTAAAAGCGCTGCAAATTCACCCCTTTCTGAAATACGGGTAGGTTCATCGTATGTCTGTATGTCTGTCTGTATGTCTGTCTGTATGTCTGTCTGTATGTCTGTCTGTATGTCTGTCTGTATGTCTGTCTGTATGTCTGTCTGTCTATGTCTGTCTGTATGTCTGTCTGTATGTCTGTCTGTATGTCTGTCTGTATGTCTGTCTGTATGTCTGTCTGTGTCTGTATATCTGTATATCTGTATGTCTGTCTGTCTGTATGTCTGTCTGTATGTCTGTCTGTATGTCTGTCTGTATGTCTGTCTGTATGTCTGTCTGTATGTCTGTCTGTATGTCTGTCTGTATGTCTGTCTGTATGTCTGTCTGTATGTCTGTATGTCTGTCTGTATGTCTGTCTGTATGTCTGTCTGTATGTCTGTCTGTATGTCTGTCTGTATGTCTGTCTGTATGTCTGTCTGTATGTCTGTCTGTATGTCTGTCTGTATGTCTGTCTGTATGTCTGTCTGTATGTCTGTCTGTATGTCTGTCTGTATGTCTGTCTGTATGTCTGTCTGTATGTCTGTCTGTATGTCTGTCTGTATGTCTGTCTGTATGTCTGTCTGTATGTCTGTCTGTATGTCTGTCTGTATGTCTGTCTGTATGTCTGTCTGTATGTCTGTCTGTATGTCTGTCTGTATGTCTGTCTGTATGTCTGTCTGTATGTCTGTCTGTATGTCTGTCTGTATGTCTGTCTGTATGTCTGTCTGTATGTCTGTCTGTATGTCTGTCTGTATGTCTGTCTGTATGTCTGTCTGTATGTCTGTCTGTATGTCTGTCTGTATGTCTGTCTGTATGTCTGTCTGTATGTCTGTCTGTATGTCTGTCTGTATGTCTGTCTGTATGTCTGTCTGTATGTCTGTCTGTATGTCTGTCTGTATGTCTGTCTGTATGTCTGTCTGTATGTCTGTCTGTATGTCTGTTTATGTCTGTCTGTATGTCTGTCTGTATGTCTGTCTGTATGTCTGTCTGTATGTCTGTCTGTATGTCTGTCTGTATGTCTGTCTGTATGTCTGTCTGTATGTCTGTCTGTATGTCTGTCTGTATGTCTGTCTGTATGTCTGTCTGTATGTCTGTCTGTATGTCTGTCTGTATGTCTGTCTGTATGTCTGTCTGTATGTCTGTCTGTATGTCTGTCTGTATGTCTGTCTGTATGTCTGTCTGTATGTCTGTCTGTATGTCTGTCTGTATGTCTGTCTGTATGTCTGTCTGTATGTCTGTCTGTATGTCTGTCTGTATGTCTGTCTGTATGTCTGTCTGTATGTCTGTCTGTATGTCTGTCTGTATGTCTGTCTGTATGTCTGTCTGTATGTCTGTCTGTATGTCTGTCTGTATGTCTGTCTGTATGTCTGTCTGTATGTCTGTCTGTATGTCTGTCTGTATGTCTGTCTGTATGTCTGTCTGTATGTCTGTCTGTATGTCTGTCTGTCTGTATGTCTGTCTGTATGTCTGTCTGTATGTCTGTCTGTATGTCTGTCTGTATGTCTGTCTGTATGTCTGTCTGTATGTCTGTCTGTATGTCTGTCTGTATGTCTGTCTGTATGTCTGTCTGTATGTCTGTCTGTATGTCTGTCTGTATGTCTGTCTGTATGTCTGTATGTCTGTCTGTATGTCTGTCTGTATGTCTGTCTGTATGTCTGTCTGTATGTCTGTCTGTATGTCTGTCTGTATGTCTGTCTGTATGTCTGTCTGTATGTCTGTCTGTATGTCTGTCTGTATGTCTGTCTGTATGTCTGTCTGTATGTCTGTCTGTATGTCTGTCTGTATGTCTGTCTGTATGTCTGTCTGTATGTCTGTCTGTATGTCTGTCTGTATGTCTGTCTGTATGTCTGTCTGTATGTCTGTCTGTATGTCTGTCTGTATGTCTGTCTGTATGTCTGTCTGTATGTCTGTCTGTATGTCTGTCTGTATGTCTGTCTGTATGTCTGTCTGTATGTCTGTCTGTATGTCTGTCTGTATGTCTGTCTGTATGTCTGTCTGTATGTCTGTCTGTATGTCTGTCTGTATGTCTGTCTGTATGTCTGTCTGTATGTCCGTCTGTATGTCTGTCTGTATGTCTGTCTGTATGTCTGTCTGTATGTCTGTCTGTATGTCTGTCTGTATGTCTGTCTGTATGTCTGTCTGTATGTCTGTCTGTATGTCTGTCTGTATGTCTGTCTGTATGTCTGTCTGTATGTCTGTCTGTATGTCTGTCTGTATGTCTGTCTGTATGTCTGTCTGTATGTCTGTCTGTATGTCTGTCTGTATGTCTGTCTGTATGTCTGTCTGTATGTCTGTCTGTATGTCTGTCTGTATGTCTGTCTGTATGTCTGTCTGTATGTCTGTCTGTATGTCTGTCTGTATGTCTGTCTGTATGTCTGTCTGTATATCTGTCTGTATGTCTGTCTGTATGTCTGTCTGTATGTCTGTCTGTCTGTATGTCTGTCTGTATGTCTGTCTGTCTGTATGTCTGTCTGTATGTCTGTCTGTATGTCTGTCTGTATGTCTGTCTGTATGTCTTGTCTGTATGTCTGTCTGTATGTCTGTCTGTATGTCTGTCTGTATGTCTGTCTGTATGTCTGTCTGTATGTCTGTCTGTATGTCTGTCTGTCTGTCTGTATGTCTGTCTGTATGTCTGTCTGTATGTCTGTCTGTATGTCTGTCTGTATGTCTGTCTGTATGTCTGTCTGTATGTCTGTCTGTATGTCTGTCTGTATGTCTGTCTGTATGTCTGTCTGTATGTCTGTCTGTATGTCTGTCTGTATGTCTGTCTGTATGTCTGTCTGTATGTCTGTCTGTATGTCTGTCTGTATGTCTGTCTGTATGTCTGTCTGTATGTCTGTCTGTATGTCTGTCTGTATGTCTGTCTGTATGTCTGTCTGTATGTCTGTCTGTATGTCTGTCTGTATGTCTGTCTGTATGTCTGTCTGTATGTCTGTCTGTATGTCTGTCTGTATGTCTGTCTGTATGTCTGTCTGTATGTCTGTCTGTATGTCTGTCTGTATGTCTGTCTGTCTGTTCTGTCTGTATGTCTGTCTGTATGTCTGTCTGTATGTCTGTCTGTATGTCTGTCTGTATGTCTGTCTGTATGTCTGTCTGTATGTCTGTCTGTATGTCTGTCTGTATGTCTGTCTGTATGTCTGTCTGTATGTCTGTCTGTATGTCTGTCTGTATGTCTGTCTGTATGTCTGTCTGTATGTCTGTCTGTATGTCTGTCTGTATGTCTGTCTGTATGTCTGTCTGTATGTCTGTCGTATGTCTGTCTGTATGTCTGTCTGTATGTCTGTCTGTATGTCTGTCTGTATGTCTGTCTGTATGTCTGTCTGTATGTCTGTCTGTATGTCTGTCTGTATGTCTGTCTGTATGTCTGTCTGTATGTCTGTCTGTATGTCTGTCTGTATGTCTGTCTGTATGTCTGTCTGTATGTCTGTCTGTATGTCTGTCTGTATGTCTGTATGTCTGTCTGTATGTCTGTCTGTATGTCTGTCTGTCTGTATGTCTGTCTGTATGTCTGTCTGTATGTCTGTCTGTATGTCTGTCTGTATGTCTGTCTGTATGTCTGTATGTCTGTCTGTATGTCTGTCTGTATGTCTGTCTGTATGTCTGTCTGTATGTCTGTCTGTATGTCTGTCTGTATGTCTGTCTGTATGTCTGTCTGTATGTCTGTCTGTATGTCTGTTTCTATGTCTGTCTGTCTGTATGTCTGTCTGTATGTCTGTCTGTATGTCTGTCTGTATGTCTGTCTGTATGTCTGTCTGTATGTCTGTCTGTATGTCTGTCTGTATGTCTGTCTGTATGTCTGTCTGTATGTCTGTCTGTATGTCTGTCTGTATGTCTGTCTGTATGTCTGTCTGTATGTCTGTCTGTATGTCTGTCTGTATGTCTGTCTGTATGTCTGTCTGTATGTCTGTCTGTATGTCTGTCTGTATGTCTGTCTGTATGTCTGTCTGTATGTCTGTCTGTCTGTATGTCTGTCTGTATGTCTGTCTGTATGTCTGTCTGTATGTCTGTCTGTATGTCTGTCTGTATGTCTGTCTGTATGTCTGTCTGTATGTCTGTCTGTATGTCTGTCTGTATTGTCTGTATGTATGTCTGTATGTCTGTCTGTATGTCTGTCTGTATGTCTGTCTGTATGTCTGTCTGTATGTCTGTCTGTATGTCTGTCTGTATGTCTGTCTGTATGTCTGTCTGTATGTCTGTCTGTATGTCTGTCTGTATGTCTGTCTGTATGTCTGTATGTCTGTCTGTATGTCTGTCTGTATGTCTGTCTGTATGTCTGTCTGTATGTCTGTCTGTATGTCTGTCTGTATGTCTGTCTGTATGTCTGTCTGTATGTCTGTCTGTATGTCTGTCTGTATGTCTGTCTGTCTGTATGTCTGTCTGTCTGTATGTCTGTCTGTATGTCTGTCTGTATGTCTGTCTGTATGTCTGTCTGTATGTCTGTCTGTATGTCTGTCTGTATGTCTGTCTGTATGTCTGTCTGTATGTCTGTCTGTATGTCTGTCTGTATGTCTGTCTGTATGTCTGTCTGTATGTCTGTCTGTATGTCTGTCTGTATGTCTGTCTGTATGTCTGTCTGTATGTCTGTCTGTATGTCTGTCTGTATGTCTGTCTGTATGTCTGTCTGTATGTCTGTCTGTATGTCTGTCTGTATGTCTGTCTGTATGTCTGTCTGTATGTCTGTCTGTATGTCTGTCTGTATGTCTGTCTGTATGTCTGTCTGTATGTCTGTCTGTATGTCTGTCTGTATGTCTGTATGTCTGTCTGTATGTCTGTCTGTATGTCTGTCTGTATGTCTGTCTGTCTGTATGTCTGTCTGTATGTCTGTCTGTATGTCTGTATGTCTGTCTGTATGTCTGTCTGTATGTCTGTATGTCTGTCTGTATGTCTGTCTGTATGTCTGTCTGTCTGTATGTCTGTCTGTATGTCTGTCTGTATGTCTGTCTGTATGTCTGTCTGTATGTCTGTCTGTATGTCTGTCTGTATGTCTGCCTGTATGTCTGTCTGTATGTCTGTCTGTATGTCTGTCTGTATGTCTGTCTGTATGTCTGTCTGTATGTCTGTCTGTATGTCTGTCTGTATGTCTGTCTGTATGTCTGTCTGTATGTCTGTCTGTATGTCTGTCTGTATGTCTGTCTGTCTGTATGTCTGTCTGTATGTCTGTCTGTATGTCTGTCTGTATGTCTGTCTGTATGTCTGTCTGTATGTCTGTCTGTATGTCTGTCTGTATGTCTGTCTGTATGTCTGTCTGTATGTCTGTCTGTATGTCTGTCTGTATGTCTGTCTGTATGTCTGTCTGTATGTCTGTCTGTATGTCTGTCTGTATGTCTGTCTGTATGTCTGTATGTCTGTCTGTATGTCTGTCTGTATGTCTGTCTGTATGTCTGTCTGTATGTCTGTCTGTATGTCTGTCTGTATGTCTGTCTGTATGTCTGTCTGTATGTCTGTCTGTATGTCTGTCTGTATGTCTGTCTGTATGTCTGTCTGTATGTCTGTCTGTATGTCTGTCTGTATGTCTGTCTGTATGTCTGTCTGTATGTCTGTCTGTATGTCTGTCTGTATGTCTGTCTGTATGTCTGTCTGTATGTCTGTCTGTATGTCTGTCTGTCTGTATGTCTGTCTGTCTGTATGTCTGTCTGTATGTCTGTCTGTATGTTTGTCTGTATGTCTGTCTGTATGTCTGTCTGTATGTCTGTCTGTATGTCTGTCTGTATGTCTGTCTGTATGTCTGTCTGTATGTCTGTCTGTATGTCTGTCTGTATGTCTGTCTGTATGTCTGTCTGTATGTCTGTCTGTATGTCTGTCTGTATGTCTGTCTGTATGTCTGTCTGTATGTCTGTCTGTATGTCTGTCTGTATGTCTGTCTGTATGTCTGTCTGTATGTCTGTCTGTATGTCTGTCTGTATGTCTGTCTGTATGTCTGTCTGTATGTCTGTCTGTATGTCTGTCTGTATGTCTGTCTGTATGTCTGTCTGTATGTCTGTCTGTATGTCTGTCTGTCTGTATGTCTGTCTGTATGTCTGTCTGTATGTCTGTCTGTATGTCTGTCTGTATGTCTGTCTGTATGTCTGTCTGTATGTCTGTCTGTATGTCTGTCTGTATGTCTGTCTGTATGTCTGTCTGTATGTCTGTCTGTATGTCTGTCTGTATGTCTGTCTGTATGTCTGTCTGTATGTCTATCTGTATGTCTGTCTGTATGTCTGTCTGTATGTCTGTCTGTATGTCTGTCTGTATGTCTGTCTGTATGTCTGTCTGTATGTCTGTCTGTATGTCTGTCTGTATGTCTGTCTGTATGTCTGTCTGTATGTCTGTCTGTATGTCTGTCTGTATGTCTGTCTGTATGTCTGTCTGTATGTCTGTCTGTATGTCTGTCTGTATGTCTGTCTGTATGTCTGTCTGTATGTCTGTCTGTATGTCTGTCTGTATGTCTGTATGTCTGTCTGTATGTCTGTCTGTATGTCTGTCTGTATGTCTGTCTGTATGTCTGTCTGTATGTTTGTCTGTATGTCTGTCTGTATGTCTGTCTGTATGTCTGTCTGTATGTCTGTCTGTATGTCTGTCTGTATGTCTGTCTGTATGTCTGTCTGTATGTCTGTCTGTATGTCTGTCTGTATGTCTGTCTGTATGTCTGTCTGTATATCTGTCTGTATGTCTGTCTGTATGTCCTCTGTATGTCTGTCTGTATGTCTGTCTGTATGTCTGTCTGTATGTCTGTCTGTATGTCTGTCTGTATGTCTGTCTGTATGTCTGTCTGTATGTCTGTCTGTATGTCTGTCTGTATGTCTGTCTGTATGTCTGTCTGTATGTCTGTCTGTATGTCTGTCTGTATGTCTGTCTGTATGTCTGTCTGTATGTCTGTCTGTATGTCTGTCTGTCTGTATGTCTGTCTGTATGTCTGTCTGTATGTCTGTCTGTATGTCTGTCTGTATGTCTGTCTGTATGTCTGTCTGTATGTCTGTCTGTATGTCTGTCTGTATGTCTGTCTGTATGTCTGTCTGTATGTCTGTCTGTATGTCTGTCTGTATGTCTGTCTGTATGTCTGTCTGTATGTCTGTCTGTATGTCTGTCTGTATGTCTGTCTGTATGTCTGTCTGTCTGTATGTCTGTCTGTATGTCTGTCTGTATGTCTGTCTGTATGTCTGTCTGTATGTCTGTCTGTATGTCTGTCTGTATGTCTGTATGTCTGTCTGTATGTCTGTCTGTATGTCTGTCTGTATGTCTGTCTGTATGTCTGTCTGTATGTCTGTCTGTATGTCTGTCTGTATGTCTGTCTGTATGTCTGTCTGTATGTCTGTCTGTATGTCTGTCTGTATGTCTGTCTGTATGTCTGTCTGTATGTCTGTCTGTATGTCTGTCTGTATGTCTGTCTGTATGTCTGTCTGTATGTCTGTCTGTATGTCTGTCTGTATGTCTGTCTGTATGTCTGTCTGTATGTCTGTCTGTATGTCTGTCTGTATGTCTGTCTGTATGTCTGTCTGTATGTCTGTCTGTATGTCTGTCTGTATGTCTGTCTGTATGTCTGTCTGTATGTCTGTCTGTATGTCTGTCTGTATGTCTGTCTGTATGTCTGTCTGTATGTCTGTCTGTATGTCTGTCTGTATGTCTGTCTGTATGTCTGTCTGTATGTCTGTCTGTATGTCTGTCTGTATGTCTGTCTGTATGTCTGTTTCTATGTCTGTCTGTATGTCTGTCTGTATGTCTGTCTGTATGTCTGTCTGTATGTCTGTCTGTATGTCTGTCTGTATGTCTGTCTGTATGTCTGTCTGTATGTCTGTCTGTATGTCTGTCTGTATGTCTGTCTGTATGTCTGTCTGTATGTCTGTCTGTATGTCTGTCTGTATGTCTGTCTGTATGTCTGTCTGTATGTCTGTCTGTATGTCTGTCTGTATGTCTGTCTGTATGTCTGTCTGTATGTCTGTCTGTATGTCTGTCTGTATGTCTGTCTGTATGTCTGTCTGTATGTCTGTCTGTATGTCTGTCTGTATGTCTGTCTGTATGTCTGTCTGTATGTCTGTCTGTATGTCTGTCTGTATGTCTGTCTGTATGTCTGTCTGTATGTCTGTCTGTATGTCTGTCTGTATGTCTGTCTGTATGTCTGTCTGTATGTCTGTCTGTATGTCTGTCTGTATGTCTGTCTGTATGTCTGTCTGTATGTCTGTCTGTATGTCTGTCTGTATGTCTGTCTGTATGTTTGTCTGTATGTATGTCTGTATGTCTGTCTGTATGTCTGTCTGTATGTCTGTCTGTATGTCTGTTTGTATGTCTGTCTGTATGTCTGTCTGTATGTCTGTGTATGTCTGTCTGTATGTCTTATGTCTGTCTGTATGTCTGTCTGTATGTCTGTCTGTATGTCTGTCTGTATGTCTGTCTGTATGTCTGTCTGTCTGTATGTCTGTCTGTATGTCTGTCTGTATGTATGTCTGTATGTCTGTCTGTATGTCTGTCTGTATGTCTGTCTGTATGTCTGTCTGTATTGTCTGTCTGTATGTCTGTCTGTCTGTATGTCTGTCTGTATGTCTGTCTGTATGTCTGTCTGTATGTCTGTCTGTATGTCTGTCTGTATGTCTGTCTGTATGTCTGTCTGTATGTCTGTCTGTATGTCTGTCTGTATGTCTGTCTGTATGTCTGTCTGTATGTCTGTCTGTATGTCTGTCTGTATGTCTGTCTGTATGTCTGTCTGTATGTCTGTCTGTATGTCTGTCTGTATGTCTGTCTGTATGTCTGTCTGTATGTCTGTCTGTATGTCTGTCTGTATGTCTGTCTGTATGTCTGTCTGTATGTCTGTCTGTATGTCTGTCTGTATGTCTGTATGTCTGTCTGTATGTCTGTCTGTATGTCTGTATGTCTGTCTGTATGTGTGTCTGTATGTCTGTCTGTATGTCTGTATGTCTGTCTGTATGTCTGTCTGTATGTCTGTATGTCTGTCTGTATGTCTGTCTGTATGTCTGTCTGTATGTCTGTCTGTATGTCTGTCTGTATGTCTGTCTGTATGTCTGTCTGTATGTCTGTCTGTATGTCTGTCTGTATGTCTGTCTGTATGTCTGTCTGTATGTCTGTCTGTATGTCTGTCTGTATGTCTGTCTGTATGTCTGTCTGTATGTCTGTCTGTATGTCTGTCTGTATGTCTGTCTGTATGTCTGTCTGTATGTCTGTCTGTATGTCTGTCTGTATGTCTGTCTGTATGTCTGTCTGTATGTCTGTCTGTATGTCTGTCTGTATGTCTGTCTGTATGTCTGTCTGTATGTCTGTCTGTATGTCTGTCTGTATGTCTGTCTGTATGTCTGTCTGTATGTCTGTCTGTATGTCTGTCTGTATGTCTGTCTGTATGTCTGTCTGTATGTCTGTCTGTATGTCTGTCTGTATGTCTGTCTGTATGTCTGTCTGTATGTCTGTCTGTATGTCTGTCTGTATGTCTGTCTGTATGTCTGTCTGTATGTCTGTCTGTATGTCTGTCTGTATGTCTGTCTGTATGTCTGTCTGTATGTCTGTCTGTATGTCTGTCTGTATGTCTGTCTGTATGTCTGTCTGTATGTCTGTCTGTATGTCTGTCTGTATGTCTGTCTGTATGTCTGTCTGTATGTCTGTCTGTATGTCTGTCTGTATGTCTGTCTGTATGTCTGTCTGTATGTCTGTCTGTATGTCTGTCTGTATGTCTGTCTGTATGTCTGTCTGTATGTCTGTCTGTATGTCTGTCTGTATGTCTGTCTGTATGTCTGTCTGTATGTCTGTCTGTATGTCTGTCTGTATGTCTGTCTGTATGTCTGTCTGTATGTCTGTCTGTATGTCTGTCTGTATGTCTGTCTGTATGTCTGTCTGTATGTCTGTCTGTATGTCTGTCTGTATGTCTGTCTGTATGTCTGTCTGTATGTCTGTCTGTATGTCTGTCTGTATGTCTGTCTGTATGTCTGTCTGTATGTCTGTCTGTATGTCTGTCTGTATGTCTGTCTGTATGTCTGTCTGTATGTCTGTCTGTATGTCTGTCTGTATGTCTGTCTGTATGTCTGTCTGTATGTCTGTCTGTATGTCTGTCTGTATGTCTGTCTGTATGTCTGTCTGTATGTCTGTCTGTATGTCTGTCTGTATGTCTGTCTGTATGTCTGTCTGTATGTCTGTCTGTATGTCTGTCTGTATGTCTGTCTGTATGTCTGTCTGTATGTCTGTCTGTATGTCTGTCTGTATGTCTGTCTGTATGTCTGTCTGTATGTCTGTCTGTATGTCTGTCTGTATGTCTGTCTGTCTGTATGTCTGTCTGTATGTCTGTCTGTCTGTATGTCTGTCTGTATGTCTGTCTGTATGTCTGTCTGTATGTCTGTCTGTATGTCTGTCTGTATGTCTGTCTGTATGTCTGTCTGTATGTCTGTCTGTATGTCTGTCTGTATGTCTGTCTGTATGTCTGTCTGTATGTCTGTCTGTATGTCTGTCTGTATGTCTGTCTGTATGTCTGTCTGTATGTCTGTCTGTATGTCTGTCTGTATGTCTGTCTGTATGTCTGTCTGTATGTCTGTCTGTATGTCTGTCTGTATGTCTGTCTGTATGTCTGTCTGTATGTCTGTCTGTATGTCTGTCTGTATGTCTGTCTGTATGTCTGTCTGTATGTCTGTATGTCTGTCTGTATGTCTGTCTGTATGTCTGTCTGTATGTCTGTCTGTATGTCTGTCTGTATGTCTGTCTGTATGTCTGTCTGTATGTCTGTCTGTATGTCTGTCTGTATGTCTGTCTGTATGTCTGTCTGTATGTCTGTCTGTATGTCTGTCTGTATGTCTGTCTGTATGTCTGTCTGTATGTCTGTCTGTATGTCTGTCTGTATGTCTGTCTGTATGTCTGTCTGTATGTCTGTCTGTATGTCTGTCTGTATGTCTGTCTGTATGTCTGTCTGTATGTCTGTCTGTATGTCTGTCTGTATGTCTGTCTGTATGTCTGTCTGTATGTCTGTCTGTATGTCTGTCTGTATGTCTGTCTGTATGTCTGTCTGTATGTCTGTCTGTATGTCTGTCTGTATGTCTGTCTGTATGTCTGTCTGTATGTCTGTCTGTATGTCTGTCTGTATGTCTGTCTGTATGTCTGTCTGTATGTCTGTCTGTATGTCTGTCTGTATGTCTGTCTGTATGTCTGTCTGTATGTCTGTCTGTATGTCTGTCTGTATGTCTGTCTGTAGTCTGTCTGTATGTCTGTCTGTATGTCTGTCTGTATGTCTGTCTGTATGTCTGTCTGTATGTCTGTCTGTATGTCTGTCTGTATGTCTGTCTGTATGTCTGTCTGTATGTCTGTCTGTATGTCTGTCTGTATGTCTGTCTGTATGTCTGTCTGTATGTCTGTCTGTATGTCTGTATGTATGTCTGTCTGTATGTCTGTCTGTATGTCTGTCTGTATGTCTGTCTGTATGTCTGTCTGTATGTCTGTCTGTATGTCTGTCTGTATGTCTGTCTGTATGTCTGTCTGTATGTCTGTCTGTATGTCTGTCTGTATGTCTGTCTGTATGTCTGTCTGTATGTCTGTCTGTATGTCTGTCTGTATGTCTGTCTGTATGTCTGTCTGTATGTCTGTCTGTATGTCTGTTTGTATGTCTGTCTGTATGTCTGTCTGTATGTCTGTCTGTATGTCTGTCTGTATGTCTGTCTGTATGTCTGTCTGTATGTCTGTCTGTATGTCTGTCTGTATGTCTGTCTGTATGTCTGTCTGTATGTCTGTCTGTATGTCTGTCTGTCTGTCTGTATGTCTGTCTGTATGTCTGTCTGTATGTCTGTCTGTATGTCTGTCTGTATGTCTGTCTGTATGTCTGTCTGTATGTCTGTCTGTATGTCTGTCTGTATGTCTGTCTGTATGTCTGTCTGTATGTCTGTCTGTATGTCTGTCTGTATGTCTGTCTGTATGTCTGTCTGTATGTCTGTCTGTATGTCTGTCTGTATGTCTGTCTGTATGTCTGTCTGTATGTCTGTCTGTATGTCTGTCTGTATGTCTGTCTGTATGTCTGTCTGTATGTCTGTCTGTATGTCTGTCTGTATGTCTGTCTGTATGTCTGTCTGTATGTCTGTCTGTATGTCTGTCTGTATGTCTGTCTGTATGTCTGTCTGTATGTCTGTCTGTATGTCTGTCTGTATGTCTGTCTGTATGTCTGTCTGTATGTCTGTCTGTATGTCTGTCTGTATGTCTGTCTGTATGTCTGTCTGTATGTCTGTCTGTATGTCTGTCTGTATGTCTGTCTGTATGTCTGTCTGTATGTCTGTCTGTATGTCTGTCTGTATGTCTGTCTGTATGTCTGTCTGTATGTCTGTCTGTATGTCTGTCTGTATGTCTGTCTGTATGTCTGTCTGTATGTCTGTCTGTATGTCTGTCTGTATGTCTGTCTGTATGTCTGTCTGTATGTCTGTCTGTATGTCTGTCTGTATGTCTGTCTGTATGTCTGTCTGTATGTCTGTCTGTATGTCTGTCTGTATGTCTGTCTGTATGTCTGTCTGTATGTCTGTCTGTATGTCTGTCTGTATGTCTGTCTGTATGTCTGTCTGTATGTCTGTCTGTATGTCTGTCTGTATGTCTGTCTGTATGTCTGTCTGTATGTCTGTCTGTATGTCTGTCTGTATGTCTGTCTGTATGTCTGTCTGTATGTCTGTCTGTATGTCTGTCTGTATGTCTGTCTGTATGTCTGTCTGTATGTCTGTCTGTATGTCTGTCTGTATGTCTGTCTGTATGTCTGTCTGTATGTCTGTCTGTATGTCTGTCTGTATGTCTGTCTGTATGTCTGTCTGTATGTCTGTCTGTATGTCTGTCTGTATGTCTGTCTGTATGTCTGTCTGTATGTCTGTCTGTATGTCTGTCTGTATGTCTGTCTGTATGTCTGTCTGTATGTCTGTCTGTATGTCTGTCTGTATGTCTGTGTGTATGTCTGTCTGTATGTCTGTCTGTATGCCTGTCTGTATGTCTGTCTGTATGTCTGTCTGTATGTCTGTCTGTATGTCTGTCTGTATGTCTGTCTGTATGTCTGTCTGTATGTCTGTCTGTATGTCTGTCTGTATGTCTGTCTGTATGTCTGTCTGTATGTCTGTCTGTATGTCTGTCTGTATGTCTGTCTGTATGTCTGTCTGTATGTCTGTCTGTATGTCTGTCTGTATGTCTGTCTGTATGTCTGTCTGTATGTCTGTCTGTATGTCTGTCTGTATGTCTGTCTGTATGTCTGTCTCTATGTCTGTCTGTATGTCTGTCTGTATGTCTGTCTGTATGTCTGTCTGTATGTCTGTCTGTATGTCTGTCTGTATGTCTGTCTGTATGTCTGTCTGTATGTCTGTCTGTATGTCTGTCTGTATGTCTGTCTGTCTGTATGTCTGTCTGTATGTCTGTCTGTATGTCTGTCTGTATGTCTGTCTGTATGTCTGTCTGTATGTCTGTCTGTATGTCTGTCTGTATGTCTGTCTGTATGTCTGTCTGTATGTCTGTCTGTCTGACATACAGACAGACAGACATACAGACAGACATACAGACAGACATACAGACAGACATACAGACAGACATACAGACAGACATACAGACAGACATACAGACAGACATACAGACAGACATACAGACAGACATACAGACAGACAGACATACAGACAGACATACAGACAGACATACAGACAGACATACAGACAGACATACAGACAGACATACAGACAGACATACAGACAGACATACAGACAGACATACAGACAGACATACAGACAGACATAGAGACAGACATACAGACAGACATACAGACAGACATACAGACAGACATACAGACAGACATACAGACAGACATACAGACAGACATACAGACAGACATACAGACAGACATACAGACAGACATACAGACAGACATACAGACAGACATACAGACAGACATACAGACAGACATACAGACAGACATACAGACAGACATACAGACAGACATACAGACAGACATACAGACAGACATACAGACAGACATACAGACAGACATACAGACAGACATACAGACAGACATACAGACAGACATACAGACAGACATACAGACAGACATACAGACAGACATACAGACAGACATACAGACAGACATACAGACAGACATACAGACAGACATACAGACAGACATACAGACAGACATACAGACAGACATACAGACAGACATACAGACAGACATACAGACAGACATACAGACAGACATACAGACAGACATACAGACAGACATACAGACAGACATACAGACAGACATACAGACAGACATACAGACAGACATACAGACAGACATACAGACAGACATACAGACAGACATACAGACAGACATACAGACAGACATACAGACAGACATACAGACAGACATACAGACAGACATACAGACAGACATACAGACAGACATACAGACAGACATACAGACAGACATACAGACAGACATACAGACAGACATACAGACAGACATACAGACAGACATACAGACAGACATACAGACAGACATACAGACAGACATACAGACAGACATACAGACAGACATACAGACAGACATACAGACAGACATACAGACAGACATACAGACAGACATACAGACAGACATACAGACAGACATACAGACAGACATACAGACAGACATACAGACAGACATACAGACAGACATACAGACAGACATACAGACAGACATACAGACAGACATACAGACAGACATACAGACAGACATACAGACAGACATACAGACAGACATACAGACAGACATACAGACAGACATACAGACAGACATACAGACAGACATACAGACAGACATACAGACAGACATACAGACAGACATACAGACAGACATACAGACAGACATACAGACAGACATACAGACAGACATACAGACAGACATACAGACAGACATACAGACAGACATACAGACAGACATACAGACAGACATACAGACAGACATACAGACAGACATACAGACAGACATACAGACAGACATACAGACAGACATACAGACAGACATACAGACAGACATACAGACAGACATACAGACAGACATACAGACAGACATACAGACAGACATACAGACAGACATACAGACAGACATACAGACAGACATACAGACAGACATACAGACAGACATACAGACAGACATACAGACAGACATACAGACAGACATACAGACAGACATACAGACAGACATACAGACAGACATACAGACAGACATACAGACAGACATACAGACAGACATACAGACAGACATACAGACAGACAGACAGACATACAGACAGACATACAGACAGACATACAGACAGACATACAGACAGACATACAGACAGACATACAGACAGACATACAGACAGACATACAGACAGACATACAGACAGACATACAGACAGACATACAGACAGACATACAAACAGACATACAGACAGACATACAGACAGACATACAGACAGACATACAGACAGACATACAGACAGACATACAGACAGACATACAGACAGACATACAGACAGACATACAGACAGACATACAGACAGACATACAGACAGACATACAGACAGACATACAGACAGACATACAGACAGACATACAGACAGACATACAGACAGACATACAGACAGACATACAGACAGACATACATACAGACATACAGACAGACATACAGACAGACATACAGACAGACATACAGACAGACATACAGACAGACATACAGACAGACATACAGACAGACATACAGACAGACATACAGACAGACATACAGACAGACATACAGACAGACATACAGACAGACATACAGACAGACATACAGACAGACATACAGACAGACATACAGACAGACATACAGACAGACATACAGACAGACATACAGACAGACATACAGACAGACATACAGACAGACATACAGACAGACATACAGACAGACATACAGACAGACATACAGACAGACATACAGACAGACATACAGACAGACATACAGACAGACATACAGACAGACATACAGACAGACATACAGACAGACATACAGACAGACATACAGACAGACATACAGACAGACATACAGACAGACATACAGACAGACATACAGACAGACATACAGACAGACATACAGACAGACATACAGACAGACATACAGACAGACATACAGACAGACATACAGACAGACATACAGACAGACATACAGACAGACATACAGACAGACATACAGACAGACATACAGACAGACATACAGACAGACATACAGACAGACATACAGACAGACATACAGACAGACATACAGACAGACATACAGACAGACATACAGACAGACATACAGACAGACATACAGACAGACATACAGACAGACATACAGACAGACATACAGACAGACATACAGACATACAGACAGACATACAGACAGACATACAGACAGACATACAGACAGACATACAGACAGACATACAGACAGACATACAGACAGACATACAGACAGACATACAGACAGACATACAGACAGACATACAGACAGACATACAGACAGACATACAGACAGACATACAGACAGACATACAGACAGACATACAGACAGACATACAGACAGACATACAGACAGACATACAGACAGACATACAGACAGACATACAGACAGACATACAGACAGACATACAGACAGACATACAGACAGACATACAGACAGACATACAGACAGACATACAGACAGACATACAGACAGACAGACATACAGACAGACATACAGACAGACAGACATACAGACAGACATACAGACAGACATACAGACAGACATACAGACAGACATACAGACAGACATACAGACAGACATACAGACAGACATACAGACAGACATACAGACAGACATACAGACAGACATACAGACAGACATACAGACAGACATACAGACAGACATACAGACAGACATACAGACAGACATACAGACAGACATACAGACAGACATACAGACAGACATACAGACAGACATACAGACAGACATACAGACAGACATACAGACAGACATACAGACAGACATACAGACAGACATACAGACAGACATACAGACAGACATACAGACAGACATACAGACAGACATACAGACAGACATACAGACAGACATACAGACAGACATACAGACAGACATACAGACAGACATACAGACAGACATACAGACAGACATACAGACAGACATACAGACAGACATACAGACAGACATACAGACAGACATACAGACAGACATACAGACAGACATACAGACAGACATACAGACAGACATACAGACAGACATACAGACAGACATACAGACAGACATACAGACAGACATACAGACAGACATACAGACAGACATACAGACAGACATACAGACAGACATACAGACAGACATACAGACAGACATACAGACAGACATACAGACAGACATACAGACAGACATACAGACAGACATACAGACAGACATACAGACAGACATACAGACAGACATACAGACAGACATACAGACAGACATACAGACAGACATACAGACAGACATACAGACAGACATACAGACAGACATACAGACAGACATACAGACAGACATACAGACAGACATACAGACAGACATACAGACAGACATACAGACAGACATACAGACAGACATACAGACAGACATACAGACAGACATACAGACAGACATACAGACAGACATACAGACAGACATACAGACAGACATACAGACAGACATACAGACAGACATACAGACAGACATACAGACAGACATACAGACAGACATACAGACAGACATACAGACAGACATACAGACAGACATACAGACAGACATACAGACAGACATACAGACAGACATACAGACAGACATACAGACAGACATACAGACAGACATACAGACAGACATACAGACAGACATACAGACAGACATACAGACAGACATACAGACAGACATACAGACAGACATACAGACAGACATACAGACAGACATACAGACAGACATACAGACAGACATACAGACAGACATACAGACAGACATACAGACAGACATACAGACAGACATACAGACAGACATACAGACAGACATACAGACATACAGACAGACATACAGACAGACATACAGACATACAGACAGACATACAGACACACATACAGACAGACATACAGACATACAGACAGACATACAGACAGACATACAGACATACAGACAGACATACAGACAGACATACAGACAGACATACAGACAGACATACAGACAGACATACAGACAGACATACAGACAGACATACAGACAGACATACAGACAGACATACAGACAGACATACAGACAGACATACAGACAGACATACAGACAGACATACAGACAGACATACAGACAGACATACAGACAGACATACAGACAGACATACAGACAGACATACAGACAGACATACAGACAGACATACAGACAGACATACAGACAGACATACAGACAGACATACAGACAGACATACAGACAGACATACAGACAGACAGACATACAGACAGACAGACATACAGACAGACATACAGACAGACATACAGACAGACATACAGACAGACATACAGACATACATACAGACAGACATACAGACAGACATACAGACAGACAGACATACAGACAGACATACAGACAGACATACAGACAGACATACAGACAGACATACAGACAGACATACAGACATACAGACAGACATACACAGACATACAGACAGACATACAGACAGACATACAAACAGACATACAGACAGACATACAGACAGACATACAGACAGACATACAGACATACATACAGACAAACATACAGACAGACATACAGACAGACATACAGACAGACATACAGACAGACATACAGACAGACATACAGACAGACATACAGACAGACATACAGACAGACATACAGACAGACATACAGACAGACATACAGACAGACATACAGACAGACATACAGACAGACATACAGACAGACATACAGACAGACATACAGACAGACATACAGACAGACATACAGACAGACATACAGACAGACATACAGACAGACATACAGACAGACATACAGACAGACATACAGACAGACATACAGACAGACATACAGACAGACATACAGACAGACATACAGACAGACATACAGACAGACATACAGACAGACATACAGACAGACATACAGACAGACATACAGACAGACATACAGACAGACATACAGACAGACATACAGACAGACATACAGACAGACATACAGACAGACATACAGACAGACATACAGACAGACATACAGACAGACATACAGACAGACATACAGACAGACATACAGACAGACATAGAAACAGACATACAGACAGACATACAGACAGACATACAGACAGACATACAGACAGACATACAGACAGACATACAGACAGACATACAGACAGACATACAGACAGACATACAGACAGACATACAGACAGACATACAGACAGACATACAGACAGACATACAGACAGACATACAGACAGACATACAGACAGACATACAGACAGACATACAGACAGACATACAGACAGACATACAGACAGACATACAGACAGACATACAGACAGACATACAGACAGACATACAGACAGACATACAGACAGACATACAGACAGACATACAGACAGACATACAGACAGACATACAGACAGACATACAGACAGACATACAGACAGACATACAGACAGACATACAGACAGACATACAGACAGACATACAGACAGACATACAGACAGACATACAGACAGACATACAGACAGACATACAGACAGACATACAGACAGACATACAGACAGACATACAGACATACAGACAGACATACAGACAGACATACAGACAGACATACAGACAGACATACAGACAGACATACAGACAGACATACAGACAGACAGACATACAGACAGACATACAGACAGACATACAGACAGACATACAGACAGACATACAGACAGACATACAGACAGACATACAGACAGACATACAGACAGACATACAGACAGACATACAGACAGACATACAGACAGACATACAGACAGACATACAGACAGACATACAGACAGACATACAGACAGACATACAGACAGACATACAGACAGACATACAGACAGACAGACATACAGACAGACATACAGACAGACATACAGACAGACATACAGACAGACATACAGACAGACATACAGACAGACATACAGACAGACATACAGACAGACATACAGACAGACATACAGACAGACATACAGACAGACATACAGACAGACATACAGACAGACATACAGACAGACATACAGACAGACATACAGACAGACATACAGAGAGACATACAGACAGACATACAGACAGATATACAGACAGACATACAGACAGACATACAGACAGACATACAGACAGACATACAGACAGACATACAGACAGACATACAGACAGACATACAGACAGACATACAGACAGACATACAGACAGACATACAGACAGACATACAGACAAACATACAGACAGACATACAGACAGACATACAGACAGACATACAGACAGACATACAGACAGACATACAGACATACAGACAGACATACAGACAGACATACAGACAGACATACAGACAGACATACAGACAGACATACAGACAGACATACAGACAGACATACAGACAGACATACAGACAGACATACAGACAGACATACAGACAGACATACAGACAGACATACAGACAGACATACAGACAGACATACAGACAGACATACAGACAGACATACAGACAGACATACAGACAGACATACAGACAGACATACAGACAGACATACAGATAGACATACAGACAGACATACAGACAGACATACAGACAGACATACAGACAGACATACAGACAGACATACAGACAGACATACAGACAGACATACAGACAGACATACAGACAGACATACAGACAGACATACAGACAGACATACAGACAGACATACAGACAGACATACAGACAGACATACAGACAGACAGACATACAGACAGACATACAGACAGACATACAGACAGACATACAGACAGACA
The DNA here is from genome assembly GCA_963576565.1 of Aspidapion aeneum. NCBI lineage: Eukaryota > Metazoa > Arthropoda > Insecta > Coleoptera > Brentidae > Aspidapion > Aspidapion aeneum. Next base: position 52,253,364 of record OY755039.1, read on the forward strand.
TACAGACAGACATACAGACAGACATACAGACAGACATACAGACAGACATACAGACAGACATACAGACAGACATACAGACAGACATACAGACAGACATACAGACAGACATACAGACAGACATACAGACAGACATACAGACAGACATACAGACAGACATACAGACAGACATACAGACAGACATACAGACAGACATACAGACAGACATACAGACAGACATACAGACAGACATACAGACAGACATACAGACAGACATACAGACAGACATACAGACAGACATACAGACAAACATACAGACAGACATACAGACAGACATACAGACAGACAGACATACAGACAGACAGACATACAGACAGACATACAGACAGACATACAGACAGACATACAGACAGACATACAGACAGACATACAGACAGACATACAGACAGACATACAGACAGACATACAGACAGACATACAGACAGACATACAGACAGACATACAGACAGACATACAGACAGACATACAGACAGACATACAGACAGACATACAGACAGACATACAGACAGACATACAGACAGACATACAGACAGACATACAGACAGACATACAGACAGACATACAGACATACAGACAGACATACAGACAGACATACAGACAGACATACAGACAGACATACAGACAGACATACAGACAGACATACAGACAGACATACAGACAGACATACAGACAGACATACAGACAGACATACAGACAGACATACAGACAGACATACAGACAGACATACAGACAGACATACAGACAGACATACAGACAGACATACAGACAGACAGACATACAGACAGACATACAGACAGACATACAGACAGACATACAGACAGACATACAGACAGACATACAGACAGACATACAGACAGACATACAGACAGACATACAGACAGACATACAGACAGACATACAGACAGACATACAGGCAGACATACAGACAGACATACAGACAGACATACAGACAGACATACAGACAGACATACAGACAGACATACAGACAGACATACAGACAGACAGACATACAGACAGACATACAGACAGACATACAGACATACAGACAGACATACAGACAGACATACAGACATACAGACAGACATACAGACAGACATACAGACAGACAGACATACAGACAGACATACAGACAGACATACAGACAGACATACAGACATACAGACAGACATACAGACAGACATACAGACAGACATACAGACAGACATACAGACAGACATACAGACAGACATACAGACAGACATACAGACAGACATACAGACAGACATACAGACAGACATACAGACAGACATACAGACAGACATACAGACAGACATACAGACAGACATACAGACAGACATACAGACAGACATACAGACAGACATACAGACAGACATACAGACAGACATACAGACAGACATACAGACAGACATACAGACAGACATACAGACAGACATACAGACAGACATACAGACAGACATACAGACAGACATACAGACAGACATACAGACAGACATACAGACAGACATACAGACAGACATACAGACAGACAGACATACAGACAGACAGACATACAGACAGACATACAGACAGACATACAGACAGACATACAGACAGACATACAGACAGACATACAGACAGACATACAGACAGACATACAGACAGACATACAGACAGACATACAGACAGACATACAGACATACAGACAGACATACAGACAGACATACAGACAGACATACAGACAGACATACAGACAGACATACAGACAGACATACAGACAGACATACAGACAGACATACAGACAGACATACAGACAGACATACAGACAGACATACAGACATACATACAGACAAACATACAGACAGACATACAGACAGACATACAGACAGACATACAGACAGACATACAGACAGACATACAGACAGACATACAGACAGACATACAGACAGACATACAGACAGACATACAGACAGACAGACATACAGACAGACATACAGACAGACATACAGACAGACATACAGACAGACATACAGACAGACATACAGACAGACATACAGACAGACATACAGACAGACATACAGACAGACATACAGACAGACATACAGACAGACATACAGACAGACATACAGACAGACATACAGACAGACATACAGACAGACATACAGACAGACATACAGACAGACATACAGACAGACATACAGACAGACATACAGACAGACATACAGACAGACATACAGACAGACAGACATAGAAACAGACATACAGACAGACATACAGACAGACATACAGACAGACATACAGACAGACATACAGACAGACATACAGACAGACATACAGACAGACATACAGACAGACATACAGACAGACATACAGACATACAGACAGACATACAGACAGACATACAGACAGACATACAGACAGACATACAGACAGACATACAGACAGACAGACATACAGACAGACATACAGACAGACATACAGACATACAGACAGACATACAGACAGACATACAGACAGACATACAGACAGACATACAGACAGACATACAGACAGACATACAGACAGACATACAGACAGACATACAGACAGACATACAGACAGACATACAGACAGACATACAGACAGACATACAGACAGACATACAGACAGACATACAGACAGACATACAGACAGACATACAGACAGACATACAGACAGACATACAGACAGACATACAGACAGACATACAGACAGACATACAGACAGACATACAGACAGACATACAGACAGACATACAGACAGACATACAGACAGACATACAGACAGACATACAGACAGACATACAGACAGACATACAGACAGACATACAGACAGACATACAGACAGACATACAGACAGACATACAGACAGACATACAGACAGACATACAGACAGACATACAGACAGACAGACATACAGACAGACATACAGACAGACATACAGACAGACATACAGACAGACATACAGACAGACATACAGACAGACATACAGACAGACATACAGACAGACATACAGACAGACATACAGACAGACATACAGACAGACATACAGACAGACATACAGACAGACATACAGACAGACATACAGACAGACATACAGACAGACATACAGACAGACATACAGACAGACATACAGACAGACATACAGACAGACATACAGACAGACATACAGACAGACATACAGACAGACATACAGACAGACATACAGACAGACATACAGACAGACATACAGACAGACATACAGACAGACATACAGACAGACATACAGACAGACATACAGACAGACATACAGACAGACATACAGACAGACAGACAGACATACAGACAGACATACAGACAGACATACAGACAGACATACAGACAGACATACAGACAGACATACAGACAGACATACAGACAAACATACAGACAGACATACAGACAGACATACAGACAGACATACAGACAGACATACAGACAGACAGACATACAGACAGACATACAGACAGACAGACATACAGACAGACATACAGACAGACATACAGACAGATATACAGACAGACATACAGACAGACATACAGACAGACATACAGACAGACATACAGACAGACATACAGACAGACATACAGACAGACATACAGACAGACATACAGACAGACATACAGACAGACATACAGACAGACATACAGACAGACATACAGACAGACATACAGACAGACATACAGACAGACATACAGACAGACATACAGACAGACATACAGACAGACATACAGACAGACATACAGACAGACATACAGACAGACATACAGACAGACATACAGACAGACATACAGACAGACATACAGACAGACATACAGACAGACATACAGACAGACATACAGACGGACATACAGACAGACATACAGACAGACATACAGACAGACATACAGACAGACATACAGACAGACATACAGACAGACATACAGACAGACATACAGACAGACATACAGACAGACATACAGACAGACATACAGACAGACATACAGACAGACATACAGACAGACATACAGACAGACATACAGACAGACATACAGACAGACATACAGACAGACATACAGACAGACATACAGACAGACATACAGACAGACATACAGACAGACATACAGACAGACATACAGACAGACATACAGACAGACATACAGACAGACATACAGACAGACATACAGACAGACATACAGACAGACATACAGACAGACATACAGACAGACATACAGACAGACATACAGACAGACATACAGACAGACATACAGACAGACATACAGACAGACATACAGACAGACATACAGACATACAGACAGACATACAGACAGACATACAGACAGACATACAGACAGACATACAGACAGACATACAGACAGACATACAGACAGACATACAGACAGACATACAGACAGACATACAGACAGACATACAGACAGACATACAGACAGACATACAGACAGACATACAGACAGACATACAGACAGACAGACATACAGACAGACATACAGACAGACATACAGACAGACATACAGACAGACATACAGACAGACATACAGACAGACATACAGACAGACATACAGACAGACATACAGACAGACATACAGACAGACATACAGACAGACATACAGACAGACATACAGACAGACATACAGACAGACATACAGACAGACATACAGACAGACATACAGACAGACATACAGACAGACATACAGACAGACATACAGACAGACATACAGACAGACATACAGACAGACATACAGACAGACATACAGACAGACATACAGACAGACATACAGACAGACATACAGACAGACATACAGACAGACATACAGACAGACATACAGACAGACATACAGACAGACATACAGACAGACATACAGACAGACATACAGACAGACATACAGACAGACATACAGACAGACATACAGACAGACATACAGACAGACATACAGACAGACATACAGACAGACATACAGACAGACATACAGACAGACATACAGACAGACATACAGACAGACATACAGACAGACATACAGACAGACATACAGACAGACATACAGACAGACATACAGACAGACATACAGACAGACATACAGACAGACATACAGACAGACATACAGACAGACATACAGACAGACATACAGACAGACATACAGACAGACATACAGACAGACATACAGACAGACATACAGACAGACATACAGACAGACATACAGACAGACATACAGACAGACATACAGACAGACATACAGACAGACATACAGACAGACATACAGACAGACATACAGACAGACATACAGACAGACATACAGACAGACATACAGACAGACATACAGACAGACATACAGACAGACATACAGACAGACATACAGACAGACATACAGACAGACATACAGACAGACATACAGACAGACATACAGACAGACATACAGACAGACATACAGACAGACATACAGACAGACATACAGACAGACATACAGACAGACATACAGACAGACATACAGACAGACATACAGACAGACATACAGACAGACATACAGACAGACATACAGACAGACATACAGACAGACATACAGACATACAGACAGACATACAGACAGACATACAGACAGACATACAGACAGACATACAGACAGACATACAGACATAGACAGACATACAGACAGACATACAGACAGACATACAGACAGACATACAGACAGACAGACATACAGATATACAGATATACAGACA